>CM028366.1:37161091-37761091 GCA_016624345.1 Platycodon grandiflorus
TTGCCATGCCAAGCGACCATCTGTAATGTCAGTCTATCATAGTCGGAAACATTTGGTACACGGCCGTAAGTATCTCGTTCATCTTCGACGATCATATTATGTAATATGATACAAGCCATCATAATTTTTCCCAAAGTAGGTACCTCCCAGATAAGTGCTGGGGCTCGTATAATTGCGAATCGTGCCTGCAACACCCTAAATGCACGCTCAACGTCTTTTCTTGCTGCCTCTTGATGTTGAGCAAAGAGCTTATGTTTATCACTTTGCGGCGATCGAATGGACTGGATGAATGTAGCTTATGGAGGATATATACCATCGGTTAAATAGTTACCCAAGTTATACTGGTTACCGTTAACCGTAAAGGATACAGCCGGAGCTACGCCATTATAAATATCATTAAATACTAGAGATCATCAAGGACATTTATGTCATTACAAGTACCTGGAATACCAAAGAATGCATGCCATATCTACAAGTCATAGGAAGTGACTGCTTCGAGAACAATCGTCGCCTTTCCATCGCCTCGAGTGTGCTGGCCTTGCCAAGAGACAGGGCAATTATTCCATTCCCAGTGCATGCAATCTATACTACCTAACGTACCAGGAAAACCGCGTGTCTCCCCAACATGAAGCAAGTGTTGGAGGTCCTCTTCTATTGGCCTTCTTAAGTACTGGTCTCCAAAAACACTAACCACACATTCAGCAAATTTCTTCACGCATTCAAGTGCTGTTATTTTTCCAATACGAACATAGTCATCACATGCATCGCCGGATATTTCATAAGCAAGCATTTTTATAGCAGCAGTGCACTTTTGTAGTGGTAATAAACCAGGTCTCTTACATGCTTCGTATCGTTGTTAAAAATAAGGAGTATGAGCACCAAGAGCTTCCACTACTCGGAGGAAGACATGTCTTTGCATCCGAAATTGCGTACGAAATTGTTGGTCGGTGTATGTTGGATTCTCCGCAAAGTAGTCTGAATACAGGCGTTGATGGCCATCAACGCGATTTCTGTCTATGTAGATACTTTGACGAGGTCCTCTTTCAACTTGTTAATAACTAAGTAATTCTCTAATGATTGATGCTTATGACATCGATGACCCGAGAGGTCGAACAAATAATCTTCTACACTTTCCATATCCATGTCTCGATCATTGAAATCTTCTTCATTGTGATTATGAGAATTGAAACTAGAACTTGAAGACATGATTGTAGATGAGTATGTATTTAATTTTGAAATGAAGTGTTGGGTATGGTTGATTGAAATGTGCATACTACTACATTTATAGGCCAATGGAAATACCGGAAAATAATGGAAGACTAAATAGATGGAAAACACAATTATTGGTCTTTTACTTTTTTAGCTAAAAGTAAAATGAGTGGGGAACACCTTTGGTTGTCTTATTCTTTTTCATCTATAGTAAACTACAATAATTGTTTACTTTTTCAGTACACTACGGCTGAACACTGCATTTTTCTTTATCATAACACCTTTGTTTACTTTTTCAGAACACCTTTGGTTTACATTTTCAGACATCATTGGTTGTCTTTTTCTTTGTCATCATCACATGTGAAAGACAAATTTATTAGAAATCAAGACAAATTAAAAGACATATTACAACAATTAAAGACAAATTACAACAATTAAAGACAAATTACAACTTTCTCTACTTAAACAGCTCAAGGTACAACCTCGTGCAATCTTCTTCTTCTTTAGCTGATTTGTTTTCCTTCCGACTCAAAAACTCCCATTATCTGCATAATCGATTCTTCCTGTCCTCCTAGCCTCATTTGTGCAAAGCTCAAATATCGGTCAATCTTGTCATTAAGCTCAGACTCGATACGTTTTTTTTTCATCTAACTCTTCAAATTGGGCCTCTTTAACCGCACGTTTTCCTTTATTCTTTGTAGCTTTCCTGCCGGGAGGTCTTGTTGGATATGCACTTGATGGTGTTTCGGCATTGGATGAAGAGTTTGAAAATTGACCGGCTTCATTTATCCGCTTCTCTTTGAGCCACTACTTTCTGAATTTTGATTTGTTTCAACATGTTGAGCCCACCAATTGGGTATTTTTCGAAGGACGCCCCAAGCTTCCATTAACGTGAAACGTTTTCCCTCATCAGCTTGATAGTTACTATGCACCTTGTTAACAACATCGTCATCATTCCACCCACTTTCCTTGGTAGCAACGCATGGTTGAAAGCTCCAGAGAATTTTGCAGTTGTCTTGGACACTTTTCCAAAATGATTCTTACATTGACATACATTTCTTTTATTACCTTGACCTTTATAGACATTGTAACAATCTATCACTTTCTTCTAAAATTGTTGTGATGTTTGGTTTGTACCACGTAAACGTCCATTGTAACATTCTCCCATGATTTACACAGACCGGTGGTCTCATGTGTGGACCACCTTACTCTTGTTGTTGATGTTTCGCTTTGAGGAGTTGATTCATCAACCAAGTCATCCTCATTTGCCTCTTCATCATTGTTTGATTATGGTTGTGTGAAAAAGGAGGCACATTTGAAGATGGGGGACTACCTGCAACATATTCACATGATGAACTTCCCATCACCCCTGTAGGGAAATACCCTTGGTTGAATTGTGATTGTTGTGTTGAAAAAGGTGAAGGAGTATTCCATTGAAAGGTTTGTCACGGCATATTAGGAAATGAGGTCTGAGGAAAAGTAGGAAAATTTCCGAATTGTTGAGGGTTTTGAAAATTCGCCATTCCTCCAATATTTGAAATTTTTTGGAATTGTTGCAGTGAAGGATGATTTTGTAAATCAGAAATATTATGATAAGTTATTGCTTTGTTTTGTGAAGTTTGTTGAGGAATTTGACGAGCAGAGGGTTGGTTTGGCGTAGACGAGCGTAAACCATCTTGATTTTGAGAGTTCTTGTTTTTACGGGAGAAAATACGTGAAGCTATTGATGAGGTAATTAACTTCTAAATTAGTACAAAAATAGCAATAATAATAATAATAATATTAATCTCTTGATTGACTACTAATTATAATAATATTAATAGCAATAATAATAGCAACAGTAATACTACTAATAACAATAATAATACTACTAAACAATAATAATAAGAACAATAATATTAATATCTAATTATAATAGCATGCATTAATTATTAATATTGGTAATAGACTAATATTAGTAAATAATAATATTAGTAATAAATTAAGTTATTAAATAACTTAATTTTGATTAAAAATCAGATTTGTAGAGAGAGGAGAGGAAAAATGGCTAGAAACTTGAAAAAATCATAGAAAAATGATCTGGTGTCCAAATGAAACAAACCAATTAAGTCTCTAATTATAGAGAAAAATGTGAACTTTAATACAAAAAAAAATATTTTTTTTGGCTGAAAATTGCCAAAAACAGTGAAGGGGAAAAAATTATTTGATCCATCAGAATGCTGCGTGTCAGCGAAGGTGATTTTTTTTTTTTTTTTTTGTGATTTTTTCTCGCTTCAAAACGACGTCGTTTTGATTGATTCTAGACTTAAACAACATCGTTTTGTTCCTTGCTTGGTTGATAAACTCCAGTAGCAAAAATTGCTACCCAAACAACTTTTTGCTTATTAAGCAACCCTTATGCTACTCCGTTGGATAAAAGAATCCCACCAAGCTCTCCTTAAACCACTCCATTGTTCTTGCTCTTAGTAGTGGCTAGACTCAAATCACTAAGTTAAGAAAATCTAACACACTTCAATCAAACACTAAAAGCGTGCACTTGGTAAGATGAAAACTCCACCACATATATATATATATATATATATATATATATATATATATACACACACACACACACACACGAGTTATAGGTATTGGAGGGCTGCATTGTATCCTAGAGACTATTCGGTAACCTATTTGCACACAATAGTGAGGGCAAATTACGAAGTAAGGAAAGCGTAATTCTTACATGCCTTAATGCATTTATTTAAATCAGCAAGCAAACGGAAGATTCCAACATATATATTACCAAACGACTTGTAGGTATTTAGTATTGACCAATAGAATCAAGAACAATTAAGCATTCAGACTCTTGTCTATACACAAAGTTGTACAAATTGGTCCAAGAAAACCATGAAGAGAAATTCAGCGGCTCTTATCTAAAGACTCATCCTGATCTGTACGCCAGCCGCAATTGGAACTAAACAAAAACCCTGGCTCTTGAGATCAAGCTCTATATCACCACTATCTTTCCTATTCATCAAGACCTGCATTTGAAAGACACATAGTAATAACATTTTTGGTACGTTGTAGGGAGCATAACCATTTCATTCAACAACTAGAGATGTTTCATTTGCATTGTATTGGATTCTTTTAACCCCTCTTCAAGTGGCATGAACAAACGTGATAAAGAAAAAAAAAAAGAAAGAAAACTTGAACAATATATAGCTTTAATGTTTTCATTTTCGCCATGATAACTTCAATGTATCAATTTATATCCCTTTATTAAAAGAACTTTGTGTTTCTTAACTCGTAGTAGTTTGAAATGAAATTTTGTTGAAATGAAATTTTGTATAGCTGCTATTCAAAAAGTGTATGAATATATTCTGAGTGATGCCATCACCTTTACTTGCTCTTGTAGAAACTTTATATAACCAATTGATTCCATCAAGACAGAAGCCGTATCCGTCTGAAAGTTAAACCCAGTAAATTAACTGGATGAATCATGAATAAATAAATAAATAAATATATACAAATGGGTGTTAATGTTTTTGTCATACCTTGCCAAATGGTGCTACGAGTTGCTGAAGGGCAGTGATTCTGTCTCCCAGCTTTTCTCTCCTATGTACCTATGAATTTTGAAAAAGAGGGGAAAAGATTTAATTACATCAAGCTTGCTTGAATGTCCAAGAAAATTTGCAGTGCTTTGTACGTAACTAAATTTGCAGATGGGATTGCAGACTCTAAAGTTTAGGCTTCTTTGGAGTGTGCCTCTGAGTTCTCAATCTTATATGATTGAACAAAAAGGAAGCTATGCAGCATCAAGTTTGTATCAGTTTTTCGCACATCTCCCTAATTGAATCAGTAACAATCTTGATCTTAATAGGTTGCTTCCATATGAAATAGTTTTTTTTTTTTTTAAAATAAGACCAATAGGTTCCTTTCTATTTAACTCAATCAACAGCTGCTATAAGCATGCAGCTTAAGTAAAAGAAAGTTTTACAATCACCACTATCAAACTTTGATCTCAGTCTTAACCTCCTCTACAATACTTCGATGCCAACTAGCTTTCCAGAATCTATGTTTTCTAAGTTCTAACAAACAAGCGAATCCTGGCTCATGATATTACTAAAGAGGTATATATCAAAAAAAAAAAAAAAATTTAAAAAGTACCATGGGATCTGTGGCTAGCTTAAGGGATATATCCGGGCATGAACCAGAACTAGAACCGGAAATGTGTTCTTCAACATCCATCAAAACTTGGAAAGTTCTATTCATTTGGCTGAGATTAAACAAAGATCCGTCAACTTTGCTTCCGTTGAAAGATAGCCCACTGTAGTAATCAGGGGATGTAACACCCTTTCTGCATGTGCTAATCAAAGAAGATTGGCTAACTGGGAAAGACAAGTGCCAAACAAGTTAGTTATGTAACATGATCCAGCTCGCTTACAAATATAATGAAAGCAGATTAAGAACATAATTGAGAACCAACTATATCCCTGCGCTTAAACTTACCGCAAGGGCTATCTGTAGAATCCTCAGCTTGTGTATCATCTTCTTCATTCCACGTCCTAACTGTGCTTATTGTCTGGTAAGACGTGAAAGCAGTGTTGCATTGTTCTTCACATTTTGTCTGTTCCCCGTCTGATGTCTTAACTGTGCTTATGGTCTTGAAAGAGGTATAAGAAATGTTTTCTTCTTCTCCTTCTTCAACAGCATACCTCTCATTCCTCATAGTAGCCATCACAATAGTTTCCTGATCTGAAGAAACCTCGGAACCTCAGAAATACTGAATGAATAAGGTGATCAACCAACTTTAAAAGTGTGTCACACAGTGCATATGTGTGTTTTAGTCGTGGTTGTTAACATCCTAACCTGCACACATGAACATATAATCATATGATCCCTAGCGATTTGCTTATCAATTCTTTCAGGATCATAGTGGACATCATACAAAACCATACGATCACCTAGATGGTGGTATATGTAGTACCAGAAGAACCGAACTGGCTAGGCTAATTTTGCGGTCTTTGCAGGGTTTATTAACTTTTTTGTTTTTATGTACATTTACCAGCTGCCCGACCCTTTACCTGTTTTAAGATTACATATTGGGTTAAATAAAAACTTTTTTGTGTATCAAATGATTCTTGCGGAATAGAAATCAGATGTCTTGTTGCCCCGCTTGATTTATATTAATGTTAAGAGGCCGACAGAGGATAACAAGATAAATAACTCTCACAGCAAGTCCAAAGGAAGAAGAACCTGATCCTTTGAACATTCTTGTCTTCTCATGTTCAAACACGCCTAAGGATCAAAGACAAACCACATTTCATCAAAATCGGACGTCTGCCTCTAACAAAACATGTGCAAGTACAACTCTAGCAAAACATGTATAACCAACATGAAGCATACCATCTGAAAGGTACAAAATGATGCCTCCTCCAGACACAAAA
This sequence comes from Platycodon grandiflorus, assembly GCA_016624345.1. NCBI lineage: Eukaryota > Viridiplantae > Streptophyta > Magnoliopsida > Asterales > Campanulaceae > Platycodon > Platycodon grandiflorus. The sequence continues at coordinate 37,167,730 of CM028366.1, forward strand.
AAGATACACCAGCGATCCCAAGAAAACAGGACAATCTACAGCTAGATGATTATAAGAATCATTATGCAGCCAGGGAAGCACAAATGTACTAGAACATGGTCTTACTATGTCTTCACATGAAGCCCAGGATGTACCATGTTTCTGTCAATTATAAAGATGTTACACAAAAACAGATGAATAACAAGAACAAAATAATCAATACAGCCTATTGCATATGAACTAATTTACATCAAAACTTACTTTTTTAATTTATTTTATTTGATAGGTGAGAGCTACACAATGATATCGGAAAGTGAGAATTAATTTGGAAGACAACGTAACTTGTAGCATAGATTTTGAAATATGACTCATTTTCTGGCATAAACAAATTTGTAAAGTTGAGACACTTTTTGTGCAATGGAGGTACTAGTTATTTGAGAGTCTCAGATAATACTCCCCCATTCTAGATAAAGAACCAGATTTTGAATTTTCAGTCTTCATTCAGGGTGTCTCCTTTGAAAAATTCAGCAAATGAATTTCTTATGTTTTCAAATATACTCTAAAAGCATTAAATTTAAAATCAAGAAACTTAGTTTAATCCTTAAAAATGAAGGTAGTTATGAAAATTTACTTTAGTCCTAAATAGATAGAGCAAGTAGCAAGTAATTATTCATTGTTTTTCTGTTCCAAAAAAAAAAAAGTGCTTGCTTGGTAATCTTTCCTTTTTGAGATGTCAATTTTATCATTTTATCCTTGATTTGCTTGCTACTTTCTTTGATGGGTCCGACAACCACATAACCATCATTAGAAAATACTACACAGAAAGGGTTTCAAATCTTCTATCCTACTCCCTATCACACTTTCTGTCCCATTGAATCCTAACCTTACACACGTGTCTTTGTTATTTTAACCAGCCTTCTTTACACAATTTTTACAAGGACACACCACCACATCGGCAGCAACTGGTGTGGTAGTTAAGCACCAAAAAAAATCCACCACTTGAGTGAGTGGCACAGAATCAGCAGACCTAAAGTGTGAAGGCCTACCTTAATCCTACTGATTTTTTAGAAAAGTTGGCCATCTCACTCAAATGGTTGCTTCCTACAAGTGGTGATTTAGAATCATTGAATATTTTCTTAGAAAATACACAATAATATCTTAATATTTGGAGTGTAGTAGGGACAATTAAACTATTCTTAATCTGGATGCGTACTTTTTAAAGTTAGAGAGGAGAGAGTATTACTCAAACTTGGAGGTAGTTTTGGCAATCCAAAAAGAGTATGATTGATAGAACAACTACAACCCTTTGATCCCGAAGCAGGGGATGCGATGACAAATTCCCAACCCGTCGTCGGAAATTCCTTCGACGGCCACATCAACTCATTAAACAAACTACAGTGAAGCAACTGGAAGTGAAATAGTATATAATGGATGAGTAATTGCGGATTGTGTACCTTCAAATTGGATGCGAGAGACAGAGAGAGAGAGAGAGATTAGAGTTGCTGATGCTGATGCTTGGCATAACCCTCTCCAGCCTTGGGAGTCAAACCCCCCCAAAGTAATGCAAATGTTTATTGATCATTTTAGCCAAACCAGTGTTGTTTATACAAGCTAAGCGACCAAGGTAAGTGGTATTTTAGACTTTTACACATTGATACCACTATTCTTTTTTTTTTTTTTTAAAAGAGTGGTATTAATACCCCTATATATATCACTATTTTAGATTTTTACACATTGATACCACTAATTTTTTATTTTATTTTAATAAGCAGAACAAACATCTTCAATTAATACAAAAAAAGAATAAAACTGTACTACTTTCTTACATACCCCGAACAAGATTACATGATTAAAATATAGTAATGGAAATATGAGACAAAAACTAAATTAAAAAAACAGAAGAAACTTGTAAATTTAAAATAACTTGTAACCAATCTCACATCATAAACATGGTAGTCATTATCAGCGACTTATACATAGAAGTGATTAACTCGAACCCCGGCACTTCCTGCAATCCAAATTCCAAACCAAACCAAATTGTAGCCTCATCGGAGGATGATCAATGCTTTAGCGGTCTGTGAGGCATTGGTTGTATGTGTGTGTGTGTGTGTGTGTGAGAGAGAGAGAGAGAGAGAGAGAGAGAGAGAGAGAGAGAGAGAGAGAGAGAGAGAGAGAGGAGTGGGGAAAGGGGGGGGGGGTGAGAGGAAGTGCCTGCAGGGGTGTTTACAGAGCTTGAATATGAAAAACATGTACACTCTTTATTGCTTATATGTTGCGAGCTTATACGTAGTATTGCCTTTGATAGAATTATTCTGCGGAAGTGCTCTATTGTGGACAATCCACCTTGACTCGATCGTTTTTATAGTTTACACACTTTTGTATTGCCATTGCCACCTCTTAGTTCTTAATGTCGTATTTAATTATGTTAATGCACTTCCCAATGATACGTAAACAAACTAAACAGAGTATTTATTTATGGTCACTACATGTATCAATTGGGAGAGAAATTAAGAATAATATTTCATTGCTACAATACAAGTATGAATTATTGAAAATAATAAGATGTGTATTTAATTTGGATATATATTTTCCTTGAACTGTGCAATATAATAATTTATTTGACATGAATTGTGGAAGGGAATTTTTGAAAAGAAAATGGCTGGCTTCAGAAAGACTGATTTAAGGGGATTTGGAGCCTTGGAAAATGGAGTTATACTAACTTTCTTTCTCATATGTAGAGGTCTCACCACAAAATCTAAGACGAGAACAAGGAAAAAGGGGAAACTTTCTAAACTGTACGGACGTACGCTTGAGTGTATTAAAAAAAATTTTTAAGGGAAGAGAGTGTACTAATTTTATACATTAAAATAGTAATGCTATACAATACTCTCTTCATCCCAAATAATAATAATATTTTTTCTTTCATCTTTTGTTTGTACAATATCAGTTCGATTCCTAACAATTATAAGAACTTTAATGTAATTTAAAGAAGGTACAAGTAAATACAATTATAATCTTAAAAAATTGATTTATTAACTAGGACCAGTGTTCTAAAATCGCTAGGCGGGCGCTAGGCCTAGGCGGGGCCTAGAAATCGAGACATAATTAAACTATAGGTTTATACCATACTTGCTGCAACAATATTAATAACTAAATATAACCAAATAAACTAAAAGTAATGGTCACATTACAAGATTAAAAGTTAAAAATTAAAATTTAATTCAATAATCAATACCTGCTGCAACAATAATAAATAATTAAATATGACAAAATAAACTAAAATAATGATCACATTACAAGATTAATATTAAAAAATTAAAACCAAATTTAATAGTATCATTCCAAACTCCAAAGTTTAAACTTTAAAACAAAATAACAATACTACAACATATAAAGTATGGAAAACAAACTTACTTAACTTAGGTTTTTCTGTTTTTTTAAACCAAAACGATGCTATTTTTTGGAGAAAATTTTTTTAAAAAAATGCAATTTGGCCCGCCTAGGCGGCGATTTTTCTCATTGACGATTTTTTACCCGATTTGGCCCTAGGCGCGACGTTTGGGGGGCGCCTAGGCCGATTTTTCGAACATTGACTAGGACTACCTTTTGGAATTAAAAAATAACAATACTACTCCTTCCACCCCCACAAAAATAATCTCTCTTTTCCTTTTAGTTTGTCTCCAAAAAATAGTTGTTATTTCTAATAATAATAATAATAATAATAATTCTAGTGCAATTTCAAAAAAAGTTACAAGCTTGTAAAGTTGCAAATGGAAAAAATTGACTCATCTAATAGAAATGAATTTTTTTATAATTAAGATGAAGGGAGTATATAAATTATAAATGTGAAAAAAAATAAGTGGTACAAAATATTTGATATAAAAATTATCACACATATACATAAATTATCAATATAAACATTGATCGGAAGAGTTATATTTGCCGGTGGGTAATATGCACACTCCACTCACTCAAACGTGGACTTTGGGTTGAGAAAGAAGACTTTAGCGGGGCCCAAAAGAGCTTTGTTTTTTATTGGGGTTTAATTGTTGCAGAACGTTAGTCTTTAGAAAATCTCTTTGGTAGGTTATGGTTATGCTTGTTTGGAAGGTAGTGGTTGTTGACCAGTTGTATTGTCAAATCAGGCAAAACCATACCATGAGTCACTGTATTTTAAAAAATGTTACAATTCAATCATTAATTATTTAAAAATATTATGTAAATTACTGTATTTTAGTTATCTTGCAAACGAAAATTTGAACGAACGTTAGTTCAACCATAAATAATATAAAATATCAATTTTACCCTTATCTCCATCTTTATTTTTCCCGATTAAGAAAAAACAAACACTAACCAGCCCACCCAGGCCATAATACTGATGGGAATAGAAATAAGAAAATCAAAGCAGAGAAAGTTTCCACGCCCTTACGGGTGCAACACAGAAATGGGTTCATTAAGCCTTAATAACCTTATTTGGAAGAAGAAAGAAGAAAAAAAAAAAAAAGACATTTGACAAAAACAAAGAAACTGTTTGGTGAAAGAGATTAGCTAAAATTAGAGGGACTCTTCAAATTCATTAGACTTTTCTTTCTTCCTGATCAGTTCTTGTTCATAATTCTTCAATCTTTCATTCCATTTTTCCTGTGTATATGCAAATTGAGATAGAGAATCAGAAACCCCCAAAATCAGTGAATTAAAATTGGGTAAAAGATTAACAAGTAAAGAGATAGTTGGTTTTCGAGCTGGGAACTGAACCTTGTAGTCATTTTCGAGACGGCACATGACATAGAAGCCCAAAACGCCGCCGGCGATGGTCCCTGTAATGATCCTGACATATCCTGTGTCTCCCTGTAAAGATTAACAACTAATCTGAATTTTGCTCTGTTTCTTCATTCGAATTTCTACAATCCTGTGTCTCCCTGTTTCTCACTTTCTTTCTCTAGGATGGACTGAAGAAGAAGGAAGAAGAACGAGAATGATGATGGAGGAGGGGGTGGAGTGTGCAAGTGTGTGTTTGACTATGTGTGTCTGTGTATATATATACGGTTGGATGCAATCACGTGTGTGGGTTAGGGTTTATTTTTTCTTAATTGGGAGATGAAGATGGAGACATGAATAAAATTAGTATTTTATGTTATTTTAACGATTGAACTAACGTTCGTTTAAAAAATGGGCTCGTTTACAAGATAACTGAAGTACAATGATCCAAATAATATTTTTAAATAATCAGTAGCCGAATTACAACCTTCTCTTAATTGTGTGTTTTGCCTGTCAAATTATTTTAAAGTTTTCAACTTCTCCGTATTTCTACTCCTATATTACAACTTCAAGAAATGAGTTTAGTTTTGGAATGGAGGTGACTTAGCTGTGCACTTCCTATCGACTATAATTTTGGGATAAATGATAGCATTGACGGTCCTAAAAATTGATATCAAAGCAAGTCTCGAGTTTGATCCTTGCGCCCAGCCCTTGTTAGGGGGAAATTGTTGGGTGTGGTGGTGGGCGATTATTATTGGGTGTGGTGGTGCAACACGTAATTTCAACAAGCTCGAAAGCTCGATGCGCTACTTGTGAATAATTTTAAGGTTTGGGATAAGGATTTGGGTAACACGTAATTTTAGCAAGCTCGGAAGCTCAGGGCGCTACTTGTGAATAATTTTAAGATTTGTGATAAGGGTTTGGGCAACACGTAATTTCAGCAAGTTCGAGACGCTACTTGTGAATAATTTTAGGAATTGGGATAGATGATCATAGCGTTGATGATCCTAACACTAGCAAGCAAGCACGTAATTTTAACAAGCACGGGACACTATTGTGAATGGTTTTAGGGAATTAGTTGTGCATAACATACGTAATTCTAGCAAGCTCGAGGTGCCTTTCGTCTCTGTCTCTGCTATAGCTTTTGGGATGTAATTAATTGCACATTTCCTATCAACTATAACTTTTGGAATAGATGGTAGCGTTGATGGTTCTCACACTTGCATACTCCGAACGACACTAAACGTGAACATCGATTACATGATTAAAATATATACAGTAAAATATAGTAAAGGAAATATGAGAAAAAACGAAATTAATTTTTTTTGAAGGAACTTGTAATAACTTGTAGATTTAAAATAACTTGTAATAACTTTTAACCAAACTCACATCATAAGCATGGAGGTCGTAGCGACCTACACAAAGAAGTGATTGACTCGAACCTGGCACTTCCTGCCAGTCGAACCAAATTGTGACCTCATTGGAGGCTTGATCAATACTATAGTGGTCCGTGGAGGCATTGGTTGTATGCAATAGAGAGAGAGGAATGGGAAAGGTGGGAGAGGAAGTGAGGCGTTTATATATCAGCATTGGGATCGTAATATGCAACGAATAGGGATATATCCAAATTCAGTCAAAAGAGAGAGAGAGAGAGAGAGATTCATTTGATTATGGCTCAATTTCATGTGGATTTCATTAGCATTGATTTAGTTTGGAATGTAAGATTTATTTCTTGCAGGTTAAAAAATTTCTTTATGTGGTCAATAGTGAAAATCACGGTTGATTTGAGATTACTAAATCATATTAAATACTGGTTTGTAAAAGGAGTTAGTTTCCTAATTAAACTCTACCTTGATGGACGGTTGAGATTAAATCATAATCCTAATAGGAATCCGGTCCTTCCTTTGCCTATATAAAGAGATGCAATACCTATCATATTCATGTAATTACGACAAACAACTCATTAGGGTTTTGGGCTAAAAGGGAAAAATCGTATTCCGTCTTCTTTAGCTATTATACTGCAGATTTCGGATCTACATCAAGTTACAAGAATCAAACATCATGTCTTCAGGTATTTTACTTATGATTATTTGTATGTTATTGTGATAATTATGAAGTTCAAGATATAGGGTTTAAGGATTATTATATTACAGTTGGTATCAGAGCTTTAGGTTACGAACTCATAATTATCCATGAAAAACGCATGCAATATTATTGTTTATTGATTAAAGATTGTTTGTTGATATTTATAATTAAAAAAATAATAATAATAAATAAATAAAATTAAAGTTTATAGTTTAATAATTACTTACAGTTTCGTTTCCAAAATATGTTCTTAAGTGTGCGATCCATTAGAGACACAGCTCGGCTACCTCATGATTTAACTAATGGAGATATATAGTCAACTTGATTTATTTATCGTCTTCAGCACAATCCTTGGCAATAAATTGACAATAAACTTTGTTTTCCATGGTACGTGATTTATATGAATACGGTAGCTTGATAAATCATACATGTAGGATGATTGTATGGGCCACCCAAAAGGCATGAATCTTATTTTTCTCCTTCACAAGGTTACCTAATAATAATTCTAGTATATCTTTGAACAGAACGGACTAGTTGAGTGCACAGATTATAGCTCGAGATTTTTTATTATTTTTTTCTTATTCCTTATTGTTCTGTATTAAATAAGTATGCTAGTATTATTAGGTTTTATTATTCTATCAAGTTTTATGTATTCCGCATTTAATCGGTTTTAATATGATAAAAGTTTTGTTATCACCACAGTGATAATAAATTATGACATTAATGGTATTTAATAATCATGTTTACTTATTAATATGAGTCTTTTAGGTTGTACATACATATTAGAACAGTAATCACCCACAAGTGATTCTGATCCACGTGTTTGAACAACATTAAGATTTATGTGTTTTAGAAAAGTAGAATATCCACAGATATTTATCTTATTCTTGTACACATAATTAAATTAAAATTTTGACTCTTTAAAAAAAAAAACATGATTATTTTAGTGAAGGTTCTACCCACATGAGAATCTTCTTTATGTATGTTTAGACAGTTTTTAATTCTTATATATCTCTATTATGTCTTCAGCTCCTGTTCCCGTTAATTTGCACTCGCATGCTTCATCTGTACCCTCCCTTAATGGTACCAACTTCTCAGAATGACGTGAGAATGTTGAATTCACTTTGGGTGTTCTTGATCTCGATCTTGCACTCCAAACTGAAAAACCTCCTGAATTAACCGCAAAAAGTACTAAAGAGGATAAAGATTTCCATAAATTGTGGGAGAAAAGTAACAAATTGAGCCTTATGTTCATGCGAATGACGATTGCTGCAAACATCAAAACCTCTCTTCCTGAAACGAGATTGGCTAGGGAATTTATGGAATCCGTTGCAAAACGCTTTAAGACTAGATAAGTCTCTTGCAGGGAAATTAATGGCAGAACTCACTACTATGAAGTTTGATGGTGCACGGTCAATGCACAATCATATTATTGAGATGCAAAACCTTGCAGCTAAGCTTCAGAATTTGGGAATGAAAGTGGATGAGAATTTTCTTGTTCAGTTTATCCTAAATTCTCTTCCTCCACAGTATGCCCCTTTTCAAGTGAATTACAAATCTATTAAGGAAAAGTGGACAGTGAATGAACTATCTAACATGTTAATTCAGGAAGAAGCAAGGCTGACTCAACAAGGTACTAATGTTGCACATCTCACTACTCAAGGAGCAAATCATAAGTTTGGAAAAAAGGTTGGAAAAGGCCAGAAAAGAGCACCACCCAAAATGAATGATAAAGTCCAACCTGCTCAAGTCAAGGCAAAGAAAGAAGAAGTTTGTCGTTTCTGTAAGAAATCTGGACATTTCCAGAATAACTGTGAGAAACGTCGTAATTGGTTCGAAAGTAAAGGGATACCTTACGACCCAAATCATAAACCCAACTGAAAACTTCTTATCTGTAGGGAACGGCAATAAAGCTCCTGTCGAAGCTATTGGAACATATCGTCTTGTTCTTGAAAAATGATATTATTTGGATTTATTTCAAACTCTTTATGTTCCATCTATTTCCCGCAACTTAGTTTCAGTTTCTAAACTTGACTTACAAGGATTTACGTTTGATTTGGGTAGTAAAAGTTTCAATTTATATAAGAATTCTATTAATGTTGGTTCTGGAATTCTTGTAGATGGTCTTTACAAATTTACTTTGTCTTCTCCATCCTTATCTGAAACCCACTTGACCCTGCATCATAATCAAGGAACTGTACATCATGTAATGAAAAAGGACTCTTCATTCTTGTGGCATCAGAAGTTGGGACATATATCCCGTAAGCGACTTCAAAGATTAGTAAAAGATGGTGTTTTACCAAACCTAGATTTTTCTGATTATCATAGTTGTGTGGATTGTATTAAAGGCAAAGCAACAAAACATACAAAGAAAGGAGCCACAAGGAGTTCTCAGCTTCTTGAAATAATACATACAGATATTTGTGGACCTTTTGATGTTCCAACATTTGGGGGAGAAAACTACTTCATCACTTTTATTGATGGTTATTCATGTTTTTGTTATCTCTATCTATTGCATAACAAATCTCAATCTGTGAATGCTGTGCAAGTATTTATAACCGAGGTTGAGAGGCAATTAGAAAGAAAAGTGAAAATCATGAGGTCTGATAGAGGTGGAGAATTTTATGGCAGATATGACGAAACAGGACAACATCCTGGACCTTTTGCCAGACTCCTCGAACAACTTGGAATTGTAGCTCAATACACAATGCCAGATTCTCATTGGCAGAATGGTGTAGTTGAAAGGCGAAATCGCACGCTTTTAGAAATGGTTAGAAGCATGATGAGTCATGCTAATTTGCCCATTACGTTGTGGACATATGCTCTTCGCATGGCTGTATATATTTTAAATAGGGTTCCTAGTAAAGCAGTTCCAAAGACCCCTTTTGAGCTGTGGAAAGGCTGGAAACCTAGTTTAAAACACCTGCAAGTTTGGGGATGTCCAGTTGAAGCGAAGGTATATAACCCTCAATCAAACAAATTGGATTTAAAAATCATAAGTGGGTATTTCATTGGTTTTCCTGAAAAATCCATAGGGTATATAATTTATTGTCCTAACCATAAGTTGCGAGTTGTGGAAACTGGAAATGTCAAATTCATTGAGGATGGCATGATTAGTGGGAGTACATTTGTGGAGGATAAGTCTGTTCACGAAATTAGGGTAACAATCCCATTACATAAAAAACAAGCAGACAAGGTGAATTCTTCCATCGTTGAACCGTTAAACGTTGAAGGACCACCTATGGCTCCAATTATCGATGAACCGATAAATGATGAAGAGCTACCACCACATCAACCACAACCCCATAATGAAATCACTGCCAATGAAGAAATTTTGGAACAAACACAGGAACCAGCATTAAGAAGATCTCAACGAGAAAAACGAAGTGCTATTCCTGATGATTATGTTGTTTATCTACAAGAATCTGATTTTGACATAGGGATAATGAACGACCCAGTTTCCTATTCACAAGCCATTACGAGTAATAATTCTGATAAATGGATTGATGCCATGAAGGATGAGTTAAAATCAATGGCAGATAATTAAGTTTGGGAACTCACTCATTTGCCGAAAGGACACAAAACAGTTGGGTGTAAATGGGTCTTTAAGACCAAATGTGACTGTCATGGCAATATTGAGCGATATAAAGCTAGACTTGTAGCCAAAGGTTTTACTCAAAATGATGTCATAGATTACAAAGAGACTTTTTCTCCCGTGTCAAAGAAAGATTCTCTCAGAATTATTATGGCCCTAGTAGCTCATTATGACTTAGAGTTAATCAAATGGATGTGAAAACAGCCTTTCTTAATGGTGAGCTGTAAGAAGAAATATACATGTGTCAACCTGAAGGTTTTACCTTAGAAGGACAGGACGACATTGTCTGCAAACTTAAAAATCCATTTATGGACTTAAGCAAGCCTCCCGACAATGGTATCTAAAATTCAACGAAACCATTAATGCTTTTGGTTTTGAAGAAAATACTGTAGATCCATGCATATACCTCAAGATCAGTAGGAGTAAGTTTATATTTTTGGTTCTGTATGTTGATGACATATTATTGTAGTGATCTTGGCTTATTGCATGAAAACAAATGGAAAACATTCCCTATACTTTTTTAGTAGGAAGCTTGATGTATGCACAAGTTTGCACAAGGCCAGACATCAGTTTTGTTGTTGGCATGTTGGGAAGATGTCAAGAAAATCCAGAAATGGATAATTGGAAAGTTGCAAAGAAAGTTTTGAGATACTTACAGGATTAGCTATTGTCTTACATTCAAGAAGTTAGATCAATTAGAGTTGGTTGGCTATTCAGATTCCGACTATGGTGGATGCGTAGACACTTAATAGAGTATATTATTGCTCATTCCACGATGGAATCTGAATTCGTAGCTTGCTTTAAAGCTACAAATCATTGCTTATGGCTGCGAAATTTCATCTCAAGATTCAGAGACTTGAATTTTGTCTCTGCACCCCTGAAACTTTATTATGATAATGCCGCAGCAGTATTTTTCTTAAAGCATGATAGATATTCCAAAGGGACAAAACACATGGACCTTAAGTATCTATCTGTGAAGCAAGCAATTCAGAAAAAACAGTTGTTCATTGAGCATATAAGCACAACACTTATGGTTGCAGATGTACTTACGAAGGGTTACCTCTCAAGACTTTTCATGAACATACTTCAAGTATGGGTTTAGAGAGAATTACTGATTATTGATTTATGTTTTGTTGTGTTTATACATTGAACTTCTATTGAGATCTCATTTATGATATTCTGAATTTTATTTTTATTTCCATATTTTGTATACATTATGTGAATGGATAATAGATAACAGAAATTGTTCTTGAAAAAAGAACATTATTGAACCATTATTTATACTCTTGCTTAAGGCCTAGTGAATTAAGTTATTTATGTTGTAGTACATGGAAGGAACCATATTGAAAACCTGATAATGTGGAACCGCTATGACTCCCATGGATAACTTGGTTTGCAAAGGTATTATGTTAACCATTAAGTTATTGATTTAGTAATTATGCGCGCCTTATGTTTCTAAAATTAACCATTACAGGATAATCACTTTGACCAAGTGGGAGACTGTAAGATTTATTTCTTGCAGGTTAAGAAATTTCTTTATGTGGTCAATAGTGAGAATCACGGTTGATTTGAGATTACTAAATCATATTAAATACTGGTTTGTAAAAGGAGTTAGTTTCCTAATTAAACTCTACCTTGATGGACGGTTGAGATTAAATCATAATTCTAATAGGAATCCGGTCCTCCCTTTGCCTATATAAAGAGATTCAATACCCATCATATTCATCTAATTACGACAAACAACTCATTAGGGTTTTGGGCCAAAAGGGAGAAATCGTATTCCATCTTCTTTAACTATTATACAGCAGATTTCGGATCTACATCAAGTTACAAGAATCAAACATCATGTCTTCAGATATTTTACTTATGATTATTTGTATGTTATTGTGATAATTATGAAGTTCAAGATCTAGGGTTTAAGGATTATTATATTACATGGAAAACCTACTTGCTGGTTTTGAGGGAAAGGTCCAATGCTGTCAAGAAGGTGAGATTTATTTTGGGGTTCACAGACAAAACTAATCCTGGGAAGGGAAAACTTATTTGGGGGACCGCATAGATGATAGACTAACTCCACCCCACTTGCTTGGCATGATTAGGTATGATCCAAACACTGTACCGCACCATCTACTTGCAGGTTCCTATTAACCTGAAAATTCATCCTCAATACAGAAAAATAAAATGTTTCAGCTTCAAAGCTAAATTCAAGTTCACAAACGACCAATCAAATATATTCTCATTGTTCAGCAAGCAACCGTAGTACCACATACCTCTCCTCACAACGAGCAGATTTATACACAAACTCAAGCATCTCTTATGTGTTAAACCCAGCGGCCGCCCACCCACACACACTAGCAAGCTGCCTTGTGGATCTGGGAATTGAGAATGCCAAGAGAAATTGAGGCCACACTAACTTCTTTTTTATGCTTTTATTAAAAATATATGCATTAACAAACAAATGCAATAATGTTACAATCACATTCTACTTTCTGCACTTCTTCACAACCTATTTGTATTACAGAAATCAAGTTGGTCAAGCCTGCCTATCGATAAACAAGAGGCAAAACTACTAAAATCAAGAAAAAATTTAGAAACAGAAAAATTAGACCCCTCACCAAAAATGAGAAAACCTTAATGCTAAGGCACAATATGATTGTGCAGAAGAAAAAAATCTCAAGCCCCACCCCAGCCTTCAGAAATCTAACTATGCCGTTCGCATGCAAGCTCTACTCTAGATCCCGCCAGCCCTTGCTTCATATTGTTCCTTGCCCGCCTTGATTCCGAGGGAAGATGGGTGAGCCTATTGTATAATCAGTTTACAAATGTTCAAAGAAACCCCCATCCACTGGTTTTAAAGCAAACCAGCCAGCATAGCCCCTGGATCTGATAAAGCCGAAGGTGAAGTAGTTGGCTGAGCTTGTGTAGGAGGTACGTGGGGAGAAGGTGCCCTGGAAACTGTCGGAGTGCTAACCAATTGTTCCTTGATGAATTCCTTCAACCTGTGAACAGCTGGTTAGATGAGGTCTCCAAGTTGCTAGCACAAAGTTAGCAGCAAAAATTAGCAAGTTAAAAACATACTCATATGTTAGCGTGGGATCCCCCGAGGCAACTGTCATTCGCAACTGCGTTCTGTCAGCCGGATCTGTTTCTATCCTTACCTGTGACAGAGAGAGAGAGAGAGAGAGAGAGAGAGAGAGAGAGAGAGAGGTTAGTATTAGAGACTTGGCAACTTCACTGTGTAAAATAATTGTTCCTTTTTGTATATATTAGTTTTGAACATGAATCATGCTAAAGAACCATTGTGTCAGCATAAAGAACAAATAAATGGTATTCATATGAAAAAGACCGATTACTTCCCTATGACACCAAAAACAGGGTAGTTCTAAAGGAATCGGCATCTGAATGTGAAAAATCATACTTGTAATCCAAAGGGTTCAAATTTGAGACGTAAAACTTCAGTAATACTGAAGATGCAAATTCCAAGTCCAAGCATAAGGTCCACATATGAAAGCTAGTTTCCTATATTGATGGAGGCAATCAAGAAATTAAAGGATAAACATCCTCACCAGGCATAACATGGCTCGTGTACTCTCTGAATAAAAGGTTGTGCTTGCAACTAAATTGTTTGCATTTGGATCCTGAAAAGGGAAAGTTGGTAAGCAGTTTTGTATGGATTGAGAAGCAGAAGCATAGCAGTGGTGAAATGAATTGACAAAAGAACAACCAGGTCAAGAGAAAAGAGAGCTTACCAGTCCTGGAGAAACCATCAACCGAAAACTGTTAAATAAGTTTGCCATTTCCATCAGGGACATTGGTCTTACACCTCTAACCTGTTCAAATTTGGAAAATGTGGTCAGAATTTTCTAGTGCAATGCAAAGATAATGCAACAAATGTATGTGAGAATGTTAAAACATTTGAAAATAGCTGGAGATTGAACATTAGCAGATTAAAGCATATGAAGTCCCCTCTTACAACCCTCCCACCCCTTACAATTTCCACGCTCAACCCCAACTGGAATACAATTTTGCGGAAAAGGATTTCTTTACCCCACATACAGCCATCTATATTCCCACTATAGATGAATTGAAGAATTGGAAGATGATATTAAATTTGTAGTGGTAGGGATTGTCCCAAAAGTTAATAATTCTGATCCTCATTTTGTAAAAGGATCTCTTTACTCTGAAATGCTTCCAAGAAAAAGAAGAAAAAATAAATTGTGGTTTTTTGTGATTGCAATGGCAGACGAATAATATAATGAGAGAAGGTTGATGACTCTTTCAGAAAATATAATTCCTTTAAATCTGTATACATCATGTTTGTCAAAAGTTTTCAACAAATTCTGTTAGAAAACTTCAAATCCCCTCCCCCCCCCAGCCCAAAAAAAAAAAGAAAAAAAAAATACTTTTTCTTGATTATCACAGACTACTAACTGATATACTCCCTTTGTCCCATTTGGAGGGTTTTTGCAGTCCAATTTAGACAGAACATTTTCTGAAATTATGCATACAACTTTTGATATTCTAACTTTAATCCTTGCTTAATAATGTAATAGTGTAATACCAAAAAATATTTGACTTCAGAGGTAGTATGTGATATGACAGCATTATTAGCCAATTACTATAATTTCAGGGGCCTGAAGCTTACAGGCCCAAATTATAGCACTCCTTTCCCTAAATGAAGTCATTTTTTTAGATTTTCTTTTTCCATGATAAGTGTTTAAAAATCAATATCAATGCTGGAATCTATCATAATCAGTGTTGCACCGATTATAGCTGTATTTTCACTTGTACTGGTAATACCATATGGCGAAAATATATAGCGTCTAGCTAACAAGTGTCCCTATGCCACTTGTTAAGGTTTCCCTTAATAGAAATAAGAACAAATAACAATTCATTGGGGCGGGGGTATTTTGAATGCATTGGGGATGATTTCAAAGCACCTATTTCGATTAAGGGAAACCTTAACAAGTGCCCTCTGGCACTTGTTAGCAAAATCCAAATACATATGGCTAAAATTAGCTTCCTTGAGTTCGGTAAAAACTAAAACATGACCCGCATTTAGGGGTTGAAAAAGTTCATAATGCCCCTAGAACCTGCACAAAACGAAAAAGTACAAAAATGTCATAATTATTACTCTTTTTAAACAATTTTTTTTCTCCCCCCCATCTAATTTTTGACTTAGATTTTCCAACTGGCTTTGAACTTCCATCAGTTCATTCTTACACTCCCTCATTCACAAGCAAGTGATTGCCCGTGGTATACATCTAGTTTATCTAAGATACAAAGCAGGAAACTGCACTGAGTTACAGTTAAGCAGAATTTTACCTATGTATACCATGGTTAGCAGAAAACAATCTTATGTCAGCATTGTAGCAGCAAATGATGTCATAAGAATGCAGAGCAACAGGGTGACAGAGTGAAAAACTACAATTAGTAAACACAAATGCTTTTAGGCTGGACAGAAGGCAAGATGTACAAACCACTTCTTGAAGTTTTAATGGTGGTCCAGAAAGTGATCTCCATTGGGGGAAAAACTCCTCCGCAGACACTGGGATAGGCAGAAGAAATTTATTCAAGACTGCAGGAAGACGGAGTTTAATATTGACCTGTACAAGGGCCAAAATTAGGGGCAAAACACAGCCAAAATATTTGCAGATACGTAGCACACTGGCTAAGCATAGGTAAATACCAAATAGGTTCCAAACTTGTAGGAGAAGTCGAGAACAGCTACATCCCTACTTGGACGAAGATTTACCACTTCAAGTGGGCATTGGACCTAAGAAATCAAAGAAAGTTAATCTACTAACAAACAGAAAACCAGGGATTCATGCACCAGTGGAGTAAGACCTGTGCCCGTGGAGGAATAGTATCTGGTACTAATGAGAGTTCCAACTTTAAGTGTGATGGAGACAATATCAGAGCATGAACTGAAACAAGTGGAGCAGTATTCTTGTTCCCCAGGAAAAGGACAAGCCTCCCTTGATGGGCTCGCCACTCTGCTTTGATGCCAATCTGGGGATTATATTCAAAAAGAAATCAGTAGAGGAGCTTTTATTACCTTAAAGCAGGTTTCTTCTATTAGAACAGCATAAACAAGGTCAAGTTACAATCGTCAAAGTGGAATTTCGAAAAAAGATGCACCTGAACATATGGATCCTCGTATAGGACCCCACTATCCTTGAGGCATAAAGCATGAAACCTTTCTGCAATATCTCCTATTGGCTGTAAAATATGTAATAACATAATCAAGATGTCAGTATCATGGTAACTATTATCTATACAAAGAATCCAGATTATATATAATACATGATCGTGTAGAAGTGCTAAGATTAGCCTCAGGCTGAGGATATTGCCAAGCTGCCTGCCTATTACAAAAGAAAATGAGATTATGCTCCTTATGCAGCTTAACATGCTATCTCTAAGGATAGGGGGCAGTCCAAGGACCAGTACTTCACAGATAATCTAAATAGCTAGAAAGTATGTCCTGATAAAAACTAACATCTAAAGACCATTCATATAATCCAAACAAATAAAGGAGTCCACACCAAAACTTAGTTCAAAATTATAAAATACTGCCAATATCCTCGCAAGAAGTAGCAATACAAGAGCCTCTACAATATATCAATGTCTGAGAAGGCAGATTCCAGGGCTAGGGTGATTAAAACACAGTCAGGCTGAGCAACACCATGCTCCACCCAATACACACGAAAAAACCAACTTTAAAATAAAAAAACACATCAAGAGACGTACAAATATTAGTGCGATATCTTCAACAGAATAATATTCAGGCTGCTGGAATATGTGTTTAACATGTGATTGAAAGCACGTCATGTTACAGCTGAAGTAACAATAAGTAGACTACATATGTCCCAGCTTTTGCGCCAAAAAGTACTTGGACAAGGTTGGCTAAGCATCCAAGTATCACCCAACATGAGGTGGTTGCCTAATGCTGTGTTACATGGACACTTCATTTTTGCCAAGAGTACCTGTGTCCACACGACATGAAATAGATGTGGGTGTGACAGCTGCCCACCTACATTTAGTGTAAAATTGTAAAATTTTGGCAGGTCGGTTACTCAGATTTGCAACCGTATCTGATCCGTGTACCTGAGTCCTTAAGATAGGCCTAATGGTTGACGCTGGCCTAGGGAAAAAGGAAGTAGCCATATAATTGAGTACCTCGGATATGAACATTGTCAGGGGTAGTAACTTGGTCATTTATATTGTCTTAATCTACATGATTTTAGTTAGTTATTAAGCTTTCGAAAAGCATAACCTATAGTAGTTGCCGTCACTGTCCAAATATAGGATGGATTGGCCACATGCTGTACATTGAGGTTTAACAACTCGTAAATAGACAAATGAGATTAGTAGTGTATACAAAAGTAACAGAAAGCAGTACCTTGACGGTATTTGCTTGCTCTTCAACAGATGCAAGGGCTAAAGCATCGTCTGCATTTGGAGCACCTTCCAGTCCAGATACTACATTACGCTCTGATTGCACAGCTACACTTGTAGGGCCTTCAATAGCCAATGGGCTCAAAAGATCCCCTAGGAAATCGGCAGAAGGAGCAGGAGGTTGTGGATCTACAACACTCAGAGTCCCATTGGCCTGACTCACCCCTTGCTCTGCCGAGTTATGTTCCTGTTCAAATACTCAGCCCACCAATCAGTATCTGACTGAAACAAACAACAACATCCAATATCAAACTGATTGTACATAGTATTCAAGTAGATAGAGATCTCACCACGTTGCTCGTGCTAGGAATCTTAACCAGACCAAGCTGACTCACAGGTGGAGTTCCATTAGCAGGCCTTTGGTCTGTCACCACAAGAGCATTAGACATAAACTGCTGAGCCCGCAACTTGATAGCACTTTGCTCCGCAGTATCAACTTCAGTATCTTCAGCTTTTTTAATCAACGAGGACTAATTTCAAAATGATATTACAGTTAGGATCAATTATCATCTCAAGTGTAACTGGTGGTGCCTTCCAGTGCATGTGTGTCGTAATACCCTACTGTTCGCTAGGGAGTTTACATGCCGAATAACCATTTATAAAATAAACTTATGAACTAATCTACCAGAACCATGAGATGGCAAGCAACTTTTAAAGAAACATTAAAGACTTGCATATACCTGACGCTCGGGGAATTTGGGCATTTCAGCTAATATATCCATTAAAGCTGCACCTTTCCTACTTAATGCAAAGTACTCAACGGCTCTTTGCTGTATCTCAGCGTCAATGCAACTTTCATATCTGAAACGATATGCAATTGTGTTGGAGAAAAACATGACAGATTGATAGCATGAAGTGCACCTTAAAAGCAGTTATAAGAAAAAATAATGATTCAAGTTTTGGTAATCTCACTTGCTAAATATTGCCCAAATTTGATTCTGCAGTTCAGGGTCTGGTGGTTGTGAGTGCATCAAAATCTTTGCATAAGTTGAAAGAAGAATAGGAATTGTAGATGTCCTGAAGATATATGTTGGATACTTAAGAATGGATATATAAATGAACCAAAATCATCACAAGAACAAGGTTTAAATATACTTACGACACAGTAGGAAGTTTCTCATGTATGATGCTGAAAATTTCCTTTGGAGTACAGCCAGGCCGTCTGGCCAAAAGGTGGCTGTATTCTCCCAGGAGATATGCACTGACCTGCTTCCCAATATAACCACATAACGAGATTCAAATTAGTTTCATCCAAGTGCAACAACTGATCTTAGCCAGTAGAAAGCAAAACAACAAAGACTAAAGAACCCCTAGTTACAGGAACCAGTAGCAACTTGGCAATAGAAAACAGACAAACATATATCTATGCTCTAAATATAGATGCTGTAGACAGTAACAGCCCCATGACTAAACGCTTAATTGTTGGGTGTAAATGTGGTAGATTGTAACAGTTGTAACAGCCAAGAGATTTGGGCCATGATTGATGCTAATAGATAATATATAATGCTGAGGTTCTCAGAATGAGACTCAAACAATTCCATTCGTATCTTGTTTCTTAGTCTTGGTCTATATTTGTCATGGTATCAGAGCTGTAAGACTCTTTCTTTGAGTTCTTGTTACAATTAAATCTTACTTTGAGCTTGCCATCTCGGTTTAGGGTCTGTTTTATGAGACAGTTCCTCTATGTGTGTTCAAGGAGCCTTTGTTTTGTGTCTTATTGGTCGTGGTTTTCTTTTCGCGTTCTTTGATTTTTCATCATGTTCGGAGAAAACGCCGCTATGATCCCAGTGTGTCTTGATGGTGCACACAATTTCTTGCGGGAATTTAATCTTTGTTGCTTATATTCAAGGCCAAGAAATGTGGGGTTTTATGGATCTGAGACCAAGCCGACAGATTCTTCTAAGAAAGATGAAATTGGAGCAAGCACAATGCAAAAGCCATCCATTGGATTGTAAGTTATGTTCAACTTCACATCAACTTGAATCTAAGGGCCTACAAAACAGCTGCTGCGATGTGGAGTTACTTGAAGAAGGTATATCATCAAGAGAAGGCAGCGAGGAAGTTTCATCTCAGTCATGAAATTGGGGAGTATTCGCAGGGGAACAAAAGCTTGCAGGAGTCTACTCCAGCTTTATGAATCTGTGGTTGGAGTATAATTCCATGGATTTTGGAAAAATTCCAGATGCTGCACTTACTGTCAGATTGTTGCGATTTTGAGGTCGCTTGCGACACTCTGACAAAACATGCCCATCCTTTTAACAATGATTGCAAAACTTTTTCGGGCAATCCCTAGCAAAATGCCCTTCTTGGCATCAATAGCATTGAACAGACTTAGGATCCAGATAACACTTTTTCTGGACAGAAAACGCCAGATAGGGTTGTTGCTGAAAGATTCTGTTCCAAAATGGCATTGAAACGAGTACATTGTTCCTCTCACAGCAACTCTGCAAAACAATCATCAAGAGATGGAGAAGGAACTCGACTCATCAGATTAGATCTTACAGGCTCAAATTATAACTTCATCATATTCTTGGATTTTCCGAACAGCTCAGCCACTTCTGTCAATGAATCCTCTCATGCCAATGCATCCTCTTCTTCCTCTGTCAACACTCTCGAGTATGACTGTCTCCTAATTATTTTCATTCTTTGTCTCCATATTCTGAGAAGGGTAAAATACATACTGCTGATGGTAATAATTTATCAATCTCAGCTGTTGGTCATGTATCATCTAAATCTTTGAGTCTCAAAGATATTTATCTTGTTCTCGGATTAGCTACTAATCTGCTTTCTGTTGGTCAATTGGTTGATAATAATGTAATGTTCTGTTTTCTCCTAATGGTTATCTTATACAGGACCAGCAAACAAGGAAGATGATCGGGAGGGGGCATAAGAGTGGTCGACCTTTTTCTGTCCGTTTGGAGCAATCACCTAATTCTACTTCTATATTTTAGGCCTTTTTAGCTTCTCATAGTTGCAATCATTCTAATGAATGGACTATTTGGCACCGTAGACTAGGGCATTCACATTCTGAGAAATTATTTACAATGTTTCGTACTGATTTGATTCCTTATAAAAAGGCCATTTCACATATTAATGCTTCCAGTACTTGTGCTAGTTGGTGCATGGCTAAAAGTAAAATTCTTTCTTTTCCACTCTTTCACTAAAACCATTTGAACTTGTTCATTCAGATGTTTGGTCATCACCCATCATCTATCTTTTGGTTATCAATACTTTGTTACATTTATTGATGATTACCCTAAATTTACATGGATATATTTGTTAGACACCAAGTCTGAGGTATTCATGGTCTTTGAATATTTTGTTGCAATGATTGAAACTCAATTTCAATCCCATATCCAAGAATTTCGTGCTGACTCGGGGAGAATATTCATCTACTGCCTATCTAGAATTTCTTTCAAAAAAAGGAGTTGACTCTCAACGATCACGTCCCAGTACTCAGCAAAATGGGGTAGCCGAGAGCAAGCATGGACATATCCTTAGGCACTATTTGTGCTATTCTTTTAGAATCCTCAGTTCCTGCTACATTCTGGGATGAAGCTGTTCAAACCTGTCCATTTGATTAACCATCACACACCAAGCAAACTTCCGGATAGAAGTCCTTATTTTTTATTATACAATCAAAATCCCAATTACGAGAATGTGTTTGCTTTGTTCTTCTTCCACCTAATGAGTGCACAAAACAAACTGCACAAGCAAGTTGATGTGTCTTTTAGGCTATGCTATTGGGCAAAAAGGATTCCGATGTTATGATCCCCATGCCAAAAGAATTTGTGTCTCTAGAGATGTGGTGTTCTTAGAAAATACATTCTTTTATCACATTGAATCACCACTCTCTCCTGGTGTATCTAGTATCTAGTTCATTCTGCATTTATTTTCAAACTCTAAATCAGTGTCATCTTCATCTTCATCTTTATCATCATCATCATTATCACCATAAATTGATCGCTTCAAACCAGGTATTGTTTACAAGCGGCAAGAAAAGGCAGATTGTACCACTCTTACACCTCTTTCAGAAGCATCAAGATCCTTGGTTCGGTCCAAGTTGAAGAGTCTTTGCCTCCTCTTGTTCATTCAGAGGATCCTTCAATTCGCCAATCTTCTAGAGTCTCCGTCCTCCAGATCAATATGGTTTTTCCTCTACCTCATTTATTACTCATTTGACATCTACTTCTATTCCTACCCCTTACAAACAAGTTGCAGGAAACGATTGTTGGCAAAAGGCAATGGAAGAGGAATTGAATGCATTGGCCAAAAATGACACATGGGAAGTTGTTTCTTGTCCTAAAGGAATTTCTCTGATAGGTTCTAAGTGGGTTAATACCATCAACACAAAGTCTGATGGTTCTTTGGATCGCTACAAGGCTCGTCTAGTTGCTTTGGGCAATAAGCAAGAGTATGGGATCAACTACAATGAGACGTTTGCTCTAGTTGCCAAGATGACAAGCATGTGACAAGTGTGCTTCTTGCAATTGCACTTGCTGCCTCTCCTCTAATTCAAGGCCTATCAATCAAATGGATGTGATTTCTTCAGGAAATATTCATGAGACAGTT
Source organism: Platycodon grandiflorus (assembly GCA_016624345.1). NCBI lineage: Eukaryota > Viridiplantae > Streptophyta > Magnoliopsida > Asterales > Campanulaceae > Platycodon > Platycodon grandiflorus. The sequence goes on from CM028366.1 coordinate 37,190,177, forward strand.
TACATGACGCCACCTCCGGGTTTGCAAGTGCCAGCATCAAATGTTTATCATTTGAAACGATCCTAGTATGGGTTGGAACAAGCATCAAGAGAATGGTTTGCCAAATTTAAGCAGACTATAATAGATAATGGTTTTCAACAAAGTTGATATGACGCTTCTTTGTTCTTACAGCGTACATCTCAAGGAGTGACGATTGCACTTGTTTATGTAGATGACATCTTAATCACGGGAAGTGACTCTAAGGGCATAGGTGAGTAACAGCAAGGATTAAAGGATGCATTTCATATGAATGATCTTGGTCCTCTTGCATATTTTCTAGGATTCGAGGTCCATAAAGTTGGAACAGGGATCTTTCTTAACCAACAAAAGTATTTGAAAGATCTGGTCAGTCTTTGGTGGAACACGACTCCGGAAAAAGCTGATACTCCTATGGAAGCTAATTTGAAACCAAGGAAAAATGAGGGAGAATTGGTTTCTAATCCTACTTTTTATCAGAAACTAGAGGGTTGTCTCATGTATCTTACTATTACTTGTCCAGATATCTCGCTGTGAACTTGGAGAGTCAGTTCATGAACAGTCCTTGACATCTTCATCTCGCAGCTATAAAAAGAATCGTCAGGTATCTAAATGGGACTTCAAGTCAAGGGCTCACTTTCCAACCCAATCTTCTTTAAGCCTATTGTGACTCTGATTCGGCAGGCTATCCAGATACAAGATGATCTACTACAGGCTGGTGTGTATTCTTGGGAGACTCCTTGATATCCTGGAAATGTAAAAAGCAAGAGCGTGTGTCGAAATCTTCAACAGAGGCAGAATATAGGGCTATCTCTGCTGCTTGTTTCGAGGTTACACGGTTGCATGGTCTATCAGCAAAACTTGGTTTTCCTCAACAAGGACCAACACCGCTTCATGCAGACAACAGAAGTGCCATTCATATCACTAAGAACCGTGTCTTTCATGAACGAAGCACATTGAAGTAGATTGTCACTATATTCGAGATGCCTTCGATCGTGCCCTAATCTCAGTTCCATCTGTATCCTCAATCTGCAACTCACCCGACATTTTAACCAAAGCTCTTCCAGAAGATCGCCATCATTTCCTCGTTAGCAAATTGTTGCTGGTTCAGCATCAATTTGAAGGGGAGTGTCAAATATAATCTGTAGTTCTTATATATATAGCACTTCAATTATTTTGGATTTGTCATATAGTGTCAATCATGTATAGATGTTATAGATAGTAACAGCCCCATGATTTAAGGCTTAATTGTTGGGTGTAAATGTGGTAGATTGTAACAGTTGTAACAGCCAAGAGTATTGGGCCATGATTTATGCTAATAGATATTATGTAACGCTGAGGTTCTCAAAATGAGACTCAAGCAGTTCCATTCACAAGAAACCAGGTTAAAAGCATACAAAACGTACATTTTACTACTCCCACCAACCAATATTGTCAACGGTGGACTGGTGGTAGACTGATAAGAAGATAAAGAAAAGTGGGTGGTGGGGGTTGGAAATTTATTATTTTTCCTTCTCTTTTTGTTGTCTAGTTTGACTTAGTTTAATTGACCTGTGGGGCTATTTTAACATTTATAAATAATTTTTGTCCAAGTAATCTGGTCACATGCCATTCACGTGATATTTCTGTTTCTTATTTCTAACTTCCGTCTATAAAATGGACACATCCCTGCAGTTTTGGTTAAGTGGATACAAGTGCTGATAAGAATAATGGTCACACTTAATGGTCACAAGTGTGAGTCTGTCAGGGGTTTGAATGGTGGTCTTGGTGACGATTTCAGGACAGGTCTGCATATCAAGTATGAGAGAGACAGAGAGAGTGAGACAGAGAGAGAATAGAAGGGAAGAGCGAAGAGAAGACATTTTTGGTATTCAGGCCCATTCACCCATAACAAAGAATGATTTATATAATTTAAAAGGCTTTCTTAAAGTCAAATTATCCTACACAAACAAATTAGAAAATTGCTGCCTCATAAACTTGCGCAGAAATAGTAACAATACTTAATACGAGGCGTGGGAGTCAAATTTTCTCATTATGCACAACAGAAGTGAGACAGAGTGGGCATGCTTTATGATGAGAAGATAAATACATAAGAACCAATGGGAACAAGAAGAGCAGAAACTAACATATCTCAGCTACTCCACTCGAATCACGAGTGTATCAGCAATATGGTGGGGTAACAGCATATGCTTTCTAATTCAGTACCCAAAGGGCAAACCGGAAAACATTTCTCATGTACAACTCTCAACATCAGAAATCCAGAACACTTGAGTTTTCTTGTGCATCAGATCACGAGAATAAACATATATCCTAGAAAGAATGTACACACCTTAACCATTGTCTCATGTATAGCAGGCTTATCAAGATACTCTCTGGCTTTAAGTGCTGCATAAGGCTAATGAAATATACGAGAAGTGAGTCTTTTTGAATAATTATAAGACCCAACACCAAAAAACTGAAGAATGTTGCAAAATATTTTAGTTACCTGTAGGTCCTCATTGTTTGTTACAAACTGCACAACTCGAAACCAAATGTCATCACTGACAAAGTCTCCAGCTTTGTCAATCAACTGAAGTATTACATCCACGTACCTGAATAAGGATTGGGGGGAAAAAGATCTCATTGGTGAAGTGTTTATACTTTAGTCAAAGTACAGTAAATACGATATGTATGGAAACACAGAAGTCCTTCAAGAGCCATAATTTCTTCAGAATTCCAGTGAAGGCATAATATGTGATTAAACTATGCTAAAACATCTAGATTAATTCTCCAAAAAATCAGTTTTCAATAGATATTCAGGTTTCAATGATACATAAGTATGGTATATTCAATGCAAAGTTCCGTATATCTTATTTTCCTTCTATAAGATAAAGTTTTCTAAATCTTTGGAAGCGTGTTCTGCCAGCTGACGAGCAAAAAAGTTGCTAATCAGAACCCCCTACCCCACCACTTCGATTCACAGTAAATCTTTGCCAAATTTCCACATTCTACCTGGCCATGCTAAGACAAAGTCATAGTCCAAAAGGTGACTAAGTTCATATCTTAATAGCAAAAGAAAATGTTCATGTTGAGAGGACTCTAATCAATCAATAAGATAATATAGATGAAAAAGTCTAAATATACTGAATGTTCATACTGAAAGAACTAGAATAAGACTGAGAGTTGAACCCTGAAAAGAACAGAGTCTTCTCCATAAAACTGTTCATGGGTGCATCATCATTTTCCTTCTAACCTTACCTCAAGGCTCAAGCAACCAATCTCCGATGAACACCAGTGCCTAAACTAAACGGAAATTTCAACCGAATACTCAAAGGAGAACTTTTCTGCATATCTAAAGTGCTGAGCAATGTCCCATCTCAATGCATTTGCATCTCAAACAAGTAGTTTATCATCTTATTTGCACACATCAGAATCAGTAGTATATAACCACACATTTTCTGTAATCAATTTCAGCAGTTGAGGCAGCTCCATAATTTCTTTACAACACATCCCCAAAACAATATCTCTGTTCTCATTGGTTGGAACACTAAAAATGTTAACAGAACCTTATTCAGTATGACGGTTGACCTTGAGAATATAAACAATTCCAAAAGTGGTTGAACACATTCAGCACCACTTGGATACAAGTATTCAGATCTTTTATCTTGTATTGCCCCAGATAGCAAATTCAGTTCATCTCAACTTTTCAGAACCACAATCTGATAATGGAAACATTTCTTCATATAAACAACAAATTCAATCAGTTGAATAAAAATTACAGGAGCAGCCAGACTTCAAAAATGTACACATGCGCTCATACAAACAAATTAATTTGCCAAGCATTATGGATATGTATCTACAACTGAGTCACCTTTGCACACATTGCAATTCTAGGAATAACATTAGCTGCTATAGCAGCTATTCTTTGCAAGCTAAAAAAGTTAAATAACATCATCATATATTCTATCTATGTAATGCTTTGAGCCTTTGAGCATTTTGTGTTGGACATTACAGCACACTACAATTCTACTCAACATCAATACAGAATACCATACCATGATAGATCAGGTGCGAATTTCTCTGCAAGAATAGCAGATTTTAGCGACAATTCTTCACGCATTGTAAAATCTGCTGTGCTGAGATACTGAAAACAGATGTGTGTCAGCGGCATACTTTGATTTGCTTTGAAGAAGCATTCTTCCTCCAAAAAGTTAAACTAGAAGCAATTAGTAGGCTAAATTCAAATTGGGACATTACTTTATGCCCAGTGATTCTGTACCTGCAATAATTCTTCAACTATGTCCTTTGCATTTGAAACATCACACATCCCGTAAAGCAGATCCAGGGCACGTCTTCGTATACTGCATTGGAGAGAAAAAATTCATTATGAAAAGAAAATAAACTAACTGTAAAAAACATGAAACAGAAATTTAAAGATTTGAAAGGCCATTTCTCACTGTGGTACCCTTGTCAAGTGAGCCGGATTATACAAACCTAATTTAGCTATAAGTACAAAATGGTTACCCTGATAGTCAAGCCCGACACCTTTTGGTAACAGCTCGAGTTAGTTAGCCTCTGCATTACGCAGTAGCCCCTTAGGTACAAACTAAATAACTTTAATTATAACTTATGACATTAAGGGACTAACTTTTTCAAATACGACACACAGAAATAAAAGTATCTGATTTGATTTAGGATTTCTTTATAGTGTACACGGGAGCTCAAATTCAGGAAAAAGAAGTTGAAGTATTTCCAGAAACACCCCACTCAACATCAGCTAAGAATATTCGAGACAGTCCTTTAATAATCGATAGTATTCAAAGTTTCCGAGTCAATGCATAGCTATTCTAGGATGGAGCATTTGAGAATGTCTATACCGGAGAAGATATGCTACTTTATTAGAAGAGATCAACAAAAAATGTAAAATGATTTCCATAAAACATATAAGCAGATTGCTGAAGAAGAGCATGCAGATGGTCCACATGTATATACAATGGATAGAAGTTAGGCAAAACAGCTGTTGTAGTGTATGCTATTTATAGCTACTGGTAAAACAAATAGAGGCTAAAAGCTAAAATAATCGCAATCAAGTTGGACCTGATGTCAGGGTCCTTCAAAGAGGTGATAATTTGTGCTTGATGTCTTTTGATTATGTCCTGAACATCTGTAACCATCAACATCCGAGTCATATTCTCCTGCATTAGAGTCATATTGTTATAATGCCATCAGACAGTAGCAAAAAAAAAAAAAAGAAGCCTTCTAACTCCTATGAAGTAAGTCCCAAATTCACTGGATTCAATATCTCATGTAAGTGAGATAAGAAAATTAAAAAAATTGAAGAAACATAACAGATTGAATCCTTACACCCACCCAACAAAAAAGAATGGAATGAATGAGTCCTTGTGTTTCTTTCAACTTACCAAACCTAAATACCGAATATTTGGCTCGCGGACAGCAATAAATTTCCCAAGCAAGGCAACACATTGAGACATCATTTCCTTCTCAGCATCAAGATGCATAACCTATTACAAAGCAATCAAAGCACAATAAAAATATTAGATTCACCAGGGGACCTCAAAATGCTTGCTAAAAGAGGGGTTTCTTAAACACACACATACAAACGGAAAATTAAGTGAAATGGCAATAATATATATATATATATATATATATATATATATATAAATTTCTCCAAATCAGCACTCCGGAAGGAAAGTGCACAGTGATCTTGTTAAGACGAATCATTTAGAACATTGAAAAAACACATATCTGAAGATAAGTGTAGCCAGGCAGCAGGAGGGGCTGACTAGCAATTCGATGATACTAGGGTGTTTGTCCTGACACTCTTTGCGAGATGGAAGTTTATGAGAATAAACTTCAAGACTACCCTTAATATTCTGACAACAAATCAATGAAACTTTTCTTACTTCTACATCTTCGCAAAATTTACAACTGCTTTGCTTCTAATATTTCATCTTCACATAACTCTAATTTTTCTCATTAGAATTTGGCCATTTCAAATCTAATGTTTCAGGTTTCCCTTCAATGCTTCCATTTGTTTTAGATACTCATAGGTTATGGCTTTTTTTTATCCTCCATGCAGAAAATCATAACCCACTTGACCTTTTATTGCATGACTATCAAACACCCTCACCCTAACCCAAAAGGTAAATATTCTTGCTGACAAATATTCCATAATAGACCATACCTATCTTAACATGATTGATTTATTTGTCTAATCCTTCTTCAGTTGCATGAGCACTAATTAAATTAATTATATCATTTCCTGTTACACATTTTACCAACATCTTTCTGCAATAAGGCAATGATAACAATCCCACAAGGCCTACAAAGGAATCGTAATAAATGCAAGACTGTTTCTTTTATAACCCACAAGGATTTGGATATTATACATGCCCAGCTACTCTTAGCAGCAATGCAGGCAAGAAAAGAACTTTTAGTATGCAGTTCCAGAGTTCACCTGATATAGGGCATCAGTCTCTTGGGAGTTCTCAAAGATGAACTCATTTTGTATCTCAAGGGATTTCAGGAGGAAAACGCGCCTTGAATAAACTACAATATTTGATTGCTTTAATATCTTATTCCTACTGGAAATATCACTATGTCGCATGCACATATACACACATAGATTTCCTATTACAGAAGCACTGCTATAGGTATAAAATAATTAATTGCTGCAACTTAAATAGTAACTGCTTATAGAGTTCTACATCATGAAACATATCTCAGGAAAATAATGAGACATTTCCGCATATATAAACATCAATCAGCAGTTTATGCACACAGAGCAATTCATGTGAATGCAATTTTTTCATTCTAGGGGAACGGCGTTAAGTAATTGGGAGCCAGAAACTTACAAGAGCAAGAGCTTCAAATAAGACTGCATGTGATGCATTGTTCTTGTTAACATTTTTCACAACGTCAGTTCCCATAAGTATTCGTTGCAGAACCTAAAATCAATATACTAACTACGTTAGTATTACATTCACTAATGATAGCGTTAAAGAACTTTTCAAAAGCATACCTCAAACAATGATCTTCTTGTGTTTGGATCTTCAATGGTTGGGAAATACTGAAGTGCCCTCATTGTCTTGACCTACAACAACCAGATTTTCAGCATCAAATGCAGGTTTGTTAGCAATATGAAATGGACACTGCCATAATATGAATCTTGAGACCATAATGTTTGAGGTTCAAACATACCGTCCTTATCATTTCCATTAAGCATTTACTCCAAAGATAGAAGAGAAAAAAGGAAAAATTGCCTTGAGGGGTACCAAGTTCAAGTATTCTTTTCCACTATTAATAGCACAAAAAAGTTAGGTTACTGGATGGCTTCATTCCTGTCTTTGTCTATCTAGGACATATAAAAGCTAAGAAAAGATAATTAAGCACCACCATCCACTCCCGACAAGGATCAGTAAGAAACATCCTCTAAAGGATCCAATCGCTGAAGTTCATAACTAAGGTAAAAGCACAACCTATCTGTCAGAAGAGGAACTGGAATGGAAGTGGAAGTGGAAATGCATGTTTCCTAAAAAAATCCTAGTGATCCTTCCTTCCACAAACAGCATAGAACTCAAAAACAAACTCCATCCTTACCTTTCTCCAAATCCTAGAACTCAGCAAGTAAAAGTGCATCAACTGAAGGAGGACAGACCCAATGTCCTCTGTAAGTGTCAAATAGACTCCAACAGAAAAATGAAAATCTCTCTCTCTCTCTCTCTCTCTCTCTCTCTCTCTCTCTCTCTCTCTCTCTCTCTCTCTCTCTCTCTGTGTGGACTAAAGTATGCATAAAAGACCGACCAGGAAAAGTAACTATTGGCTCCAGCAACGAAGACCTTCGACCAGGGAATCAGGAAACTATATTTTATTTCACCTTTTGATGGAAAAAGAAGATATTATAAATAAGAAGAATAGACAGATGTGAATAAGAAATCCACCATTACAACCAAGTTGAAAAAAGACACTGCCAAAAAGAAAACCGACAAAGAATTAACAGTTCCCCCCTAACGCTCCGATAGAAGGAATAAACTCTCAAACCAAGAAGCTAGACTCCCAGGCCAAACTTGCCCTTCAAGCCTGGACCTACTTCTGCTCTTATTTAAAGAAAAACGTATGAAGAAACGAGAGCATGAACCAGAGGGAATACCCCGCTCTCTCCGTCCTCCATTGTCCACTGTACGCTTTTCTCTTTCACATGCAGCGAACTTTCCTAGTGGACATTTAAGTTCCTTCAACACCAATCATCCAAACAAGTGCCTTACTGATACTTTCAGCGATGGTTTACATGACATAACTTTCTATTAGTAAGTTAAATAAGATACAAAAATATAGTCTCATAACCGAATTACATCAGATTTGCTCACTAAATGTCAAAGTCCCAATGTTGAGTTATAATAAAGCAAGAGAATTGAGTAAACTGTGAAACAATGACTAAATAAAAGGAGAGGAAAAAGATAAGAAAAATTGTGGCACAATCCCTACTATCATAATGCTTATAAAATAAAATACTTAAACCATACTGCTCCATAAGGGTTAAAATCGGTAAACTTGCCCGTCAGTCCTGACCCCACTTCTACCCCTACCTTAAGGCAAAAAGATTGAAGAAGAGCACAAACCTGAAGCCAGGGAGAAGGGATACCATAATAAGTGTATTCTTGTGGAATATCCTGATTCCTAGCAAGCCTTTCCAATACTTTCACGCACTTGGGAAGACAACTCCAATATGCCTCATGGTTATTGGACACTAAGGCAACAAGAAGGCTCATAGAAGCTGTCAAAACACCAAGATCGCGTTCATCTAGTAGCTGTGCCATCCGATCTGACCTGAAAATATGAGGCAAAGATAATCAATTTATGAAATAAAGGCTAATGCTATCTCAGGAGATACATTATCACAGAATCGAGTTTACCAGCCATCTACGTTGACAACATCAGGATTTTTCCTGAAGAGGCGTAGGAGACAAAGAGCAGCCTTCTTTCTCACTAGTGGTCTGCAACTACTGGAAAGCTGAAGTGAAGGAAGAAGTTACTATCTACATTTAACAAAGACCAATTTAAGTCCAGAAAGAAGTTCCTTACGAGTAACTTCTGCACATCAGGTGCAAGTGATTCAGCAAATTCTCTCCCACCAATATTCCCAACCTGCATCAGCGTAACAAAAGGAATGCATTTATAAGGCACTGCATTGTTCTTCTTCTATCATTCAATATTTGGCTGAATGTATTCATTATAACAGAATAAGAATCCAAGAAAGGAAGTATGGTAAAAACATGAGCACAAGTAGCTGTCTATTAGCACCAAAATGAGAAAGGGAAAGAAAGAGACAGACAGAAACAGAGAGGGTCGCGCCTAGCATGCAATTCTTTAGTTTTATGCTTTTTATTTTGTTTGTAAATAAATTCATAGATGAACTTTTTGTCAAACAACCCTAGCATGCAGCAGCCATTCTGTAGCAAACACGCAAGAGCCATATAGATGTTAACAAATTTCGTGGTTTTGGCGCTATGGAAGCAGTTCATCGTGGCTGTTACATGCCAGTACTTGAAGATAAAGACAAGCACCTTGACTTCACTTTTCTCAAATAAAAACTTCAATAGTAAATGAAGTCTTCAACTTTCAATAATTTTGATTTAGAAACTGAATCAAGGTTGACAGTTGGAAATTTGATAGAGCAATCAATATAACCATAAAGAACTTGACATGACTTTTCTGTATTTAAATACTTCTTGCTTTACAACTTTTGGAGTTCACTTTCTAGCTTCACACTATAAGAATGTTTCCCTCCTTAATATAATTAAACAAGATCATTGCAGGATATAGATGTCAGAATATCAGATATTCAAGACCATTGATACCGGGTTGTATGAAGCTTAAGTTGGTTTAGAGTTGCTTATTGATGACAAAGGCAAGAGAGCGAATGAGCAAATGTCTATGGATCGGGACAGAAGGTCACTATGGGGAAGGAAATTGGACACAGATAGTTACATTAGCAATGTGACTCCCAGTTGAGCCCCAACTAGGCAGTGGTGAAGTTGGTGAAAGAAAAAGTATTTGTGATGGAAGGCAGTTGTTATCACTGGACTGATGCTTAAGAGCTCCCAAACTAGCATTGTGGGCAATAAATCAATTACAAGAGTGAAGGTTTTATTAACAGGTTCAAAGCAGTATAAGCACACAATGTTAATGAGCAGATTATATAAATAACCTTTTTGCAGTTTAAATTTATCAACAAGTGACCCCATTATTGCCAAAGAATCAGCCTTCTAGTTCCCGATAAAAGCATCCTACTTGTTAGAAGTATTGAGGGTTTATTTGGTATAAGGTATATGTTTGGGGGTCTTGATGTAAAATGTTTTATCACAAACATATATATATATATATATGTCTCTGCCTAACCGTAATTAGGTTACGGCTTCTTCTTCTTCTTCTTCTTCTTCTTCTTCTTCTTCTTCAACATGGTATCAGAGCAGGAATCCATATAATCTCTGTGCTGATTGTTCTTCACAAATCCTTCCCTTTTCTTTTTTTTCTTTAGTTTTTTGTTCGACATGGGTCTGCGCAGTCCGCCTTGCGCATGCGTTTGAGTCGCTGGAGGGGATGCGACGTCTTTTGAAGGATACAGCATAGAGGGTTGGTGTCGCCCAGTCTAAGCGACCTTGTCTGTCCAGTCGCCGTCACCGAAGTCGCCGGAAAACGTCTCACGCGCCCCAAGCGCCGGCGCGTTGCCGGAAAGTTCGCCGGAATTTTTTTCGGACCAGTACAAACCTGGTCGCCTGAGCCTGTAGATCTCTGGTTCAAGGTTGGTTTTTCGATTAAACAAGTTTTTGGGGTTTTTCAGGCTAGATCAGTCACCTATCCTTGTCTCTTTGGTTCTGTTTGGTTGCTTGTTGATTTTTCAATGTCGGCATCAAGGAATACGGGGACTACGGAGTCTAAAACCATGGTTTCTGAGGTTTTCTCCACTAGTACAAAGATTACGGACAAGAAATTAACAGGAAAGAATTATTTAATGTGGCGGCGGGTTGTTGAAATGAATTTAAAAGGGCAAAATAAGGAAGATCATCTCACCACAATTAACTCTACTGATGTTGCTTGGGTCCGTGCCGATGCTGATTTGTATTGGAAGCTCATGAATTCCATGGATGATGAGACGGCTGAATTGGTAGCTCATACTTCCACTGTTCGTGATTTGTGGGAGTATTTAGCTGTGTTGTATGGGGGCAAGGATAACATGAACCGGATGTATGATTTATCGTGTGCTATGTTTCGCCAGGATCAACAGGGTCGTAGTGTTACCCAGTATTTTGCGGACTACAAGAAATTGGCGACTGAATGGAGTTCTTTGCTTCCTTTGAGTACAGATGTTAGTACTATGCAGACACAACGAGAACATCTGATTATTCTTGGATTTTTACCTCGTTTGAGATCCGAGTTCAGTACTGCTCGCTCTCAAATCTTATCGGGCACAAGTGTTGGCTCTCTTCAGGATGTGTTCTCTCGTGTGCTTCGGGCCTCTCTAGAGTCCTCTTCAGTTGGCCCCACTAGCAGTCTTGGTGATTCCTCTGCACTTATGAGTCAAACATCTCACCATCATCGGGGTCAGGAGACTAGTGGTCGTGGTGGTCGATCTTCTGGTAAAGGAGGTCGTGATGGTGGTCGTGATGGCCGTGGTGGAGGTAGGGAGAGTAGAGAGGTTCGTACTTGTTATCACTGTGGGGATACGAATCATGTAATTCGTAATTGTTGGAAGTTGCATGGTAAACCGTCTGGTGATCGATATGCCCATGTTGCCTCTAACACTGAGTCTGCCCCCCCTACCCAAACCGTCTCAACCTAGTGAGAGTAAGGTCATACGGATGACTGATGATGAGTTTGCAAGATATACCCAATATCAGGCTTCTTCGTCTGCTTCATCCACTGCTACTTTTGTCCAGACAGGTATACCTACTGCGTGTGTTTCTTCTTCTACTTGTAAATGGGTTATTGATTCCGGTTTTTCTGACCATCTGAGTGGCAACAGAGGTATCTTTTCTTCATTCCTTCCATCTTCGACATTACCAAGTGTTACTGTAGCCAATAGGTCTATTGCTTCTGTTACGGGGCAGGGTGATATCTGTCTCACATCCTCTCTTTCATTATCCTCTGTGTTATACATTCCTGGTTTTTCATTCAATTTACTGTCTATTAGTAAGTTTACCCGTGATCATAACTGTGATGTCTCATTTTTTCCCAGTCATTGCATCTTTCAGGATCGTGTGACGAAAAGGATTATTGGTAGAGGGCAGGAGTCTGGAGGACTTTATTTCTTTGAGGCTTCATCTACACCAGTTGCGTGTTCGAGTGCCTCTTTATCTCCGTTTCAAATCCACTGTCGTTTGGGTCATCCGTCTATGTCGAGTATCAAGAAATTATGTCCAGATTTTTCATCTTTACCAGTTTTTGGATGTGATGCTTGTCAGTTTGCGAAGCATCATCGCATTTCTTATATTTCTAAGGTTAATAAACGGGCGCATGCCCCATTTGATGTAGTTCATTCGGATATTTGGGGACCTAGTCCTATTGTCTCGAAGTTAGGTTATAGGTATTTTGTTACTTTTGTGGATGATCATTCTCGTGTTACTTGAATTTATTTAATGAGACATTGTTCTGAGTTATTTGATATTTTTTTTGCATTCTGTGCTGAAATTAAAACTCAATTTGGTGTGCTTGTCAAACATCTTCGCAGTGATAATGATCAAGAATATTTATCCACTGTTTACTCCAAATTTATGTTAGCTCAATGCATGCTCCACCAATCCTCTTGTACTGATACTCCTCAGCAAAATGGTGTTGCTGAGAGAAAAAATCATCACCTCCTCGAGGTTGCTCGTGCGCTTTCGTTTCAGATGCATGTTCCTAAATTTGGGCAGATGTTGTGTTAACTGTTTGTCATCTTATCAACCGTATGCCAACGTCTGTTCTTTCTGGAGCGATCCCTCATCAAGTCTTGTTTCCTTCGGAGTCTCTATTCCCGGTGTCTCCTAGAATATTTGGGTGCGTAGCCTTTGTTCGTGATCATCGTCCTAATGTCACCAAGTTAGATCCTAAGGCACTCAAATGTATCTTTTTGGGTTATTCTCGTACTCAGAAAGGATATCGATGCTTCTCTCCTGACTTGAATCGATATTTGGTTTCTGCTAATGTTTCTTTTCATGAGTCGGTGTCCTTTTATCCTCCATCGGATATTCCACCTGTTTAGTCTGTTCCCAATGATGATTTTCTACTCTATCGGGTTGTGGAGTCTACTTCTTTCCCTACCCGTGATATACCTCGTCATCCTATTCAACAGGTTTACACCCGACGCACGTGCTCTCAAGGGAATATGCCTCCTGCTCCTACTGAGTCCGTCCTACCACCGTCGCCCGATCCTGCTTCCGTAGAGGTACCTTCTGATCTTGATATTCCTGTTGCCCTTAGAAAAGGTAAACGTAGTTGTACGTTACATCCTATTTCTAACTTTGTTAGTTATGATGGTTTGTCTCCTGATCTTTGTGCATTTGTTAGTGTCCTTGAGTCTCATTCTATTCCTAAGTCTCTGTCTGAAGCAGTGGGTCATCCTGGCTGGAAGGCAGCTATAGACGAAGAAATGACTGCCCTTACGCACAATCAAACTTGGGATTTGGTTTCATTGCCATCAGGTAAACATGCTATTGGGTGCAAGTGGGTCTATGCTGTTAAGGTCAACACGGATGGTTCTTTGGCTCGCCTTAAGGCTCGCTTGTTGCAAAAGGGTATGCTCAGACATATGGGGTTGATTATACGGACACTTTTTCTCCAGTTGCTAAACTTGCCTCTGTTCGTTTACTTATCTCTCTTGCTGCCTTTTCTCATTGGCCTCTTTATCAACTAGATGTCAAAAATGCATTCCTTTATGGTGATTTACACGAAGAGGTTTACATGGAGCAACCTCCGGGGTTTGTTGCTCAGGGGGAGTCTGGGTTGGTTTGCATACTAAAGCGGTCATTATACGGGTTAAAACAATCTCCACGTGCGTGGTTTGGGAGATTTAGTGAGGTAGTGCTCGAGTTCGGGCTTATGAGATGTCAGAGTGATCACTCAGTATTCTATCAGCGCAAGGGTGAAGGAATCATTTTATTGGTTGTTTATGTGGACGATATTGTCATCACGGGAAGTGATAGTGCAGGTATTAGTGCATTAAAAGGGTTCCTTCAGGAAAAGTTTCAAACGAAGGATCTCGGTAATTTGAGATACTTTCTAGGGATTGAGGTTGCTCGGTGCAAACAAGGCATCTTCTTGTCCCAGAGAAAGTATGTATGTGACTTGTTGAGTGAGGCAGGCATGTTGGGAGCGAAGCCTTCTGAGACTCCTATGGATCCGAATACGAAACTTACAGCTGAAGGGGGTGAAAGCTTTGTTGAACCAGAGAAGTATCGACGGCTTGTTGGGAAATTGAACTATTGCTGTGACGAGACCAGATATTGCATTTGCAGTTAGTGTAGTAAGTCGGTTTATGTCTTCTCCGCGGAGTACACATTGGGAGGCTGCTGTTAAGATTCTTCCGTATCTTAAGAGAGCTCCAGGGCTAGGCACACTATATCGAGATCATGGACATATGAGAGTAGAAGGGTTTGCTGATGCGGATTAGGCAGGATCCCCAGATAAGAGATCTACTTCTGGATATTGCGTGTTTGTTGAGGGTAACTTGGTTTCTTGGAAAAGTAAGAAACAATCGGTTGTGTCAAGATCAAGTGTTGAATCAGAATACAGGGCTATGGCTCATGCTACATGCGAGTTAGTGTGGATTCGTCAGTTACTTGGTGAGATCGGTATCGGGAATCCAATGCCTATGCAGTTGTGGTGTGATAACCAAGCAGCTATTCATATTGCATCTAATCCTGTGTTTCATGAACGAACAAAACATATTGAGCTTATTGTCACTTTGTTCGTGAGAAACTTCAAGAGAAAATAATTTCCACGGGTTTTGTTACGACTGGCGATCAACTAGCATATATTTTCACGAAGTCTTTAAATGGCACAAGAATAAGATATATTTGTAACAAGCTGGGTATGCATAACATTTATGCTCCAGCTAGAGGGGGAGTGTTAGAAGTATTGAGGGTTTATTTGGTATAAGGTATATGTTTGGGGGTCTTGATGTAAAATGTTTTATCACAAACATATATATATGTCTCTGCCTAACCGTAATTAGGTTACGGCTTCTTCTTCTTCTATCAACACTACTAAAGTCAGATTTTCGCTAAGCTGAAACCTAGGTTCAGAATTACGGCTGCATATTAAGATAACCTAGTTGAGCCCCTCCCTAGACCAGCATACAGGCACCTCAATTCCATCCACAGTCAAGTATTTCACAAGTTTGATAATTAGTAGAGTAAAATCAATTTCTTGTCAAAACTTATCAAAGCACTCGTCTGTTAATTTCTGGCATGAAACTGGTGGCATTAATCAAGCCTAATTCGCTCCCCATCCAAATCCAATACACAAATCCAACATATCATTGCTCTAAAAAGAAAACAATATACAAAGAAAACAGACGTATAAAAGATAATATCCCCATAGGCATTCAGGCTCATAAGACTACAAGAAAGAAAGCTAGGATCTCTTCAACTGCATTAGCTAATGAGTCTTGAAGGTCAACTTGCTTCTGAACATAAATACAATTGTCTATGTGTATGACATTGCACAATAGTGTCAAATCAACTGTACTAGGTGCATACCAATGTCAAAAGAAATAAAAAGTAATACGAATATATCTAAGATAATAAAGAATATATAGGAAACTAACACAAAGCTTCTATAAACATACCAATGTCAATGCCAAGCACTGAAAAGTTTCGTTGCGACCGATGATATCGTTGCGGACTGTATTAATTGCCAATCTTAAGAAATCATGATTCTCATTAAGCAAACATGATGTCACTATATACCCAACCTGTGGACATTACAGCATTGTTGAGATAATCAATCAGTACACAATCAAGAACTAATTGTACAATGGAGATCAAGAAATATATTTAGCATGCGCTTACACAAATGTACTCGTTTCACGCATCAACTATTATAATTTCATATAAATAAAATAAATGAGAAATTTATGCTAACACCCTTTATCATGTGTTACGTTACAAGTTTAAGCCATGATGTTTGGAGAAGCAAACAGGGGGTTGCAATAACACTATTTCAAAATGATTTGGCCTATAATCACAAATCAAGGCCCAATAATTGAAACAATAAGTTTAGCAACATACTCCCTCCGTTCCTAAATTATTGTCTTGTTTGACTGGACACACAGATTAAGAAAAACTAATCGACTCTATTATAAATATTGGTATAGTATGTAATTTCCTTTAAAGCTCATGTCCATTTGGACCATCATTAAAGCAGGAAGAAAAAGTAAGGGTAAAATGGTAAAGGTGTTTTAGAAACAAGACAATTTTTTTGGAACGGACATAAATAAAAGGAAAGCATACAATTTTTTAGGAACGAAAGGAGTAATAAATTTCTGCAAGTGTAAAAACTTGAGTTAGCACCGTCTACAAGGTACAGCATTGGATGATAAAGGCGAACATACGTGACACAATTTCTGTAAACTAAAAGTTCTAGAAGTCATAGAACTAGAGAATAAAACACCTGAAAACATTCTAGGTGCTCAATCCATAATAGTACATAAGTTTTAGCGGCATAATTAATTTCTGTAAAAGTGAAAAACTTAAGAAAGCATCATATACAAGGTATAGCATTAGATGATTCTGTAATTTAAAAGCCCTGATCTCAGAGAACTAAGGAATAAAGAACTTTACAACATTGCTAGGTGCTTAAACCTTCTAAACAATATTAGGAGAGTGTAGAATGTGAGTATCCCTAGATGGAGTGTGATGTGTTATGGGTAAGGTATGCTTAGCATCACATGTTGCAACTAAAGGACCTTCAAAGATAGAGGTCACGGTGGAAGTCAAGAGTGATTAGGTGAGAAAGAGGACAGATGCTGATGAGGGAGAGACCTCACTTATGTCTTCACATTTTACAGCCCCGTATTCGCTTGCTTGTTGGGAATGCAAGTCTGGTAGTATCCGGGAAGATCAATGGGTCGGGACATGTCCTTTGTCTAGGATTCATCCCCGTTTGTGCAGAATTTCTCTCAATAATGCTTCGATCTCTAGTTTTCTTATCCAAGAGGGGATTCTAGACGGTCATGATAAGCGAACATGGCTACTAGATCCCAATGGTATGTTTACATCTCGGTCTCTTTTGAAGAGTCTTATTCGGTCTCATATTCCTGTTTTTCCTTTGGCTTCTTTCAATTGAAAGGCCAAATTACCGTTTAAATTGAAGCCTTTGGCATGGTCTCTAGTGCTTAATCGGTCAAATACAAATTACCTTCGACAATGGCATAGACCTTATAAATCTTTGTCCTGGTAGATGTGTTATGTGTTGCCAGCCACAGTGAATCTTATGTGTTGTGGTGTGAGCTGCTTAGAATATTGAATGACAGTTGGTGTGTCATTCGATTGAAGATATTTGTTAGTACCATGTACGTTGGTTTTGGTAGAGAGAGGGATGTGGTTTGCTTGTGGCAGTGCGGGATATTTGGGAATCCATGGTGTAGTTGGACGAAGAGGAATGTGAGAATTTTTTTCATAAAGAGGGGATCCAGTTTCTCGCTTCCTTATGGTCTTCTATGTCAGCTGCCTCCAGGGTGTATCATTGACAGATTTGGGCAGGAATTGGAGAGCGGTATTCCACTAACTGCTTTGTTTGGATGCATTTTTTTCCCACACTTATTGCGGTTCTTGTTTAGTTTTTTTCTTTCTTTTTTTCTCTTGGTTGACAGGTTGCCCTCCTGCTTTGTATATTTCCATATCTACTAAATTCTTCTTTTATCAAAAAGAAAATGAGGGAGAGACCTATTCAGGATGCTCTCTTGTAATGAACTTGTGCCAGACTATTGAGATCCTAGGAATGAGGCCATAAACTCTATCAGGATGACACAAGGAATATTTCTCGCTCCCAATTCCAACCGCCAAACAGATAACCACCTGGGTTTTCGAAGCCAGCTCGGCCTTGTGGGTCTAGGGACCCCGAATAGGCCGTTGCACTTAGAGTAGATCACCCGGTAGTGCTCTAAGCCATCCCCAAGGGGGTGAGCACAAGTGGTAGGTTGTTACCCCCTACTCTTGGGCATAGAGACATTCCCTTAAAACCCTTGATGGTTGGAAGTAGGGGCTCTAGGGCTGGATCGATCTCCTAGGGCAAGCAAGACTTTCCTCGGAACACTTAATGATTGGATGTCGAGGCTCTAGGGACAGCTCGAACTCATAGGGCAGGCAAGAGTTCCTCCTAGCTAATCTTCTTGACCTTTGGGTCGGCTTGCTCGTGGAGGCTCCTGATAGTGACGGGTTGCGGCTGTGGAAACCTAAGTGTCATTATCCTTGGGCTAATGCGCTTGGTCTCGGCCCCCATTTTAGCCATTTGTATGGGCTAGTTGTTCTTGTTGTCTAGGTCTAGTCCGAGGAGAGAATTGGATGATTGACGTACCCCAGACTACACTGAGAATGTTCTAATTAGAGCATATCCTTAACGGTCTTTAACATCCATATAGCTTCGTGTTATACCTTGGTGTCAACACTTAATGCATGGCAATTTATTACGAGCCTTGTGATTTGTTAAGTACAAGCCAGGGTGATAATTAGTTAGATGCATATATTTGAGTGAAGTATTATATCAAAACATTATCTAGTGTCTATGTAGGATATACTTTGCAATCAATGGGTCACCCCAAATGCCGCCCACAGCTAATAAACAAATTAAGCAGAGAAAACAATAGGCATTGTATATTTTACTATCAGGGAAACCAGAAGATTTGGATGTTACCTGTTTTTCTGGATACTTTGGGGCAGATATTAAAGAAACGGCTTCCATGTGACCAAAATCTACATCATATCCTAGCATATATATATAAAGCATTTTCCAAACATACTTCTTCTTTTCATAAGGCGTCAAACCCTGTCAATCAAACAAGAAAAAAATTAACCACCAAGGATAAAATCACTGTCCCTTTAAACCAAATTCAGTGGCCATGACTAATACATTGAGAGCACAAAGATCGACACATCCATCAAAAAAAAATTGTGATACATGGAAAACCAAAATTGTATAATGAAAACATTCAGCTGTCTAAACTAATATACACACATATATAACTTGTAGATAAAGCCAACAGTTTTCAGATTTCAGTGTCAGGTAACTAACTAGCCACGAGTAATTGGGACAAAGGCTGAATTGAGTTAAATTTAGCTGATGTCAGGAAACTCAAGTCAAATTCAAGACTAATTAAATATGGTGGAGAAAGATCCAGAGAGAGGGATACTGGAAGGGGAAAATTGAATCAATTGCCTCGTGTTTTGGATCTTCTTTATCAGGTTAAAAGTAAATCGAATCTTAAATGTATCTGTTCTGAGGTCTACCAAGCAGATAGATTATATCTATATGTGGGTGTGTATGTACTACGAGTAATATTTTGGACACAGGTCCTAACTGTGGTCCAACGGATTTCATTCAAATCCGAAGGTCCACAAAAATCCTTGAGGCCAAACGTCAAGAGTTCCCTATATCTGAATTTGGATCCCATTAAAGTTGAATTTAGCTTGTCAGAAGAAAACAGTAAATTTGGTCCAGCATCCTATCTTATTTCATTTGTAAAGAAAATGATTAAGTAATTCAGAGTAGTGTGAAGCTCTTGAGGTTTGTGTAATTCTTAATTTCTGAGGAGTTCCAGCTGCAACCCCTAAACTTCATCCACTTTCTGTTTTTGCTATGTTCTCATTGTCACCAAAGCTTGCTAACTTCCTGCTTAGAATTAGAAAGGCACGAAGTCATTAAGTACAATCATTCCATAAATGGATACTGATTCTAGCAAACAGATAGCAATGTTACTCCTCAGAATCCAGAGTTAGTGTTCACAACAGACCCAAACTCTTGCTTTCACTACAAGACTTACCTAAGCAAGCCCATTTTTCTGGCTTTAGAATTTTTACGATAACAGCAAACAATAAATCCACCTAATTAATGAAAGTGGAAAAAAATGACTATCCAATCTTTCAACATATCCAAAATGGCTGCTACCCTATAAAGACCCCTGACGAAGCCGTAAAGAAGCCATGGAAACAACTCTAAAGGATGATATCTGAAGAGAAGATCACCCCTTCTCACAAAAGAAAGCTAGAGATGGCTAGTTCAAAGCCAAGAGTCCAAGGAGCCTGGCTATAAGGACAAAAAGGGGGAAGTTAGCTAATCAAGCTCCTCTCAAATTGAAGCTGAGAAGCATCCCCATCAATGAAGTGTGCATGACGCAGAAATCTTTAATTCTAACATCCCAAACATTCTGATCAATGTCATGCTAGCTTCAGTTCACCCTGTGCCAAATACAGTAGTGCTTTATTATAAGTTGTCATAACCACATACCACGATAAAAGATTCTTAAGAACTAGATTCCCCAAAAAAGAAACAGCCATCACAGTGTATCCACACCCCAACTGACCCTTGCTCTCCCTCCCTGCACCTTCCCAAAAGAAACTTTCCAATGAGTCACTAAATCCCGACTGTCACACTCAGCAGCATCTTAGAAAGAGAAAGATGGTATGTAGACATACTAGAGCATAGAGATGTTAAAAGGGTCACGACCTTAGGGTCGGCCCGTTTAAACCGGAAAAAACATGGTGAGGGCTCAATAATTCTGGACCGTATAAATCTGGGCTTTTTGGCCCGGACCGCTAGGGCCGCAGGCTAAACGGGCTGCCCGGAGGGCTGGGGTTGAACACTCAAACCAAAGGAAATCTGTGGTTGGTAGGTGTAAATTACAAAATTGTAGGTGTAAGTTGTAACAATTGAACCCTTTGTCATTTGACGTAAACAAACCCTTTGCGATTGCGATTCTCGGTCTCTCTCTGACTCTCTCCCATCTATCGTCGCCATCGCTGCCGCCCCGCCTCGCCAGTCACCGCCACCACACCAGTACGCTGGTCTGGAACTACTGCAGCCGCCACTGTTACCCTTGTCTCTCTCTCTCTCTCTACTCTGTCTCTCTCAATATTCATATTAGTTTTTAAATATGATAGTATAGACACAATTTATCTTGAAAAATATGAGAAACAAACTGGCAAATACGAGCAAAACTATAACTGATAATTTTGCTGCAAAAGGTTGCAAAATTATCTATGTTCTTGGGACGTTATGATACCTGAAACAGCTGATTATGATTATGAAATTGTATTATATTACTCTTTTCTACTTATTAAATCCTTAACGATGATAAAAAGAATTTCTTTGTTTTCTTGAATTTCTTTGTTTTCTTTGCTTTTATAATTTATTGATTCGTTGATGATGATAAAGGAACTGACTTTTTGTTTTCTTGTGTTTCCTTTGAGGATCATAAAGAATGTACTGCTAGTTGATAGTCCCTAAACAGAGATCGCTTTAGTTTTAATATCAAATGGTTCTTATAAATTAGTAATTAGAAAAATTATATAGTTTAGTGTTTCTAAAGTATAGAACTGGTGTTTGATTATATCATATGTGCTTGAATATAGTTTAATTATATGATATGTGCTTGAATTTTATTGTAGTATTTATGTTTGCTAAGAAATTCTTTAAATTTTTTTTGGAGTTTGTGATGTATTTAATTTTTTTAGTCGTGGCTCGATAGTAGCCCGTATAGCCCAAAGCCCGCTAGGGTTAGGGTTAGGTCCGCAATATGACTGCCGGAAAAATTGGACCGCTTAGCCCATAAACCGTTAGGCCACATCAGGGCTGGCCCGAAACCGCTAGGGCCACCCCGTTAACATCTCTACTAGAGCATCACAAATTAATAAAGGCAACCCAATCAAATGGAAAAATACTCCCCTACCCACCCATCCTTATGCGTAGACACTCTTTCAAGTATCAAGCACAAGAACCCATAAAAGAGAGTGGCCTGAGGTTGCCACAACGAGGCAACCCCAGATAAGTGAACAGCCACTCCAGGATTTCACTGTCCATGAAAGAAACAAAATGAAATGCAGGATAAGGAGACTACTATACCTATAGATATGCTTCTAATCCTTTCTACTTTTATTTATGTCAACTTCTAATGAGGTCCATGAAAAGGTCAAAGTAGAGCCTATTTCGAACATTGGCAAGCCATATTTATTTGATAAGTGAAATCTTATTACTGCGTTGATTTGAATCAATAGCTTTCATTGTGGTATTTGTTCAAGGTTAAGTAGAACCAAAGTAAGGGTCAAGCTAGTCCAGTCTTTTGCCATGTAATAGACTCCTATATATCTGTTTTCTACTCCATTCCTTCAACAAAGTGAATGAAACAATCTTGTACTATTTCTTTGGTATGTGGGTGCAATGCTCAAACAATAATGTGAAGCCTATGGGTCCTTAGGTATGAGGTCTAGGACTTTTTCTCCTAGTTTTATCCTCTTTCTTCCATGAAATTATCCTTAGTTTCTGCCATCAAACCCTGCAACCAGATCTAAAACCCCTTTCAGTCGTTAACCTTGAATTAGCAAACCCTATTGAACCATCAAAGCTACAAAGCACCCAAATAAGCAATACGTCAAGTTACTATACTCAGGTAAGAGTTTACAAGGTGAAATACCCCCCCCCCTTGATCTCCTCTCCTGGGCAAGCCTAAAAAAGCCTCTAACATATACCTCTTCACAGACTAATAAAACCCTAAAAACCCATCTGTACTGAAAGGAGCTCACAGATCCTTCATGATCAGGCATTATCTTTGTCCCTCTGCAAGAAAACGGTAACCGAGCATATTATATTGGTGCAATCATTGAGATTTAAATCAGCTAGAAGGCTATTTAGCACTAATTTAGTATTCTGTTTTCTTTTCAGGAGTTTTCCTCTTCTTTATCCTGTTTCCATCCTTTATGAAAGCAGAAGACTTGTTCACTTTGCTCGTGCATTATCTTTTTCATGAATAAATGCTTATTTATCCAAATAAAAGACCCTGAAACTCCAATATTTCCTTTCCCTTCAGACACAAGTTCCCTCATAATCGACCATCTAAAAGGTTGCTCTTCTGCTACCATGCATATACTTTTCCTTCCAGCCAAACAAGAGAAGTCCAGGACCACAAGTAGTCTACGCATTTGCCACTTCTCAAATACGAAATTCCCGTCAAGTTGTCAACTGTAGTTTCCAAAGGCGCAAGTCAGTCCATGACCCTGGATGCCGAATGTGTTCCCTCTTTTGGTCTATCTATGTTCCAGGAAATTCATAGGCTCCATGGACTCATTCATTCCAAACCTTAGTTTCATACAGCCTGGGAGTGATTACCAGCATTCGTATCCATTTTCCCTAGAATTCTTTCTAAAGAGCATGGGGAGACGTTAGGTCGGCAAAGTTTCTAGAGTGCATGTGTTTCAACACTCATACCGGGCTATTGAACTCTAAACTAGTGAGTGATATCAGAATCAACTAGGCAAAAGAAATGTCAAGTAATCTTCAACTCATGTAAAACTCAAATACCTGAAAGTAGAAAATGTTCCAACGTTATTGGAAAAAACCAAGAGCTAAAATTAAAAAAATAATACTCCAATAATTATTAAAAAATATTGTAAAATAGAAGATTCTAGTTTGAATACAATATCTGCAAACTGTCAAGCATCATTTCTCTTTATGCATCAAAAGCCACCTATATAATACATAATCTACTCTGACAAACAAAGAGCAAATGAAACGCAGCAAAGCACTGCATTAGGCTACTACATTTTCGTTCTAAATTGAATAGCATTGATCTATGACTTAGTTTGAGTGTCTTCTACCTACTAAACTCGCCAACAGAAGTAACACAATAGTTTCATTGCCTAAACAAATCCAATTGGTCAAAAGTTGACCTAATTTTGAAAAAGCTGCAGTTATCTTAACTAAAGCGGATTGCATTTTCAGCTAAAAACATGATGAGAAATCAAAATTGAACTGACAACATTGTAATTGGTTGGGGAGAAGCCCTAACCTTTTCGTTCTTGAAGCGAGTTCGAACATTGCCGAGCTCTTTATCGACGCGAGTACGTTCCTGTTCTTTGTTCTGGCAATTACGAATGTCGCTGATGAAAACAGACAAACCTCTCATGCCGGACAACGCCATCTCCGCTCAGATCCAGCCGAGAGAGCGTTTTCTCCCCCTCTCTCTCTCTAGATCCTAGCCGTTGGTTTCTCGATCCAAGTAAATTACAGCTCCGAGATCCTCCCGAAGATCGAAATAAATGGCCGCAATATCACCGGATATATATAATATAAGTATATGTATATATACAGAGAGAGAGAGAGTGGCTATGAGGAAGACAGTGATCTAGAGAGAGAAAGTTGTTTAGAGAGAGAGAGAATGGGGGAGGGAAGGTGGACTGAGTAAAATTGGAAAAGCCGTCGGCCACTGCAGAAGACGACTCCCTTTTTTTTTTTTGGTTTAATTAGAACGTTACATTTTTTATTTTATTTTTTGGCATCATTTTTTAATTAAATTACGTTTTTTTTTCCAGCTAATTTTAGCATCATTATGTTTTTCTGTTTTACTGGGGTTAATTATGGCCCCTTCCCTTGAGGTTTGGCCAAATTGCAACGCTCTCCTAAACGTTTGGCTAATAGGAAGGGAGACCCCATTTTTTAACGTCCGTTGGTATATTTTAAGAAATTCCGACCTTTTTAGGCCATGAAAACTGTTGGAGAAAATTTGCTATTTTTTCTACTGTAAAAAGCATAGTTCTTGAAGGAAAAAAAAAAAGAATATTAGTAATTTTAAAAGTAGAAGGTACCATATTTTTGATAAGAAATCTCTCTTTAATCTGATAAGATCTATGCCAAAATTTAGATGTTATCATCTCTCTCTTCCTCCAATGAAACAGCAATTTCACATGTGAACGGATGACTAGAATTGACAAACATAACAACCGTCAATTCTTGGTGTCTCGTTACCTATTAACCAAACGCTTGGGAGGGCACTGAAATTTGGCCAAACTATAAGCGAGGGCGTCATAATTAACCCATTTTACTGTCACGTTTTTGTTTGAAAGTAAATTGCATCAGCTGTCTGAGTAATGGTGGACCATGGTTTTTGAAAATTATGAGTTATGACCATTCATAGTTTTATTGACCCGGTACCAATCCCTCGGAAATGTTTTTCCATACCATTTTTCAAGCAAGACAGCCATTGTATCGCTAGGAAGCATCGTTTGCAACTCAATGAATAAGCTCGATGGCTACCATTATTGTATTTTTTGACGTAATATTTCGTATTTTACTCGTCAGATATTATTTTTAATGCATTAATGATTTTTAATGCAATATATTTCTATTAATGAAAATATAACACATACTATAGAGCTATTACCTTCTTCTCAAAATAAGTGTTGTTTTAACAAATATTTTTTGTTTCAAAATAAGTGTCGTTATAAAATTTTAAAAAACATTTGCCCACATTCTACTTAGGAATGACAATGAGACGGTTCGGGGGCGGTTATACATAATATCACCCTCATTCCCCAATTCAATTTTATGCCCCATAACCGCTTTATTTTTCATCGGGGAATCAATTTGTCCCACATATCCATTCCACACGAGTAACGGTTAATTGAGAAATATTCACGGGTAATTGGTCAAACTAACAATTTTACTTAAAACAATGGTCAAACTCCACAATTCGTCCCTGTACTTTTTGCATTTTTTTATATTCGTCCTTATACCAAATTTTTTTTTAAACCATTCTTGTACCACGAACATTGAACATGATTGGTCATTCCATCCAATGCCGTTAACTTTTAGTCGTTAAGTGTTAATCACGTGCATCGCGCATGATTTTGCCCGGGGGTAAAGTTGGTCGTTCCTAGTCTCTCTCTTTCTTTTTTCCAATTTCAAATCTAATCTGGAGATTTACTATTTTCTCTCTCTTTCCTCAAATCCCAAAACCTAAAATCAAATCTTCATTATCTCTCCTAGAAATCTAATCCACCCACATACACACACAGTCAACACACACTACAAATTTAAACTTTTTTGCCTAGGGAGACAAAACAATGTCAATTACAGCCTGTTTCCAAATTCATTAAGCTTCTTCTTCAAAGTGGTCTCGCTTTCTTCCAACGAAGCTTCATGGATTTGTGTTTGAATCTTCCCAATTTCATTGCACATCCTAATGTTCACAACAATGCTTATGTAGCTCCCATTCACAAGCTACCATTGGCTCACTGGCGGCGACCTTCAAACTAGTCGGCTTCAAAAACTTTATCCGCGTGAACCCCAAGTTTCGTTATTCGCCGCTTCCACCATGTCGAGTTTTGGTGCTCCGACGCCACCAACACCTCTCGTCAGTTCTCATGGGGCCTCGGTATGTCAATCGTCGCCAAATCCTACCTTTTCCACCGAAAACATGAACCACGCTTCTTACCTCCTCCGCTCTAACCAGCTACAGTTCCTCTTCACCGCTTCTTACTCTCCCTCCATCGCCGTCAATAGCCACCTTATTGTATGGGGATCTGGGTTAATGTCCTGGATTCGGAGGGTGTTCAACAACAGAGGTGGGGTCGTCGGCGTCGGAGGAGGTGTAAACTGGGTTTTGATGTTGATCTTGGTTCAACATTGGAATTTCACACAGTGGCTTTGCTTTTTTGCCCAGGGTTTTGATTTTTTAACTGGGTTTTGATGTTGATCTGGGTTTTGTATTCTTTAAATTTATTTCTTTTAGTATCCCAGCTTTAGTTGCGTTTAATGACTGTTTTACCCTTCATCAAATACACATGATGAGCATGTGCAGAGACTTAATGGCCAAAAAGAGACAGACTTAGACGGAAGGACCATTTCCGTTTAGCCTAACTAGTTCAGGGACCAGGTGCTCATAAGGGACGAATACAAAAAAATACAAAAAGTACAGGGATGAATTGTGGAGTTTGTCCTAAAGTAATTTTATGATTAGAAAAAATACTTAAAAAGAAACTTTTAAATAACATACTATTTAATCAAGTTCATAAGACTTGATAAAGGATAATAATTTTACTTAAAAGTTATCATAAGCATATTCGTAAAAGCTAAAAAGTCTAGTTAAGTAATTGTGCACGCTACAAATTCATCAAATATAAAATAATTAAGTGATGAATGAACGACTAAGCGCACTGAGCGACGGATTCGCATAATTGAGAAAGATGTTTGAATTTTAGTGTTTTAAATCTAACATATAAATACCTAAGTTATATGGTAAAATACTTGTATGAATAGAGTAAAATTATATTAGTACTAAATAAGCGGTTCGGGTAACAGTTCGAAAAAATGGGGCGGATAGTGTTATTACCAAAATCAAATCGTTCCCCAATTACCAGTCAAACCAGTTAATAACCGTCAACTTCGGTCCAGTTCAGTTCGAGTATCCACCGTTTGGTTCAAAATTATCATCCCTAATTCTACCAAAATTATCATTAATTACTACACTCATTAAAGAGTGTTGTTAAGAGTAATGAAAAAATAATACTCGTGCAATTTAGAGGTCGGCTATTCACACCCCCAATTCTATGAATACATCAATTTTCTAAGTACACCGCCCGTTAAATTTACACCCCCTTAATTTTTCTCTTTTACCACTCTCAAATTATACTTAATTTTTAATTCATTCACCACACACACTCTCTCTCTCTCTCTCTCTCTCTCTCTCTCTCTTCCACATCCCCTCCTCCCTCTGTCACCTGTATTCTTCATCTCTCCTTCCCTCTTTGCTTTTTTTAAGGGGAGGTCGTGAAAGAATGGAAGTAAGGGATTAAGTGAATGTTAGAAAAATCAATTAAAATTTACAGAAACTGGAAAATCGACAAAATTACATAATAAAGAAACTGAAATCGTTATGGAGTAATTCTTCTGTACGATCCGAGGTCTGTGTAATAAACAGTTAAAACATATTTGCCCCCTCTTCGTTAGTGCTTAGAGGTGTATCGGACGTCTGTCTCCCAGGATACAACGAAGAACCGGAGCAGCCTTGCACTTGAGGTTTTCAAAGAATTGAGGTTGTGCTCGGACAGAATCACCAACACAGTAACGTAAGAGGCCAAAGGAAGATGAAGTTCGAATTCAAAAGGCGAGAGGGAGATTGCTGAAAAATGTAACTCTTATTGTGGGAGTGGTTTGAAAGAGTTGCTTTTCTGAGCAAAAATCAGAAAATAAATAGCAAAACGTGGGCTAGTCTAAGGGGCTCAATTTGGTCCGACATTCGTGTCCGCAGGTCGCGCTTGCACACGAGTCCAGACCTCGAATTGAACTGGGATTTACACCACCCCCATGCGGGCGCGCGAGAGAGAGCCTCTATGCTATACAAGCTTACTCCTTACAAGAAAGGATCTGGTATGTAAACTAGTCTTTGTCTTTGCTTTGTTTTCAATGTGGGACAAACTCACTTATTCAACTTCAACCCATCTACTTTAGGCCTTAATATCTCCATCATCCAAACGTCATTTTAGACAAATAAATATAAGATTTCGATGTTCTCACGGAGTAGAACACATTTCCACAATTATCTTTGTCATTCGACAAACGAACTACTAAAAATTTTGTGCCACAAGATGCACAATCTCCTTCACTTCGTACAAATTTTCCAACAGTGAACACCTACAGCGAGAGTGATGAAAAGGGCGCCGCTGAAGAATATCATTTTGTTGCGGCTGAGGTGCCAGCCGACCATGCCCATGGGCACGAACATGACTACACAAGCTGCGATTATTCCAATTGGAGTGCCCCAAACATTTCTTTGACTTTTATTTTTGTGGGTTTGGATGGATCTTGGGTTGCTGGTGCATATGAAATTCAAAGAAAATCAAGATTTTCTTGACTGAAGTTTATTGATTTGGGGGGTGGTTGGGGAAGTGTTGGATTGTGAATAAAGGGAGTATGGTGGTAGAAGTTGTTCGGCACTCTGTGACTGAATACCCTTAATGGTGTTCGACACCCCCTTACTGAACATCCTTAACTGTGTTCAGTGGGGGGCTGCCTAGTCCAAAATGTCTTTTTTTTAAACCTAAAAAATGAAGAATACATAAGGGCATTTAGGTCAAAATTCATAATAAAAATTTTGTAATATATATATATATATATATATATATATATATGGGATGTACTAATAACTTTTGAGGATGAAAATAACAAATTTATGTAATTTATCTATAATAAATGAACTTAATAAGGATAGATCAGCCTTTATGTAAGTTTTTTTAATCTATATTTAAATTGTTAAAACAACACTTATTTAGGACGAACGTAGTAATTGTTAACAAAACACTTATTGGTTCTATTTTGAGTAGTTCTCCATTGAATTTATGAACTTATACACCCTTTCCCTAAATGAAATTCATTTTTTAGTTTGCACAAATTTTAAGGAAGTCAACATTTATCATAATTTATGAATTAATTTACAAAAATGGTATTCCCCGACCACAACCCAGGGTCGTAAAAAGCAACGAGCCCTTAATTTTATAAAGTTTCGGGTGGTTGCCCCGACCTTTAAAAGCGATCATGGGCGCTAAACGACGCACCCGATAGTGCTAAGCGACGCACCCTTTTTAATGAATTTTTTAAAATATGACAAAAAGGCCCTTGATTAGTATGAAAGATAAAAATGATTAGAGTTCTTAATTAATATATATTAGTGCAGTTAGATTTTATTTGTTCGGACAAATTTAATAAACTATTATCTAATGTACTATTTTTTAATGTACTGTTTACAAAAACAAACTAAGGTAAAACAAGTATAAATAATTTTTCTCACCTTTCACTCTCACTTTCACTTTAACTCTCACACTCTCACATTCACTCTCACTCTCACTCTCACTTTATCTCTCACTTTCTCCCTCTTTTCAATCTAAATCTTGATATACGGAGATATGGATTACAACAATAATGTCAATTTTACCGCAGATATCTATTTTACGGTACGTTTTTCAATTTAATCTAATATTTTTTATTTAAATTAGGGTTTTTTTTTCGGAAATGCATAGCCGGTCCGGCCCTATCAAACATAGCCGGTACGGCCCTATTTTATGAAAACCGGTCCGGCCCTATTCATTATAGCCGGCCCGGCTATATAACAAATAAGCCGGCCCGGCCCATTTGTTATATAGCCGGTCCGGCCATAATGAATAAAGCCGGCCCGGCCCACCTTGTTTATTTGTTTTTTTTTTTTTGTAAATAAAAATGTGTTGTTTTGTTTTGTTTTGTTTTTTTTTTTGTTTTATATGTTAAATATAACTATAAATATAATTACACTATATATACAAATAAAATAACATACTTTAATTAAAGTGTATTGGTTTTTTTTTTATTATTTGTAAATTAAATAGTCTTGGTTATTTATATTTTATTATTTAATGTTTGTTTTTTATGTTAAATATAATTACACTATATACAAATGAAATAACATAAGTTAAAGTGTGTTGGTTTGTTTTTTTATTTGTTTTTTTTTGTAAATTAAAGTCTTGGTTATTTTTATTTTATTTTATGTTTATTTTTTATGTTTTATATAATTACACTATATACAAATAAGTGATATACAAATGAAGTAACATACTTTAATTCAATACATGGATAATTTTTTTTTTAATGTTTATTTGCAGGGCATTCACATCGTTAATGATGATACGAAAGATTTCCCTGACGTGTCACATTTTTTTGCGACTGATGATGTGTTTGCCAGTCGAGAAGAAGTTGAAGCTTGGATTAGAGCAGTAGGAAAAGAACATAATATGTACCTAAAGAATTCAAGGCAGAAAACAAGAGCGAACGGATGTAAAAGGTTGTGGTTTGGATGTGAGAGGGGTGGGGTTTACAAATATGACGGAGAGTTGGACGAAGCGGATCGAAATTTGAGAGGCACAAAGAAAATAGAATGCCCGTTCGAAGTAATAGCCGTGGAAAATACCCATGGTAAGTGGAAGGTGATCATTAAGAAAGAGAAGGGCAAACACAACCATCAATTGTCGGATTATCACCAGTGGCATAGATCTGAAATGGCGTTTATCGAGAAGGAATTCGGTATGATCAAAGAATTAAGTCATGCAAACATAAAGGGGAAACAGATACTCAACGCCATAAAGAAAGAAAATCCAGAAAATTGCAGCAGTTTGAGACAGGTACAGAAATCAATGTGTTAAGTGAGAAATATGTTTAAAATAATTGATAACATTTTTTTAGATTCATTATTGACGTAAATTTTATTTAATGCTCGCAGGTGCAAAATGCCCAGCAGAAGATAAGAATGAATAAAATGGGCAACATGACAAAGATGCAATATTTTTTTTCCTTGTTAAAGAATTTGGGATACCAGACGTGGTTTAGGCATATGGAGGGGACAAACGTTCTGGGCGATGTCATGTTTGCTCACCCGAAGGCGCAGGAGCTGCTGACGTTATATCCATATGTTTTGTGTATGGATTGTACGTATCGGACAAACAAATACGATATGCCTATGTTGGAGATCATTGGGATTACATCGATGGGCAAAAATTATCATGTAGCATTCGCCTTCTTAAAAAATGAGAGGAAAACAAGCTTCTATTGGGCAATGTCGCAGCTGCGGATGATGTTTTATAGTGCTGCGGCTCCTGATGTGATAGTTATTGATCGAGAACTGGCTTTGATGAGTGCTATTGAGCATCATTTTCCCGGGTCAAAACATCTTTTATGTAGGCGACACATATCCAAGAACGTGGAAAAATATTTGGTACAGCTGATGAAAAATAAAAGATTTACCAAAGCATTTAGTTCACGATGGCAAAGGACAGTGCACGCCAATGCGAGGATGAATATCGGCTTATGTTGGCTCGATGGAAGAAAAATGGAAATGGATACCGCTCGGCTCGATTACGTGAAGAAGGAATGGTTGGAGCCGTACAGAGATCGATTTGTCTATGCTTGGACCAAAAATTATGTGCATTTTGGAACTACTACTACCAACAGGTACTAGTATTAAATTTATCTTTAATTTAATGGTTTAAGAAATCCAATTTTACATTGATCTAATTTATTTTTTATGTCATATCGTACAACAGAGTTGAGAGTGCACATGGGATGTTAAAGAGTTGGTTAAAAACATCGTCAAACAGTTTGGATAGTTTAGTCCTGCAGATCCATGACTTGATCGAGCTCCAATTCAATGAGATCAAGACTACATTTGAAAGGGCAAGGAACTTTGATTTGACAAGAAGATAGGTTATTGTTTTTAACTTGAGAGGTAAAGTCTCACACCATTGTATTGAACTGCTCATCGAAGAGGTTGACGTACGGGGTCAGAAAAAGAATATTGGTACTGATGCTGAAAAATGCGGTTGTTCGTTCAGACTAACACATGGCTTACCGTGTGCACATGAAATGAATTTGTTGGAGGCCGCTAATCTACCAATTGATCCCCACGGTATCCATGTGTTTTGGAGGACTTTACATATGGAAGGAGAAAGATTTGATGAACCGGATGGAGGGAGTTACTCTGTGGCAGATGAATTGCTCAACAACCTGATGTATGATATAAAAATGTGTCGAAGACGAAGCGACATTATGCCACCGATTTCACGCCTACTTTCATTCTCATGCGGCGACAACAGGTACATCTAAACATTTGTGTAATTATGAACTTTTCTATATTGTGTAATGTTACAATGATTAATTATGAACTTTTCTATATTGTGTAATGTTACAATGATTAATTATGAACTTTTCTATATTGTG
The DNA here is from genome assembly GCA_016624345.1 of Platycodon grandiflorus. Lineage (NCBI taxonomy): Eukaryota > Viridiplantae > Streptophyta > Magnoliopsida > Asterales > Campanulaceae > Platycodon > Platycodon grandiflorus. The sequence continues at coordinate 37,222,952 of CM028366.1, forward strand.
TAATGTTACAATGTTTAGGTACACCTAAACATGAGCATCACAAAGGACGTCCGAGGGAAAACTCGACCAAAAGGGAGTTGTCCGACTGGGAGCACGTAGATCGGACATACTCCATGAAGAGTGACCCAATGTCCATCTCCGGTCGAGGTCGAGGTCGATCTTCATCGATGCATAGTACGGGTAATTCATTTCCATTCGCAGATCAAATACCATCCTTCATTCATGACTTCATTGATGATTATGTAAATGTAAAGGGAGATGGAAATTGTGGGTTCAGAGTCATTGCCCTATTTCAGTATGGTTCTGAGGAGCGTTGGCTTGATGTGAGACTCGATTTGCTCCATGAGCTCAGGGAAAACTGGGATTTTTATGTACGAGCTTTGCGGGAGCATGTAGTAAATGCAGGAAAATATAGACTTGAATGGTATCACTTTCCAGCACCCGAAGAGCATTATTTGGATCTCATGGATTTGGGACTTGTGATTGCGACCAAGTACCAAAAGATAGTCACATGTTGGTCACTTCAGCAGAGTACGACATACTTACCACTAAAGTCTCGGGCCGAAGAAGGTGCACCGCCAAATGAACAGATAGACTTCGGTTTGGTTAATGGAAACCACTTCATTGCATTATATATGCCTGAGTTCTCTCCCATGCCAAAGATTATACCCGGTTGGGAACTAATTTGTGATCCCAACATTGCACACTGGGAGAATTTTCCTTTTTGGAGGCAACGGCACAATTTGAACAACATTGGTGTAAAAAGAAAACATTTGTGTAATGTTATTAATTATGAACTTTTCTATATTGTGTAATGTTACATACTTTAATTAGGCACTTTTCTATCAATTTGAAATGTCCAACAATTATAGAATGCAAAGTCAGGAAAATGTTTATCATACATAAAGATTGAAACCAAAATATCTTATCAAACATAAGTAAATAATACATATATTCGTCCTGGTTAAAGTAAAATTAAACACCCAACATGTTCATCTACATCCATTCTCTCACTTTATTACACAAGTCATCAAGTGTCTCCCAAAAGACAACTTCGTCCGTTTCCTCCCGCCTCTCGGGACTAAGAAGCTCCAGTTGGTGTCCAACCCAGCGCAGCCGCTGCAAGTGTTAATATTTAATAGTTACTCAAAATCAAATATAATATGTAATGATTGATAAAAAATGACGATATAAAAAATTAATATAATTACTCACCGTAGATGCTTCGGGTATCTCGTGGGGATCAACTTCCCCAGCAGCATCGGCACTCCTAGCCAGCGGCGAGACTCGAGGATGCGAATGCTCCAGATACCAAGCCAGGTAACCGTCAACTGCCTCATGTGGGTAACTCGCTACAGAGGACCCAATGGCGCTCAAATTGAGCAGAAGAAATCGCCATTCTTGCCATGCCATCTTCATAAGATCGTGCCTGCATTTGTACTTATGAGCATTCCGACCTCTATACACCACAGATGGGATGTATATCTGAGACGGTATGACTTGTGTATACCCAAACTGTCGTAGGCATCGATCAGGCATGTACGGCTCGGTAATATCCTTGGAATGAATTATGCCCGAGAAAAGACTAATTGGGACTTCCGCGGTCGGATTCACATGGAATGGGGTCCACGTCACCTGTATTATAAAATAATTAAACATCATTAATAAAATATTCTATTCAATGCTTACGAAAATAAATAAAATACGTACCAAGTCAGCAGATAAGCGATCTAGTGCACGTCTATACTCTAGCAGAGCTGTCTGTGACGTCCTAGGTGTCGCAGTGGGGGCCCATCTCAACGAACACGGCAAGTTCGGCGTCCATCCTTGCCTCCTGCTCGGTCTAAATGCAGGAAAGTACTCGTAGATCCATGTCTGAAAAAAGTGCCAATTAAATGTGTTAAAAAAAAGTGCCAATGAAATGTGTTAAAAAAATTACATAATTAAATTTCAATAATTAATTATACACACCTGCAGCAACGTCAAACACCCTGCAATTTGGGCGGTATTCGACCTAGAAGCAATTCCCAGCTGGCGGTATAAATATGCTAAGGTAGCTGTGTTGGGTTTCGAGGGTCCATGCGCAGCGGAAGATTGCAAATAACTCGAAAACCCGGAGCCCTAGGATCCGTTCTAGATGATTAATTAAGAAGAATGATTTAGAATTACTAACCTTGTGTGCTTTTGTCGTTGATAAACGCGTTCCAACTCCAGATTGAAGAACTAGCGAATCTTCGATGAACGATTCTTTAATCACGAACGAAAGATCTTGAATAGCGAAGATCCTCTATGTGTATCCACGCGTTGAACGAACCCTAGAACAATTCTAGGCGGATTGCTAGATCCTTGATTGAAACTCTTTTCAATCGATGAAGAAATATGGATTTGGATTGAGTTTTTGTTTTCAATTCTCAATTGAAATCTCTCCTTTTGTGTTTCTCTAAACCCAAAGGCATGAGAGTGACGGCTAGGGCAACCAAGGGTTTTTTATTTATACGTTATAAAAATATCCCCTTTGCGAAAACCCTAATTTAAGTCAATTTCGCGTCAGTCCAGCGCTGACGGGACGACTCGTCCCCCAGGGGACGAGTCGTCCCTCAGGACTCTCTCACTGATTCTGTCATCCCAGGCCAAGGGAATAGTTGGTTCTCCTGGGGACGAGTCGTCCCCTGAGAACAAAAACTCCATATTCTTCATTTTTGACAATTCGTTCGATGCGTGTGACCCCATAGGACTATATTATGTTGGCAATGAGTTCGATCACATCGATCCTCATAAGACATGAGCGGACTCTAGCAAGCCATCATGCCTACCCAAATAATATAATATCAAGTTCGATTTCCTACATAGAACATATCACAATCTCTTTGTCACACGATGTTATATTGAACATGAGTCATGGTCCAAGTCAACTCATATTGTTCAATGCTTTCTCGTTACTAAGTAAATTGATTAACCGAATGATATTAATCACATTAATTCATTCGGGCATGGCCATGCACTACATCAATCTTACTTACGAGTGGCCTAGCAAACATCTCTCTTTACGAGGGACAAATTTCCATCTTGACTTATCATTCTTCCCAACAAGAATCATATCATGCCAATAATAGCCCTTATTGTTATCCGGTTAAAGACAACGTTAAACTATATCAAACATAATATTCATCGAGTGGAAGACGATGATAATCTCAGGTCAAAGGATATCAATGATATAACTATATGAGATTTATTTATGACATATGACCATGACATAAATCTCATAATGGGTCAAGTCCAGTACCTTGTTCTCTAACAAGTACTCATGAATCTAATGTGCATCTCTATGCATATAATCATCATATGATTATCCATTAGACTTCATACTAGTGCTTCATAAGTACTAGGGACACGATTATTAAAGCAAACATGCAAACATATATAATAATCAAAGAAACAATCTCTTATATAAATGAATAATGACATTACAAATAAGTCTATCTCTATAGGCCTAGGGCACTAACACCTACAAGCTGCACCCCACGCATAACCAGAAACGTCAGCTAAGCTCGCCAATAAGGGCAAATAATGCACAGTCAATCGGTTCTGGGTCTTGTCCAAAAATAATGTTGCACCCAGCAACCACATGATATAACCCATCGCCCTATTTCTTGGACTAACTACTTTTGGGCTTAGACGTTCCATCAACAAGTTGAACTTAATGCCGCTCGACTTCAGCTGCTGGTTGATCTCAGACATTGTCATTCCTAATAGGGCCGACAGCTGACCCTTGATTCCCGAGATTGATGTGTTCGGGATGACAATATTCCCTGTAACTGGAATCCGTAGAATGTAATGCACATCGTGCAGAGTGATAGACATCTCACCAAATGGCAGATGGAAACTGTTTGTTTTCGGGTGCCATCGCTCGACAAACGCAGAAATCAAAGGCATGTTTAGGTTGAAACATGCACGCCTCAAGTGTCCTAACCTGCCCGTTAATAAGGTCGTTCGTGCGTCGGCACAATATCACCCATTTAGTAAGGCGATCGGCAGATTATGACAAATCAACACTTGCCTTTCTGTTAAAAAAATATCACCCATTTAATAATTATCATTACCAATCTCATACAAAATATATTGATAAAAATAATCAAAATTATGCGTGAAAATAATTTATTTTACCTCGTCATTCCATATTGCATGCGCAATATGGCCAAGAAAACCAAGCGGCGGCGTGGCGGGCCCCCCTGGATGTGAATCCAATAACATCCACTCATCATCATCGGTATCAACTCCTCGTCCCCGTCCACGACCACGCCCACGCCCACGACCTCGACCTCCTCGACCAATAGCAACATCCTCGTCGTCGTCGTCATCGTCGTCATCATCATCATCAGAGTCATCGTCAGTGTCTCCCATCTGCATCTGATAGGTGCGATGCAACTGCTGAAAATGCGAAGCACTCATCACACCCTTTCCCCTTCCAGGCCTCATGGTCGAACCTGTCGCCTGACTACTAGCAGAAGGACCTGACTGAAACAGTTGACCTCCAATTTCCTCTAATTCACGTTCAGCCGCCAAATCACTCTCAGCCATTGGCGAAGGACCACCAGAATGAAAGGATCCATGACCAGTCGAAAAGGCCGGTAGAGTCCGCTCACGAGTGACACTAGCTGGATGATGAACTATCGGTGGAGGCTGCTGACGATCCTGCCTCTGCTTCTTACTTGCTTTGGCTCGGGCGGATGCAGTTACTATGCGATCCTTCAGCCTCCCGCTATAAGCTCTCTGTCCTGATTGGTCATCATTGCCACTGCCACCAACTCCTGACATCTAAAATTAACAATAACAAGTTAGTAAGCTAACAAAATTTACGTAAAACAAAATTATAAAATAAATAAATGACAATAACAATTAGCAGAATTATAAAATTTACGTAAAACAAAAATTTAATCTAACAACAAACATATATCAATTTATGTTTTAAATAATCAATAATGTAATATAGCAATTTATGTTTTTATTTATGTTTAAATTTATGTTTTATAAAGTTTAATCTAACAAAAATATAGCAATTTAAAAAGTTAATAATATAGCAATTTAATCTAACAAAAATATAGCAAAAAATAATGTAATAGGAACATCATTATTATTTCAAAAAAAAAAGGAAGCCGGCCCGGTTATATTTAAATATAGCCGGCCCGGTTCTCCCATTCCATAGCCGGCCCGGCCCTTATTCCAGCATAGTCGGTCCGGCCCTCCAAAATTGGAAATTTTTTTTTTTCAGTTCATTTAGTTCAAATTAATACATTTAATAAAAGATTACAAAAATTATAAAGAAACGTACCTTTTTTCTTTGAGTAAATGTTAAAGGAATGTAGGATTTTTATTAGAAAAGTGGAGAGAATGAGAGAAAGCGAGAGAAAGTGAAGAGAAAAAGTAAAGAGGGAATAAGAGAAAGTTAAAATGAGGGGTGGAGGAGAGGGATAGGTTAGTTTTTATTTTTTTAAATTTTTTTAGTTTAAGGGTAGCTTGATAATTTTATTAGAAAGGGTGCGTTGCTTAGCACTTCTGGGTGCGTTGTCTAGCATTCTCCAAAGCGATAACGGCCGAAGAGCATTGAAGCCTGTAGCCTGTAGGGATCTGCGGCTGAACCTCTCCTCCCCTCCCAATTTCAAATCAAACTGCTCCGCGTAGTCGTTCTAGGCATGGCTGTCACACGATTCAAGCCGGCTCGGGGTCGGAGTTTACATAATCTATTTGCAATCGCAAAAATGCATCATCTTTCATGGTTGTAGATAATTTGTATGTACCTAATTCCAAAGAATCCCCTTGGCCTACACAAAAACCCTCCCATTTCGTACTTTTCTAACCTCATAGACCACTGTCTCTCCTTGAAATCATTGACATTAACAAAATCCATTCATGCCCATTTGATAAAATTTGGTCTCAATACCCATACTTTTCTGGGTAATCGTTGTCTCGAGTTGTATTCCAGAGTTGGTATTGTTAAAGAGGCATTGAAAGCCTTTGACGACATACGTAAAAAAAATGTTGTGTCTTGGAATGTGTGTTTGAAGGTGTTTGTCAAATCCGGTGATGTTGATAGGGCACGTCTGTTGTTTGATGAAATGCCAAAAAGAGATGTCGTTAGTTGGAATTCGATGATTTCCTGTTATGCTTCTAATGATTACGCTGATTCCGCATTTGAAATTTTCTCGGGTATGCAAATCGCGGGTATTCGGGCAAGTGGGTACACGTTCTCGATTCTTGTCTCGTTTGTGAGGTCGGCCTATTATGGTAAGCAAATTCATGGTAGCATGATAAGAAATGAAGTGAATTTATCGAGTGTAGTTGTTGGGAATTCCTTAATTGACATGTATGGTAAGGTTGGCCTTGTGGAGTATGCTTTTGGTGTATTTTTAACTATGGAGGAGTTGGACATTATCTCCTGGAATTCGTTAATTTCAGGATGCTGTAAGTCAGGTTATGAGGAATTGGCTTTGAATCTGTTTTGTATAATGAGAAGTAGAGGATTTTTCCCGGATGAGTTCACAGTATCTTCTGTTGTCACTGCATGTTCTTACTTACAAGACTTGGGTAAGGGTAAGCAAATATTCTCTCTCTGCATAAAGTTGGGGTTTCTTTTGAATACAGTTGTTTCAAGTGCTGTTATTGATCTGTTCTCCAGATGCAACAGAATGGAGGATTCTGTCCGCATCTTTGAAGAGATAGATGTGTGGGATTCAGCTGTTTGTAATGCCATGATGTCAACTTACGCTAGGCATGGCCTTGAGGAGAATGGATTGCAGTTATTTGTCCTTGCACTGAGGAAGAATGTCTGGCCTACTGACTTCACGCTCAGCTGTATTGTCAGCTGTGCCTCAGTCTGCTTTCCAGTTGAGCAGGGAAGTCAACTTCATTCTTTGGTAGTCAAATCAGGTTTTGGATCAGATTCTATTGTTGCCAGTTCGCTTGTGGAAATGTACTGTAAATATGGACTGATTGACTCCGCTCTGGATATCTTTGCTACAATGGATGTAAGAGATTTGATATCTTGGAACACCATGATTATGGGGTTGGCTCACAATGCAAAAGTAGTTGAATCCCTTGATTTATTCAATGAGCTTCTCAAAAAAGGACCCCCACCAGATCTGATCACACTAACCGGGGTGCTATTAGCTTGCAGTTATGGCGGTTTTGTTGATCAAGGGGTATCTATAATTTCTTCAATGGAGAAGGAACATGGAGTCGTTCCTAATGATGAGCATTATGCTTGCATTGTGGAGATGCTGATCCAAGCAGGTAGACTCAAAGAAGCAGTGGATTTCATAGAAGCAATGCCTAATGAACCCAATGCTGTAATATGGGAATCAATACTTGTTGCTTGTGGAGTTCATGGAGACTTACGTCTCACTGAAAGAGTTGCTCAGAGGATAATGGAGTTGGAACCACAGTCATCCCTGCCCTACTTGGTGTTGGCTGAAGCTTATGAGATGAGGGCCAGATGGGAGAGCCTAGTTCGAGTCCGAAAAGGTTTGACGGAGAGAAATGCTAGAAAATTGGTTGGTTGTAGTTGGATTGGAGTACAAAACAAATTGTTTGTTTTTAAATCGAATGAAATGCTTCCCCATGGTGGCAAAGACATTTATTTGATATTGGGATTACTGATGCATGATATGGAGGGCGAAGATTATGTCTATCCAAACTATGAAGAAGGGGGTGAGGAAGAAAGCGTGAAGAATGAAGGAGATTAATGCTGCATGTGCTTCAGGGAATTGATATACTTAAGGAGGCAGATAGACTTCTTTTTGTCATGGTTTGGCCCAAACTTCGCTATAACAGCATTAGAAGGGCTATCAATGGTGTTTACCCCATGCTTCAAGGCTCTCTAAAATCTACATGCCAACAGCCTGGTTAGTGAATCTGAACGTATTATATATATTTTTGGTTTCCCAATGTATCCTCAGCCCGATGGCCCAAGACTAGTCCCCGAGGTACGGTCGGGCGCTAGAAGCGAGGATGTCTCCCAAGTAAAGTTTTTTGCATATACAAAGGCTCGAAACCGAGACCTCTTGCTTAATCGACCTGAGCTCCTTCCACTCAGGCCAACCCCCGTTGGTCTGAACGTATTATATTAATGCATTTGAGTTGGATTATACAGAGAGTAGCTTTTGTGGTGTGGCTCATCAATCAGAAACAAGGAAGCTAGCGTTGACATACAGAAGAATAGATCAACCACACATTTCAATATTTATTGGGCAGGATTGAAATGTAGCTCCATGCTAACATGGAAAATTTTAGTGTCAAAGTTATGCCTACTCATCATTATTGAGCTCCATTTCTAAGTGGCACAGTTATTCAATTACATGGTAATCTAATGGATGCAAGTATGCTTATGGTGACGGTATATATATATTAGTTTGGGGCTAATATGGAAGTGGTTCATGGCATTCGTGTGAGGGATGTTTTGTGAATTATCAAAAGGAATCAAGAAGAAAGGAAGTATAGGAGATATAAGAGTTTAAAACCTGGAACATTAAATGGACTTTTTCACTCACAATTTCAAACAGTGCCTACCTTCAGAATTATGGCGTAAGAGTTCATGCCAATGGTTAATAGATTTTCAGATCATCAAGCTTTGCAGCTTTAAACAGATTATTGAGATTTCGAGCCACTGATCCCATTTTACTGATCGGTGCAGGGCCTTCACCTAATCTAGATATTTATAAACTTTCAATCAGCAAACGGATATTGGAACTCCATATTGGTGAGATGGAGCTTGGATATGACTCTTGGCAACTAGTGTGTAAGATTAGCTTGAAGTGTGCTGGACCCCAGCTATATCGAGTCTGTGAGAGTAAGCAATAGCCATTGTGGTAAATCATTTATTTTGTGTTTCAGCATGTTGTCTTGTCTCTTATGTTTGTAACATCAAACTGAAAGAAAGAATCTACCATTTTCTTGTATAAAATCCATTACACGATCATCTATGGGAGGGAATATTTAGTGTGAGCTTTACTTCCCCATTTTTTTTTTTTATTGCTTTAGCTGCTGAATTGTGCTGCTTCCATGACATACATAATGCACACCTGCTTTCTAATGCTTGTTCATTATCTGTACTGTAATATCAGTGTGACGCAAAGGAACTTTTTATGCTAAATATTTAGGAAATAACATCTTGGTATATAAAATTCATACTCCCTTTGTTCTGATCAAATAGTTCACATTTGAAAAGTCTAATTAAGGAATATATTAGTATCCTTGGAGTTGGTCATAGTTACAAAAATGTTTGAACGTACCCAAGATGCGTGTATCAAATGTGAAAGGTAAAATTGAAAAGGTATATTTTTTGAAAGTGGAATCCTTAAGTGGAACATCCAAAATAGAATAGTGAGCTCTTTGATCAAACTGAGGGGAGTATTTCATTGTGTGCATACCCATGTAGTAATGGATCATGCTTACATTTTTATTTCCTTGGATCGGTTATTTAAAGCATGAATTTTATTATTCATGGTGTAAATAGATTTCATTTTTCCTGTAACCAGTATTGAAGTAATGTCTTCAAAGGGTTGAGCCCGGTTCACTGAGGACATGTTAAACCATTTTGAATAGTATTAAATAGATTTCATTTTTCTTGTAACCAGTATTGAAGTAATGTTTTCAAAGGGTTCAGTCCGGTTCACTGAGGGTTTAACTTCAAAGGGTTGAGCCCGGTTCACTGAGGACATGTTAAACCATTTTGAATAGTATTAAATAGATTTCATTTTTCTTGTAATCAGTATTGAAGTAATGTTTTCAAAGGGTTCAGTCTGGTTCACTGAGGACACGTTAAACCATTTTGAATAGTATGCACACCGTCTAATGGAAACTTGTCTGGATATTCCACCAAAATGAACAGTTCCATGTAACTCTTATAAAACTTAATTATATTCTTTTAGTAGCTAATCCAAGTTAAAAAGCAAGGTTGGGTTTTGGATTGTTGTTCTGAAAAAGCACTTCACTGGCGGGCATACTCTGCATTAATGTTTCATCGGAACCACAGCATACTTTCGTCTGTTTCCCACATTTTACTTGTTCTCTGTCAATTTCTTGCGGTTAAACAGATTTAGACTGACTAAGTACGGTAACATACATGGCATGAATATTACTGATGGCATAAGATGAGTGGCTATCTGTACTAACAGCAACCTTAGGCATCGTACATATTTAGTCGTTCCCTTCTGAAGAAGACATGGTTCCACCTACCTAGGAAATCACCTACTCTAGACTCTACCTTGTCAGGAATAGGCTTAGGGATCAATGACTTTAGCCTCTAGCAATTTTCTTACAATTCAAACATTATGAAGCAATTTTCAGCACTGTCACTCACTGTATGATAATTATGCATGACCTTAGTGACCTTTTGTTTTGTTTTGTTCTGTTCAGGAACTGGAGTTGAATCTTATTATTGGTTCCATTAGATGTTATGTACTGTAGTTAATTTCGAGCTAGTTGTGAAGCCTTTTGGGCTTCCTCCACTCCAGTTCTTTTGACCTACATATTCTTGACAGGAAGCTATTTCATAAGTTTTACAGCGAGTTGTTTCTGAATCATTGTTTTTTTTTGATAGGCTGACATTCAATTAAACGAAGAGAAAAAACAAAAGGTTACATTCGATGAAGACACGAAGATTATTTCGTACATAATCCAAAATGCATGCAGCTTAAACCCAGTAATAAATAAGGTTGAAGAACCAAGTCCAAAACTGAATGTACAAAAACAAACAAGCAATCAATATACAACAGTAGTTCAAATGTTGTTAACTCTTTCTAGCTTGAATTCAGGGCTATGAATCTTTTGACGATTAGCATCAACCTGTTTATAGGTTGTCAATTGTTATTAAAGTTAACGAAGCCATGTTGTTAAGTTTGATGTTATCGTTCAAACTTAACGTACACAACTTTCATACCAGTTTATGCGGTCTTACTATAGGTTTGTGATTTCTGAGTGTTTCCGGTCTGAACTAATAATGGAGTTTACGTTTTTTGCTACGAGTCCAAATCTCCCTACCCTTTTCTTGAGATTGTGGAGGATTGACACTATACGATTCTCTGTTTTTCAAAAAGTTGACACTCGTTCATAAACAAAAAAGGGGTGTTGCTATTCCTACCCCCAAAATTACTTAGTCTACCCATTTACTAAGTCTACCCCCCTTTCAAATATTATACCTCTTATATTACTAAGTATACCCCCATTTTTTTCCTATTTTACCCTTTAACAACCCATTTTTTTCCAATTTAACTTCAACCCATCTCTTTCTCTTCTTTCCCCCTCTTCTTCTGTTTCTCTTCTTCTCCAGTTCCTTCTTTTCTCCACCCCTGCCCCTCTCCCTCTCCCCCTCCTACTCCTACTCCTACTACTCTGCTCCCTCCCCACTCAAAGCCAAATTGATTACGGATGATAAAAAAATAAAAAAGCCATTTCTAATCAACAAGAAAAAAAGAAACCTCAACTTGCTCTCTAGTGGAATTAAATATAGGAACATTAAAAATGGGACTATAGTGGTTTTAATATCCAACAAATATTCAATTCATTTATATTTTTCTTTTTACGGTAAGCAAATTAAATACTCTCGCTAATAATGGAGAGAAATATTCAACCCATTTCTATTGCTTTCTTGAAACACACATTTTGGTTAAATTTTTAAATAATTTTTTGAATTTTTTTGAGGAAACTGCGTAGTGTGCACCCTCGCACACCCTAAGAATGTGCACGGTCCGCCGCACATACCTTAGGGCGTGCGGCTGTCCGCCGCACATACCTTAGGGCGTGCGGCCGGGGGTGCCGCACAGTATCTTAGGATTTTTAAAAATTTTAAGGGTAATATAGTCTTTTAAAATTGTGGCAATTTTGTAATAATGGTAGGGGGGTATACTCAGCAAAACCGGGGTTGGGAATAGCTCTACCCCAAAAAAGAGACGGGAATAATATTTCATATGAAATAATCCACAACGCAGCTTAAACCGAAATAACAGAAAATTAAAAAGCAAATCCAAGACTGAGAATGGACACACAAACAACCAAACAGAAATAGTTCGTACGTTGATAACTCTGTCTAGCTTGAATGCTCGGCTATAAATCTTTTGACGATTACCATCAACTCAGTTGCTGGTTGTGAATTGGTATCAAAGGTAAAAAAGCCATGTTGTTGTCCTTCAAACTCCGCGTACTCAACTTTCTTTCCCCACTCCTTCAATTTCTCCCAAAAAATCTTGGCTCGGTCTTTCAATAAGTCGGATCCCCCTACCACAACGAGGATTGGATCGAGCTCCATTTCTTCAAGACTTGGACTATCCGGTCCAAATGGGTTCACGAGCGGATGATCCGTCGTCTTCCCAAGTGGTATGGATAACCTCCAGAACCTAGTCAATCAAATAAAACATGTCCAAGAAAATCAAAAATGGAATTAATCCTATAGAGTGGATATTATTTTGTTTGTTAAACGTAGAGATATATACATCATTCAAAGCTTGAACATAACACAAACCTGTCAATGAGTTCCCAATTTAAAAAGGCATCTTTTGGCCCCTCAGCCTCGAACTTTGTTAGTTCAACCCCACCAAAGAATGGTGCCAAATAGACATAACCTCTCACCCGTACCGGACTCAATTCCCTTGAACCAGCCCCTAACTGAACGGCCAGATTATGAGCAATGTTCCCACCCGCTGAGTCACCCGATATGAACACATGGCTAAAGTCAGCCTCGCCGCTAACAAGCCATGCGTCCGGTTCCTCCGATGCAGCTTGGAATTGGAGCCACTTTAGAGCCGTAAAGCCATCTTCGATGGCAGCGGGGAGTCTGTTTTCAGGAGCCAGTCGGTAGTCAGGTGAGATGATTATGGCTTGTAGGTCCAAAGCCAGCTTAAAACAATAGTTTTGGCAGTTGGGCCAGGTGCGAGAGCCAATGCAGAAGCCACCTCCATGGAAGTAGTAGAAAATAGGGAGCTTCTTCCCTGGCAAAGTGGGAGAAGCTGGCTTGTAAAGCCGAAGCTGGAGGTTGTTTGTGGCATCAAAAAGGACGTCTTTCCAGAGAACAGAGCCGTCGTCATGGACAGGAGCTTCAAAGCTTGATTTAGTTGATCGCCAAATTGAGCCGTCGCTGTAAACTCGGAGGACGCCTCGGCATTCATCCACCTCATAAGGAGTGGTACTCTCAGTGGTGGTGCTAGTCGACATTCTCTCTCTCTCTCTCTGAAGAACACACACAGAAACCCACTTTGTCTGTGACTTGAAAAGGGAGATGAATCAGGCAGGAGGGGGGAAAAAGGAACAAGAGAAGAGTCAAGAAAGGTGGCTTGATTAGGTGGTGGATGTCACATAGTGATGAAGAACGTACAGAGACACAGACACACAGAGTTACCTCAGCATATTGCAGGCCGGAAAGAGGATTAGGTGATTCTTTATGCTATTGTGGTTTACTGACTTGAAAGAAATTCTCATGACACTATTTTGGCCAAATGCAAATGACAAAATGCTACTACAACATTTTTCAAGAAACAGCAGGAAATGCCAAGGACACAAAATGCTACCACCTTCTTTTAAAATTAAGTATCCCATATTAGCTTTTTAAAATTAACTTGACCAATTTTTAAATATATTTTATTTAACTATTAATAATAAAATTATAACCATTTGAAAATACACAAAAAGTACAACAAATTATGATGATATTGAAAAAAATAGACATCAAATTTTCATATTTGAAAAATACTCTACTCCATTCGTCTCAAGAAAATAGTCTCATTTGACAAGTCAAAACTTTTTAATATTGCAGCTTTACTTGCTTGTACCTTGTTTAAATTACACTAAAATTATTATTATTAAAAATGAGACTATATATATTTTTTTGAACATATCAAAGAGAAAAGATGAACTATTTATTTGGGACGAAAGGAACATTTGACTTTAAAAAGTCAAAAGGGAATACTTATTTGAAACGGAAGGAAGGACTGAGGGAAAAAGGTCGTGATTTGAAGGGTGGCAAAATATGTGATTGGTTAAATTGTGGTTTCACATGGGCGGGAAGTGGTGTGATACCTCATCCATTATTTGGTTATAATTTGGATTCAGGTCACTACTCAGAAAAAAATAATCTAAGTGCTCATATATTTGGTTATATTCATTCAGATACTTTCCTTATTCTTTTGAAAAGGAAAATAATGACTTCACAGAATTTTATGTACAGAAAATTCTGTATGGTGTTGTAAAATACTGTTATATCAAAAGCACTTTTCTGTACAAGAAATTTTGTACATTTATCATTACTCGTTTGAAAAAAACTACCAAAAACACATGCATTTTGTAAGCAGATTGTGACTCTATTATTGAAAAAAGATATAACGCGATTCAATTTTCTGTGCCTATATGTTATTCATAAGGATATTAACTTAAATCAACTCGACCGGTTTCAACTTCAAACACGATAAACAATTTTTCCAACCACAGTATAGCTCGGCGCTCGGTTGATTAACCGAAGCGCAAGTCAACCAAAAACAAGCTAGGTTAAAGAAGTCCATGATTCAAAATTGAACAACTCACTCCAACGCAATCGACTCGACTCAACTCATATAGTCTCCTAGTTCAAATAGAAAATTAGAAATACTACAAAAAGAACAGAAAAATCAAACGACTTCCCACTATAGCAGAGCAGAGCACTGCATTAAAATTCAAGCTTTTATAAAATGACTCCTCCCCACACATTTCTTCCAAGATCCAACCTTCTGTGCTCTGGTAATGTACAATGATGCCCAACTGCTAAAGAAGGGTTCTCGATAGCATGAATCGGCCAGAAAAACAAAAGAAAGGGTGAGAAGACAGCTTCTTGATACTGCAACTTGGGAAAAAGGAAGAAATGTATAATGTACCGTACTCGTCTCTTCTAGTAACTTTAAGAACAAAAAACTATATCCCAAGTGAAATGCTGCTATTATTGCACCCCACTCCATCTTGCCCAATCTATAAACTGCATTCCTCCATAAATATTGTTTGCAAAACGTACTCCCACTGTAAAAGCCATCGCAATTGGTGGGACCTGCTTTGCCAGAGGCGATGCTTCCACCACGGTTTCCAACCCATTAATGATTTGGTAACGTGTATTGGAAGACACAGCAAGGAAAATTCCTGTTTGAGAAGTAGCAACAAGTTAAATAAAGTAGATTAGAGCAAATGCAATTAACATGGATCATACAAAATGGCAGGTAAAATTGCCAAAAATTATCCACATCATCTTCCCAGCTAGATGATTCAATACTGGACAACATTTCTGCCAATGCACAAGTGATTTATGCCAAAGAACGTGTTATTATTGATAGTTGTACTATTTGCTTTTATCTTGTACACTCGTTGACAAAAGTCAAGTGTACACTAAAAAGTGCCACACTTGTAACAAAGTAATAACAAAAATTACAAGGGATTTAAAAGTTGTGTTGTTTGAGATAAAATGACCCATAGTATCCAGAGGAGGAATCACCGTAAAGTACACTAGCAACAAAGAAGTACCCATATATAGATGAAGGCAGTGGCGCATATGGAATTCCTTAGTTGTTAGCTCAATCTTATTCACCATAATGGTACGAAGGAGAAGACTAAGAGACCTCATGAAATCACATACGCATCCCATTGACCTCAGGCAACAACCTTCAATACTTATGCGGTTGGTGGGGGGCCCAGTCTATGGTTCACGAGCTTGAGGGGACGCCTGCATAGCCCCTCTTAAGAGGGCCATCTACGCCATCCCCTGTCGAGCTCCACAGTGTGGTATGGGGCTACAAAAGCTGATCATAGCCATTGTTATATTTGCAACGGATCCGAGTTTAGTAAAGGAAGAATGAGACATATAGCTCCGACTAGCTTGGTTTTAAATCAAGCATCAGGTTACTAAATCAAGGAGTTTGGTATGGGGACTTCAGAAATATTGGTTGGAATGTGAGAGGAGTCACTAACTGTAGCGATGGATTTCATTACTTCAAGCAATCCCCTAATAACTCACTGATGATGAGTGCTTTCACTTTGATATACTATGTATCACTATACCTTTATGCTCTTGTAGCAAGTTAGAGCAACTGAAAAAGCATTTCTTAATTCTTATTGAAATATAGAGAGGTGAATCAGTTGGCAGGAGTACCATTCCTAAACTATCCATGATTTGCAAGTGTCAAAAATGTTGATTTCATAATCCTAATAACTCACTGATGTAAGTGCTTTCACTTTGATATACTAAGCATCACTAATTCACTACACCTTAATGCTCTTGTAGCAAATTAGAGCAACTGAAAAAGCATTTGTTAATTCTTTCTGACATAGAGAGAGGTAGTTCAGTTAGCAGGAATACCATTCCTAAACTATCCGTGAACAGCAAATGTTCAAAATGATTTCATAATCCACATGTATACTCAAAGGAGACCATACAAAAGCACCTTATAGGGCCCAAGTATGTTAATGCGAAACAAATTACACTAAGAAAGAACTATTTTCAGCCTTCCAACAAAATGGAAGTGCGAGAAGTATTGTTAAAGAAGCAAACTGATTTGTAACATGAAAAATGACTGAAAAGTTGCAGGAACTGTTTTGTTAAGTGGGAATTACTCTGCTGCTTACTTGAGGGCCGTAATTTAACACCAAGCTTACCAGAATGATATCCCCCCTACATACGTGGTAGAAATCAAAAGAGAGAAAAGCACCCCCGGGCTTTCAAAAGGAAATAAAAAAAAAAGAAGGAAAAAGAAGGTAGCAAGTGGCAACAAAACAAAATTTTTGTTGATCAGAACGCGTATTAGAAACCATAATTTTATTGGATGACAAGATTGCCTTAATTATACTCTAATTAAACTCTGTTTATCATTATAATATTTCATCTCAAGTTTCTATGCTTATCTTTGTAAGGCTTGACATACATTGTTGAGCCCTCTATCTAACACCTTACGCTTTCAGATGAGTTGGTAAGTGAACAAGCATCCTCCTATGCTATTTTTTACTTATTTATTTTTCAAATTATTGATACTCTGGAGAGGACGAGGAACCACTGGATGACATGTTAGAGATTATCTTTGAAATTATATATCTGTCAAGATTCTAACATGTAGTTGAAACACTCAAAGTGATGCCAGAGTAACCAGACAGATGGAGTGTACCTTAAAAAAAATAAAAATCTCACGCTAATGAGATACACTCATATTTGGAGATTGGTGTCACATTCATTAATATCTTGTAAATAGACATCAGTGAGTGATATCTGCAACAAGGGTCTGACTAAGAGCCCATGATCTGTTAGGGGCCAACTATTTGAGAACAATAAGAAAGATGCTCATGAGAAGATCTGATAATATTCAGAGCTATTCCTCTGGCTTCCTCGGGCTCCTATCTGGATACCTCAAACATTATAAACCCTTCTTAGAAGTGTGAAAAATACAAGAAGTCTTACGGCTTCCTGACATATGTAGCAGGAAACCTGTGATATACGTGGGGATCGATACTCTCTGGTAGGGCTGTAGGTGACCCGAATCCACTTGACAACCTGACTCGACTCAACTCTAACAAGCCAAGTTCGACCCGGCTCAACAACCAAAGTGACCTAAACCTAGCTTCAGTTTCTAGCTGGACAACCTAAGTGACCTGAACTGAGCTTAGGTTTGTTCGCCTCATCTGGCTCACGAGTTGACTCGAGCTTGACTCACCTATTATGTCTCTCTCACTCACACATACAAACAAACTCATCGTCCCTCCACCTCCCAAGCTCGTCACCAGTCACCACCAATCAAAGGCGCCTACTACCCTAAACAGAAAATCAATGGGAGAAATAAAATCCAGAAAAGTTTGTGATTGTGAGAGAGGGGGGATGCGCACTACGGGTTTCTTCACGGATTGGGAGTTATTGACCCAGTAGTGGGCAAATAAAGTCAGATCACCGGGAAGAGAGGGATTATTTAATCTTCTCCAAATTGCTGGGGAGAAAAAGGTTGTTTGAGAATCAGAAGATAAAGCATTTTGGGGAGAGAGAGAGAGAGAGAGAGAGAGAGAGAGAGAGACTGTTCGAGAATCATAGGAGAGAGTGTGTTGCGAGACTTTTGGGCTTTGTGCTCTAAATCTGGGTTTAATATTTGGTTTTATTTTTTTATATAAAAAAAATAAGTTTTTTTTTTATATGAAATGAATGCATTTTGTAATCTAGGTCGTACCAGATTTTGTATTTGGGCCCCAATTTACAAAAAGGACTTAGAAATTTTTTCGTAATGGGCCTAGGGGCCCGGTGAGCCAACTTGACTTCAGGTATGACAAGCTCAGGTCGAGAGTATTTCCCTTACCAGTTGTGTATTTCCCTTACCTAAAAGCTAGGCTTGAGCTCGCAAAGGCTTGACTCGTCAGCAAATCACGTCTGCCAGTCTCGAGTTCCCCAAAAACTCGACTATACTCGGCTCACCTACAGCCCTACTCTCTGGTAATTGATTCCTGAATGTGTTGAATTTAGAAATCCAGCAGTCACGTGTCGTGTAACTGGAGCAGAAGTGGAGTAGTTCCCGTCTCTGCAATCTGGAAGAGATTGGATAAACCTCCCCATTCTTTAAGATATACGGTAACTCGAATGCATATACTACCATTGGTCAACAATAAGACAGCTCCCATTTGTGTGGCCCAGGTAAAACAATTATAATATGTCTTAGGCTTTGAGCCATGTGGTCTGTTTTACTTGACAGATCCTCTGACTATATATGGTACAATTTGACAGGCTGGCAAGCTCCATGAGCAAAAGAAATTTCCAAACCATCCCTGACCAAAACCCAGGGGCATGGATGGAATAACTGATCCTTGCATAGGAAACAATGCCTTCCTTTTCTCATTCCTCTTTTCTTCACTTTCCCTTGCTATCATCAGATCTGATCTAGAAACGCTATTACCCCCCCCCCCCAAAACCTCCCAGCATGATGGATTCCTCCCCACTGTAAAAGGTAGTGCAAGGTAGCACTACTAAGTGCTAAATACAAGAGATGAAGGTTGTAAGGTGAGGTATTTATTTGAATGAATCTGGACCAATTAAACTACTACGAAGTTTTCTGTGCAGAAGGACAAGGTGGGTATATGATACTGCAAGCATATTGTGACAATTTTGTGAATTATCCACTCATTCTTGGGCATCAAAACCATGTTGCATTATGAAATATGATATCGCATCTTCAAATGCGTTTACTACTAAGTCAGACAACTGACAGCCATCACTGATAGCTATATGAGATGTATGTTGCAGCGATTTAGAAAATAAAATTCAAGTTCTGAACTCTGCGCATTGAAGTGTAGAAAACTATACGAATAATTTTTCTTCTTTCAAACTTCTCTTTAAGCGACATAAATAGTGTATTAGTGTGTATTATGGCAAAAGGACAGTACATGCGGAGGCAGAAAATATATCAAGCTAAGAGAACAAAAGTAGATACTTTGTGACATAAGCACTTTGAAATCTTAAATTCTAGTCAGTTGCAACTAAAGAGATATGGAGCTTCAGATCAAACAGACCACTGGCTATGCTTGCTTGGTACTGGAAAGCTTAATTAGAATGTGATTTGCCAAAAAATATAAAGGACTCAGGAGACATACCCCAGAGAGCAGCACTTTTCACCAAAGGGGGCACTGGTATTTCCTCTTCTGATTTCTTTATGCTCCTGTCATTTGCAAAAGAGTGATTTAGTGGGCACTGTTCTTTGAGAAAGCAAAACAATGGATAAAATCTCGCAAAACCAAAGATCTGCCAGGACACAAACAGCCATTTCTAAGATAAGTTTCCAGAAACAGAGATTTGATTCTAGAGGATTAGCTGGCCACCTGACAGGCTGGTTTCTGTCCCAGTTACATCTAATAGCTAATCATTATAGAGCATAATTATGGTGGGAAATCCATAGATAATTCTAGGATAAATTTACAGTCTATTTATAGCCCTGTAAATTCAAGCACAAGGTTTTGCACTTGCTTACTTCTCATATTTGGTTCAGGGCTGTTCTTTTGTCCCACTTACATCAGCTAATCATTAAAGAGCATAATTGTGATGAGAAATTCATAGATAATTCTAGAACAAATTTTCAGGCAAATTATAGCCCTGGAAATTAAAGCACAATGTTTTACACTTGTTTATTTCTCATATTTGGTTCTGGGTCGGGTTGGGTCTTGGATTCACTTTCGGGAATATGCTTGGAAAAGGCGTGTTCCTTTCATCACTCTTTATCCCAGATTTTTTCGCTTGTCACCTCTTCATGATGGCCCCTCTTCTAATTTTTCAATCCAAGTAAGGAGAGTTTCTCATGGGATTTTCATTTCTTCAGAATCTAAATGATAGCGTGTTCAATGGGCTAGCAGCACTTATAGAGTTTATTCATATATAATTTTCCATTGAAAAATCCTAATAGATGGATTCGGAGTCTTGACCGTACAGGATCATTCTTTCCAAGATGGATTTGGGGTCTCTACCTTATGTGGTTATTCTTTCCGAGATCTTTCCTGGCATATCTCACTCGTTCTTTAAATCTGTCAGGATTTTCCCTATTGTGGATTTTGTTTGGAAAGCAAGGTTCCATTCAAAGTTGAGGCTTTTGTATGGGCTCAGGTGCATAACAAGCAGAACACTAACGACTTGCAGTAGGATCAAAGGCCGTATAGTCTCTTTCCTGGATATTTATGTTCATATTAGGCAATCACATCTTTCAGCATTTTCCTTCTGCTTGGCAGGTATGGTGTGGGTTAATTGCGGTTCTCAATGAGTCTTGGGTTTCACCATCCTAGATTGATTGCAGATATGCTTCTTGTTTCCGATTGAGGTTTCGGTAGACATGAAGATTTTGTGGATGTGTGATATTGTGCGGTCTCGTGGAGCATTTGGAGGGAGTGGAATCAAGGACTTTAGGGATCAGTGGTTTATTTGGCCTCTCATTGTGGTCTTTGGCTATCACCCTGTTCTAGGAGCCACTATTTCAGATTTATGCATGAATTGGAAAACAGTTTAATCTTGAGATGCCTGTAAGAGAGACCCAAGATCTGCCTTGCTTTGGTTTATATTGTCTTTGATTTGTTGAGTCTTTTTCCCTTGATCTTCTACTGCTTGTCCTCTATGTACATCATTTCCTCTTTCTATTCAGTGTAATTTCTTCTTTTTATCGAACAGATATTAATACCATGCTCTCAGACAATCTATACCAATAAAGTTGCTCACTTAAACCTCAAAGGACAGATGAGTAGAAAGACATATACTGTAGCCTGCAGCAAAGTTTGGTTAGCAGTTCTTCCATATATATATATATATATATATATATATATATATATATATATATAGAGAGAGAGAGAGAGAGAGAGAGAGAGAGATAGAGAGAGGGAGAGGCATTATCATCAATCTATTATCTAATACAGGATATGCCAAGTTACCGTTTAGCAGTCATAATCATATTCGCGATGCCTTGGCCGATAAGACCGCAGCCAAATCCAACAGAGCCATACAAGACACCCTGGGTTCACAAGGATCAAATCAACTATATCAGTAGACAACATAAAAGAAATACACAAAGAACCAGTTTAAGGCATAATAGTAGAACTCAATGTATAACAATGTGCTGCTAAACACAATAGAATCAGGAGAAGGATGGGCGCAAGGTCAAAATAACAATAGGGTAGCAGAAAACTGTAGTATTAGTAAGAAGATGACTGGGGTTGGAGATCCTCTCTTAAATGTTGGCCCTAAATGCCAGAAATCACAATAATCACTCATGGGACACTAAAACATATACCTTGTAAAAATATGTGGCAATCCGCTGCTGCACAGAGAATTTACATCCCGGTCTCTCAGCTTCAAAAACACTGCACAACGAAAATGTTTTCCGAATCAGTTACTTGATCTAATTGCTGATGCAGTGCCAAAACAAAGATGATAACTACTATGCTTACACTTTCTTCACGGAGTTTTCTATAAGAAAAATAAACAATAAGCATGAAACTGCAGTCAACAGAAGTTACCGCCAGATTCCGTCAAAGACCAACTAGATCAGCCTCATCATCACCAACCAAAATATGGGCCATCTTCGGCAATTTGTCTATTAGGGCACCAGGTATTTGTTCAGTTTGTCATTAACAAACACCAGTGTTATCTTTCCATCTTCTGTTTGCCATTTTATGGAATATTGCTTCTATTGTAAGATTTAAATAAATTTTCCAGGTTCGAGGAGAGTATTCAGTCCAGTAAAGTTAGCTGAAGCGGTGAAGCCTTGAAGAAGTTCTAATGATTAACTCATAACCACCAAGTTGTATAAAATTGTTTCCCACTTCTTGTTTGTTGAGATACCATGAGAAGCCAACATTATTGCAATCTGAGTATCATATGGTCCCATATCTAGACCAACTTTAACAAGGACACAAACATGTATTCAAGTTTCAAATGTCCATATTGAGCAGCAACTGGAGGTCGCAACCTTTCAACATGCACTTTTTTATTTGGTCTGCCCAAATTACTGCTTCATACTTCACCAAATAGATTGCCTTAAAACATCGTTCAAAGTTTACCACTCATATTGAGAACCTTTCTATTGCCTCAAATTCAATCATTGGATCAACCGGATCAGGTTAAACTCGTTACGGTATGGGATGGCTTGGGTGGTAGTATGCTCGTACAAGTTCTAACTCTACAATAAATGCAAGTCTTGTACGATAACACCAAACAGAGTCGCCCAAACTTATTTGGTGGATCATGTGGCTAAACTTTTGGAAATCCAATCAGGTTTTAAGGAAAGAGCAAGGAACTGCAACGCTTTATACTTTGACTAATAAGTAAAAGGTTGATTAACAAGCATATTACAATTGTCCAACTGATCTGTTGACGATAGGCATTCATTATTGTCTAGCTTAAACAAAAAAAGTTAAGCAAGGAAATTAAGAAGCATATTTATACGTGAAAATAGTTCAGAGAAGATCCAGGGTGGAGCTACCAACCTGCTGGGAAGAGCTCCGAAAGCATGCTTTATCCGGCCAAAAGAGCCGCTTGCAATAGATCGCTTGCCAATACGAGCATAGGGTGCCAACAAACCAACTAACGCAATGTCAACAACCACACCAACCAAAAGATCAGCAGCATACAATTCAAATTCTGCCCAAAAATCCTTTCCTCTTTTTTGAACCTCGGCAAACGTTGCACAACAAGAATCAATGACCACCTGCAACATATCAACTTCATATTACAGGTCATCAGATATCCTGAGTTGCAGTTCGTGGATTAAAGAAGCTTGGAAGCTTCATCATACTACACACAAATAACTACAATGTTATCAAAGTATGTAATTAACAACCACTCTGGCAAAGAAGTTGAACAAGCCATAAATTCTCAAAGGGCTATGTATCCATAGAAACGTACCAAACATATTTCCTGAGAGTAAAGATTATATCATGAAAAGAAGAGAAACTATCTATTCTATCTATTATCTATTATATATATATATATATATATATATATATATATATATTATAACAATATGACCTAGCCCAGATTGATCCCCAACACCCCAATCCTGATTTCTGGGAGTTCTAAGTTTTTAAATTGATTAAAACTAGGTGTCATCATTTTCATTAGACATTTTTATGTTATAAATTCAAAAAAATAAAAATCTTTCCATCTTTGTTCACCTAATCACTCCAAGATTTACTCTTAATTGAAAATTTAAAAGCCACAGAATTCATTTACCCTACATCTCATTCATACGACTAAAACTAAATTTAAATCTTATTAAATACAGAGAGAATGCACCATTTACATCTCCATTAATGAAAACCATGTACTCCACTTATATGAGAAAATTATTTTAAAATTTTGATGAACAAATTTATAAATAATTTCCAAACCAGCTCCATCATTCCTCTTCCCCTTTATCATGTCCCTTTTGTCTCTTAGTTTGAAGACTTCTACTGTAATTTGTAGGCCTCTCTAAGTTCTTTATACCTTTTTACAACCCAAAAATCATAATAAATCCTTTTTCAACACATTTATGAGTATAATGCTGATTTGAGTTTTTCTTTTTGGCCTTTGGCCCCGGGGTAATGCTAGTTAAGTGAAAAGGCCAATTTGTACTAGCAATTTCAGTCACAAATTTCTATAAAATTGATAAGTGGCAGAAGGTTGAAAGAGAGAGAAAAAGGAGAAACTGTACGTGTGAGAGTAGAGAGGAAAATAAGTGATAGAGAGAGAGATAGATAGATAGATAGAGAGAAGATATAGTACATGATTGGTGGGGATCAAGGATCGAGGCCCAAGTCAAGTGATCTATTGAAGATTGATGGAGGCCCAGTTACTCGAGGACGATCGAAGAAGATTCAAGAGGCATTGATGATCCTTGTTGCAGAAATCAAGTCCAAAATATCAATTGCGGACGTCAAGGCCCAAGAGAAGAAGTTTGTTGCATTCTTGAAGCTTTTGGAGGCATACAAACGTGCAACGACGATGGACGGACACTTAACGGCGTTCCTAGGACGTTAGGGGGTCCAAATGTCAAGTTTGGAAAGTTCTAGCACGTCAAAAAGGGCCACGGACAGAATTCCAACGCACTCCCAACGCTGCGATTGCCGTCATAGCGCAGGACAACACTTTTGGCGCCGCGCGTGCCCAGTTTTGGCAATTTTGCATTTTTTTTTCGAGTTTTTGACCTATTTTAGGGTTTTTCCGTGGTATTTTGGATTCCTTTTGATTTTAGGGTTTGGTTTAAGTATTATAGCCTATATAAAGGCCTTCTAAACATTGTTTTTTATTACATTGAATTGTACTATTGAGTTATACACTTTTCATATAAATTGTGAGCCTTTCAGAGAATTTCTTGTTAAGATTTCTCAAATGAACTTATCAAACTTGTTGAGCTGCGAGTTTGTGGCGTTCCGTAGCTTTGATTCCTAGTTAATTGCAACTAATGGGTCAAGATTGCACTCCAAGGTTCTAGAGATTGGTATATCCGCTCTAGGGTTGAGGGAAACTCCATATCCTTTTGTTCGAATTCGTTGTTTCTGTTTTCAATACGTTGTCCGAGGTTGGTTCTCTTTGAATTTGATCTAGGGTTCACATCAATGATCCATGAAGAGAAAAATAACGGAAAGAGGAGAGAGGAAAAAAGAAAAAAATATGATAAGAAATAGGAGTGAGAACATAGTTAGGGAAAAACAAGATACGAAAAGTAGAAATAAGAAGAAAAAATTTATTATGCATTATTGAGCTCTAAACTCCCATTGAAATGTGCCACAACCACTTGTTATGTATATAAAGGAGTAGGACGAAAGGCTAGACGCACGTGCTCTCTAGAGACAGAGAATCCTCGCCAAATATGTTCCTGAAGCGAACATGCTATCAAAGTGCCCAAAAGAATAAAAGGTGTAACAAGTCTTTTTTTTGTGTGTGTGTGTGTGTGTGTGTGATAGGAAGATTTAGATGAATTAGTTCAAGGGATATCCGGAAGTGAGAAACTATATATTGGTAGAGATTTTAATGGTCATGTCAGAGAGGCTCATGTTGGGTATGAGGTGGTGCATGGAGGATGTAGTGTTGGCGAGAAATAACGGGTGAGTAGCTTTTTTAGAATTTGCGGTAGCCTAATACTTGGAGATAGCGAACTCATGTTTTAAGAAGAGGGAAGAACATCTGATAACTTTTAAAAGTGGTGTGAATAAGAGTCAAATAGACTATTTTCTAACTAAAAAGTCGCTCGATTGAACATGGAAAAGATTATATTACTCCAAAAAACAAACAACATAGAAAAGACACTAGGAACAGCAGAACTAAGTGGTGTAATTTAAAAGGCAATAGATTATGTTTATTTACGGAAAAATTGTTAAAAGATGCAACATGGAATGTTGAAGGTGAGACCCACAAAATGTGGAATAAAATGTGTGACTGTATTAAAAGATATCAAAAGAGGAGATGGATATTGCTTTACGCTATTGATGGTGATGCAAAAAAAGATGGGTTTGAATTGATAATTAATGGGAGTTTCCCAATTTTTATGAAAATTTTCATCAGGCAAGGAGATGGATATTGCTTTACGCTATTGATCGCTATTGATGGTGAGGTCTTGAAGGTCTAAACCCCAGGTTTAGAAAGAGAAAGGGGGTTGGGGTGATTGCTACTCATATGTCCTGTGATATTGCTTTACGCCATTAGATTATTTTTTCTTTGAACAATTAGATGTACTTTTTTTTTTACAATTAGATGTTTCATTTGATGAGAATTGGGAAAAAAGAGAAAGAAATAAATATATTCTTAGTTTTCCTTGTTTATGAAAAAAGGATTTTTATTGGTTGATCAACTTTTTTATCTTTTAGGGTAAAATAGTCTTTTAATTGACATTTTAGCTCTAAGATTTGCCACGTCAAATTGACTAACAGAGCTGATGTGTCATTGCCACGCCAGCATCTTTGACTGCCAACTAAAGGTCAACCTTTCATCTCAGCCACTTTGGTTAGGAAAATAAACGCCTGTTAGGGGAGTGGCATACATTGGACTATTTTAAGTGCGACAGTGACTCAATCGTAGAAAAAAATAGGTCAGAGACAAACATAAAAAAAGAATGGTAAAACAAGGACGAACTGACTTATTCTCCCAAAGTACAAAAAACAGTGGCAAGAAAATTAAAGCCCATGAAATCTAAAAAGAGAATAGTATTATAATCTTTCTTAAAGTCAGACCGAAGGGATGCCAATTTTTTTTTTTTTTTTCCTTCTGAATAAGGAAAGAAATTTATAGAGAAGAAGTGAAAGCACAAAAAAGGAGGATAAGCTGTCCCCAAAAAAAAAAAAAAAAAAAAAGCAAAGAGCTGTCATAATATCAATCTGTTAAAAGAAAGATGCTTGTACTCGAACCCTGGCAGTGTTTTCAACTCTATGTTGATATTTTCATCTAGATCATACAAGTTATACCTCTGAAAATATGGGACAACACCAAAATGTGTTTACCAGGACAATGCACAAGTAATTAGTCAAAATGATCATTATACAATACCAGAAAAGTATATGGAATAAAACTGAAGAAACAAGTAAATGACAGAATAGCACAAACAACTCTGTCCTCGGATCAATCAGATAAAGGAAGTAAAAACAAACCTCAGTCCCAACTTTAAACAGAAAAGAGGGATCAGCAAGCATTCTGTTCCGAAGCATTTTGCAGTACTTCATCAAGAAACCCAGTGGCCACGCTGAGCCCTGGAATCAAGACCCAACAAATGGAATGGATGATAATCTCAAAAAAGAAACATTAAAACAACACACCTGCAAATTGTTCCAGTTGCAATTCTAAATGATTCACCTGCAAATCCAAGTAACGCGTAAGAAGAAGTTTGCGCAGTCCAGTAGCCTTGGCAGCCTCTAACATATCCGAAGGAAGACTAATCCCTTGTTTTTCCGCTTCCTTGATCACCTCTTCAAACTTCATCATAGGCCCAAACTCCTTTTCTTCCCAATCATTCTCTTCATCATCATCACTCCCATCGTCATCACCGCCACCTCCGGCCGGTAATCCCCCATCACCGTCGCCTCCACCATCACCTCCACCATCTCCATGATCAGTTTCCCGATCCAAACCCTCAAAATCCCCAATAGTTTTAGCAACATTGTCCGATTGGGTACATCTAAATCTAAAGAAACGAGTATCCCTATCCAAATTAAACAAAGCCTCAAACTTTGACGAATTCCCTTTTTCAAAATTAGGGAACCTCAGACAACAAGAAAACCTAGTCTCAAACATTCCATTTTGATTAGTCCAGTGCCTAAGTGATTGAGAATCGGTTAACTTAGAAATTCTTGAAACTGCAACGCTCGGAGAACAAACCGCCATTGGCAAAAATGGCAAGAAACTTTGAACAAATTGAGAGGTTTGAGTCTGTCTGATTGGAAAACAGCAAGTTTCGGTCGAAGACAAATTAAATTCGAATCAGGCGTACCCAGACAAAAGAAAATCAAATCATCGATCGAACATTTGTGTGTGCGTTTTTGCGCGCGCAGAAGCCTCGTACAGTAGAGTGATGAACCCTAATGTTATGAAATGATGAGGGCTGTCAGTTAAATGGCGCGGCGTAATTTCCAAATTTGGAGCTTGGAATGAAATTTTTGGGGGTTAGAAAGTACAGTAATTGGGTTTTTGTTTTCCTGGGCTCTTAGATCGGCATGTGGTGGGCCGTGGGGTCGATGGATCTTTTGGTTACGGTCCTGATTCTAGATTTGGATGTATCTTTAGGAAAAGGGAATATTCAGACACTTATTGGGCCCGGCTGATGGATACGGATCTATCGTGTAAATAGTGGTATATAGGGCAAAATTTGGGCCGTCCCTTTTATACAATTTTTATTCGCTAAAGTCCATTATAATTATTTTCAATCAGAAAATGATATTTTTATTGTGAAATGTCATCTATGCCCTTTAAAAACACGGAACAGTGCACGTTATGCATCACAAAAAATAAAAACAATGCATCGCAACACAACACGATGCACATAAAACACAGAAGCCCACGATATGCATCGCAAAACAAAAGACGTAATACAAATACCTTTTTCACTTGCGATGCACAAAAAAAGTTATGCATCGCACTGGAAAAAAAACCCTCTTAACTACAAAAACATACTGAAACACGTACCCCGATGCACAACAATTATGCATCACGATGCACAAACAGATCAACAAAAAATGCTGTCTGTTGCATCGCGATGCAAGTTTTATATGCAGTTTTATGGATATGTGTGTTCAAAAATTGACTATGCACATTTTATGCTTAACAATGCACACAATTTACATTTCTTAACACAAAAATCACAATTACATTGACCATGCACATTTTACACACATAACAATGCACATAAATCAACCGTATACATACAGATGAATTTCAAAAATTACAACATAACAAAAATCAACTTTGTATAGCCTCTCGACATGACCTAGAGTTATGGTTATAAAGTTTGTGACATCTACTACATATTCTTTTCTTTTTATCAACCATATCACTGATATTTTTTCGGATCTCACAATCACAATGCCTGCGTGACAACACGGGAATCCCTGAATTTTTCACTGATAGCATGAACATGTCTGCTTCCCCAAGTCAACCTGGACACTTGGACCGGATAAAACCTCGTATATTGAGTTGGGTGTCATGTGAATCTGTCACGTGATCCCAATATTAAGGTACTCCTTCCACTTTTTATCCATCTTCTTACATAATGATTTATTCCATCTCTTTCCATTCTCAAGTCTCTCACTAAACCATTTCATTATTTTCGATCTTATATAATCCACCATGTGAGTGATGGGAAGACCGCAAGCCTTTAAAATCCAATTGTTGAACGATTCAGCGGCATTTGAGGTCATTTTGGCATACCTATTCTCGTGGCAATATGCAATCGCTCACTTCTCGTATAGAATGGTGGCCAAGAAATCACATGCAAGCTATCCCCCTTCTTTTTTTTAATATCTTAATTTTCTCATTAAACAGTCTAATGTTGGGGGCATACGCGCAGTCCTTGAGTCTTGAACACAAGCTGCTGCAGAACGTGTTGGAATAGCGTTTACCGGTAAACATTTCTTTCAAGTTTCGATAAAGATGCACTAAGCAAAAGAAATGCTTAGAACTCCACATGTCAATATTGCTTCCATTAAACCAACATTACGATCGGATACAAATAACATTTCACGATCGATTGCTCCTTTTATCCTAGATAGAAACCAAGTCCAATTATCCATATTTTCAGAACTTACAACAATGCAAACGGGAACAACCCTGCAGCATATGAATAATATTTAATTAACAACAACGGATTTGCGATGTATACCAGTGTGTATCGCAATGCATAAAGTGTACTACAAAAGTACTGATTTTGTGCATCGTGATGACCACTCTCATTCCCCGATGCACAATAATGTATTGAATGTATCTCTTATTAAGTACAAATACAAACATGGGCATAAAAAATGATCAGTCTATGATATTAATCAAAATAATGTTGAACACAAAAGGAAAAAATGTAGAACAAATGGACGTACCTTGATTTCCATCCCTGGTTGTGGCAGATAAAAGGGTGCCCTTGAATCGAGATTTCATAAATGTCCCATTATGAACAATATAGGACGGTAGTAGTTGAAACCATCTACGCATTCCCGAAATAAAATGAACAACTTACTGAATCAAAGCAAAGCTACCAGGATTACTCTTATGCAAGGCTTTAACATACCATTGTAGCTCCTAGAAAGATTCTTCGCAACAACCAAATAGCTTTTTTCGAGCCTTCTCTACGCTCCTTCATGCCTTGCTGTATGTTATCTCAATGCCATAATTAGTCCTCATATGATCAATTAAATCCTTCCACGAATAGCTTGGTCGACTGCGAGAATCAATTGCCCAATGATACCACAACCTATCCTTTTCGAGTTATTATCGTCAACCATGGTCAAATGACAACTGTGTGAAAGGTTCCACTTGTATATGGATACTGATTCATCAACAGTTGAAGATGCCTTGACGAATCAACTGCAATCACCACTGTATATCTTCCCACATGTAACACTAATCCTATTTTTGTTATTTTTAATGTAAATGAATTCAAAATCAATCTTGAATGAATACTTTATAAACTGCGTGCAAAAATCTTTCTCTCCACCTTTAAATATTTGACCAACACCAGTAATAAGAAAAAATACACCTGAAGG
Source organism: Platycodon grandiflorus (assembly GCA_016624345.1). Lineage (NCBI taxonomy): Eukaryota > Viridiplantae > Streptophyta > Magnoliopsida > Asterales > Campanulaceae > Platycodon > Platycodon grandiflorus. The sequence goes on from CM028366.1 coordinate 37,253,657, forward strand.
GATGTGATAAATAAAAGACAAGAGACTTAAATAGAAGTTCAAAGGTAAATAAATGAATTTTAAAGGGCTATAAACTAACTTGAAGGAGGAAAACTAACATGAAGGGGTTATGATAAAACTGAAAAAATGGTCAAATATGGGCTAAAAAAGGGCAAAAAAAAAAAGAGGCTAAAAAAGGCAAATACTTTACATTAATAGTTGACACAAACTAAATGGACTTAACACATACAGAAACCATCATAGATATAAATAATATATATAAAATATAATAAAAATTTTAATGTTAAATAAACTCATAATAAAGAAATCTATTAAACATTTATACACGTGGAGGGATGTGATAAATAAAAGACAAGAGACCAAAATATAAGTTCAAAGGTAAATAAATAGATTTTAAAGGGCTATAAACTAACCTAAAGGAGGAAAAACTAACATAAAATGGTCAAATATGGGCTAAAAAGAGTAAAAAAATGGCTAAAAAAGGGCAAACAATTTTTATTTAACATTAAATTTTTTATATTAAATTTTATATATGTTATTTATATCTATAATGGTTTATGTATGTGTTAAGTTAATTTAGTTTGTGTCAACTATTAATGTAAAGTATATTTATGGTTTACCATCTAGTTGAGACTGAGACATAAAATCACCGATTTTCATTTTTTGCCCTTTTTTAGTCCATATTTGACCATTTATTCAATTTTATCATAACCCCTTCATGTTAGTTTTTCCTCTTTTAGGTTAGTTTATAGCCCTTTAAAATCCATTTATTTACCTTTGAACTTCAATTTAGATCACTTGTCTTTTATTTATCACATCCCTCCGGGTGTATTTTTATTTCTATCTTCAAAATGTGGAAGAAAATAGACTTAAGAAAAAGACTTGCTAAGAAGAATGGTCTATTCAAGAGTTCTTTTCTTGTTTGAGCAGGATATATGTCATATGTTGGGACACTTTCAACATCGTTTTTAGAATTTGAAGAATTGGTACAACTTCTATCATTGTACTCCTCGTTACATTGTTGTGTATTGCCAAATAGATGTGGTGCATCACGATGCACAACTTTTCCTTTACCTCTGTCAAAATTTTGTGCATCGTGATCTTCATAAGCAGTTGCATCGTCTTCTCCAATCTCATCTCTATAATTCATTTCTTTATTAATCTCGTAACTCAAACCAGTATCAAACACATCAACAATGATAATAAAAACTGATAAAGTTTTGGCCAATGTCATCATGTTTTTGAAATCTTCTTCGTTGGTTGAATAACAATTGTTATATGATCCTACAATGTATTTCAAAGTACAATTATCCGATTAAAAATTAGAATATTTACCTCTGATGCATTCGATCAACTCAGATAAACCAAAAATTTCTAAAATTGTCGAAATAATAGTATCTCTTTTGAATTTCAGCAACAACATGACAGCAGTTTGGTTTGTTGAATCCATTGATTTCGATTTCAAAATGAATTCGATATTGAACTGTTTTGGTATTTATTTTTTAAGTTTCTTCAAGTTGATATGAACGAGAATTTTAGTAAGAAAGTGATAGATTATTACAAGGGTAGTTTGGGAACAAATCATTAATTTATAGTTAGTACATTTGACGATACATAGAATAATTCTTTTCGTGATGCATAAATTATAATGAAAATAGTACTGTTATAATTGACGATGCACAAAATTATATTTGACGATTCACATTTCTTAAAAAAAATATACTGAAAAAATAGTACTTTTATACTTGATGATGCACAACATTATATTTGACGATGCACATTTTTAACACAAAAATCACAAATTATATTGACGATGCACTCAATGCAACTTTATATTTGATGTGGCAAATGATGCACATTTTTTAACACAAAAATTTACAAATACATAGACGATGCACATTTCACACATATGACGATGCACAAAATACATTTTAAAAGCGTAATATATTGATATGGGGGCAGTTTTGGAATAAATAACTAATTTATCACTTAAAAGAGACTTAAGCGAATGAAAATAAATATAATGGACTTAAGCGGTTGAATATTTCATAAAAGGTACCAGCCCGCAATTTTTCCAAATATACAGGGAGAACTTCGGGCCGGTCTCCTTTGATGAATTTTGAACCACTTTAGGCCACGATATTTGTTTCAAAGCGGAAAATGACACTTTTGTTGCGAAACGTCGTTTATATCATTAAAAAATACGAAACATGTATGCTATGCATCACAAAACAAAATTGATGCATCGTAGTTCCAAGAGTGCATCGCGATGCACAAAATTGTACTAAAAAGTACTGTTTTGTTGCATCGCGATGCATGAAATTTCCTTAAGAGTTTAAAATTGCGTCACACCCGTTCCAAAATTGATGCATCAAAATGCACAAAATTGTACTAAAAAGTATTATTTTTGTGTATCGTGATGCACAACATTACACTTGCGATGCATCAAAGTGTTTATCGCGATGCACAAAAAAATACTAATGCACAATATTACACTTGTGATGCATCAAAGTGTGCATCGCGATGCACAAAATTGTACTAAAAGTACTATTTTGTTATATTGCTATGCACACATTTTATTTCCGATACACAAATTTTATTTCTATATACTAAGAAACGAACACTGCTGCTACTGTTGTGTCGTTTAAGAAAATACAAAGAACACGAAAGAAAGAGTAAACTTTAAATTAACATGAGTTATACTATTAAGTACAAATTTGAACTCTGATCTATTAGTACAAAATAGTTGTGTTATACGATTACTTTATAATACTCAAATGACAATGAAGCAATAAAGCAACAACCAATCGCGAGAAACAAAAATAGATACTGAACTCGTATTTCATTCAACAAAATAATGAATTAATCATTAATCATAGCAATCAACAATAGTATACACATGTTTGAAACATTAAACATAGCAGAAAGATTGTATATAATCTTCAACATTTTTTATTGAACATGTTTAGCCTAAATGATCCAGATTAAAGCTACTTTGTTTGACTGTTCTTAATTTTTGATGATGAACTGGGCATGGAAAGAAACAGAGAGAGAGAGAGAGAGAGAAAGAGATAGAGAAATGAAGGTTGTAGCAAAAGTAAACAATGGTTGGAATGAAATGAAGAATTTACAGGAGAAAAATAAGGAAGACAATGCTTACAACGTTGTTTAGGTTGTTACGGGGGTATTTTTGAAACAAATGAGTCATTTATCTACCAAATTGGATTTTTTGGGTTTAAAACAAATATAGGGTTTTAAACTGATTGAATATTCAGGAAAGGGGACCGACCCGCAATTATTTCAAATATAGAGATATTAATTGGATTTAAAGGGGAAAAATATGATATCGTTGAGAGAGAAAGTGAAAAATCACAAAACATAGGCGGTACATACCATTCTAAAATACCCTTAAACCCCCTTCCACTTTATTTCTTAAATTTAAAGAAAAAAATTAATTTTAAAACCAAAAATTGGATCTAAAAACCATAAGCAAATTGGGTTAAGGGTATTTTAGGAATTTCACGAGGGGAGAGGTAGTATTTAGTTAGAAGGGGCTCATCATAAAAAGTAGCACAAAAACGAATGGGGTCAATAGATTTCAATAGTAAAAATCGTGTTGCTCATTGTACCTTTCGTCATAACATAAGAAGGATGTTGACTTTGAAATGATTTTAGTAGCACATGTATATAAATATTTTTAGTGCCCACATAATAGCAATGTAAATGCAGATCAAGATATTATATCACAAAAATAAATTTAATAATTCTATAAAAAAAATGACCCTCATTTAAAGACAATTATTATTTTTATTTTTAAAGACTCATTTTAAGACAAAGAAGTATGGAGAAACTATTTGTGGTGTTGACTCGTCAATATTTTTTGGATAAGACGCCAATCAAAGTTGTTTTAAGTTAGAGTTACCATTCGATTGTTTTCAAACAATAATACTAAACATCCGACAATTTGAATTCTGAAAAATGTTTTACAAAGTGTCAATCAAATATTTCATTAATATATGATGAGCCCCTCATGTATATCTTGTTAAACAATAATAATAAAAATCGGAGCTTGATTTTGAATAGGCACGTGAGTAAAGTGAGCTTAATTTAAAGGTGGTTAATTAGTTTGAACTCGGGCTTCTGGAAGAACAAAATAACAGTAACTTCGCTGGATAGAACATCTTACAGTCTTGCTCCTGTAAAACATTAAACTTAACTGTTTGAGTAATAAGCCTAACGATACAAACTTTAAACTTTTTTCACCCAAAATCTATCCTACGAATTCCAACTCCTTTTCCAGCTTTTCCTGTCTTTATGGAGATATGAACAAGTAACTCCACTCATCAATGCTCCAACCTACGTTCTAAGAGGGCCCACAATGGAAGAAGGTTTTTCTCTAACTTTTTTGTGGTTCCCACATGTCACATCATTGCCAACTCAAAAACAAAAAAACTCAAACCTCTATAAATTATCAAAAACCTCCCAATATTTTTTTTATGAATCCCAAGTTATCTACACCACTTTATCTACAACACAATAACTGAATAAATGATGAAAAAGTAAAGAAATTGACCAACCATGTTCTCAAAAACCGGCTCCTTATTCAAAGAGGTACTCTTTGGTAAAGAACTCCTTCGACTTTCCCATATGAAAAATAGGTCTTTCCTTTGACTTTTGTTGTAATACCCGACCCAACTTCCTTCCTAGTTCACTTATAGTTACTTCATATCGGCCTTGAAACTTTTAGAATTTGATATATCATGTTTTATTAAGTGTGAAGGGTTAAGTTGTAAACCATGTTCGGCACGTGATTACCCTATGTTGAGTTGTGCACTGTTTCTGTATTCGTTTGATACTATTCTCGACATCGGTTAGTATTTGTATACTCTGTATATTTCCCACGTTTAAGTAACAAAACCTTGGTTTAGACTCTCTCATGTTTGACAATCATGTTAGTCTTGTAGTTAATTCGTAAGTTGAGTTGACTCAAGCGATGTTCCACGTGTTTATCTTTGTGAGCAATCGGGACTTGTGTTCGTCATTATTCATGAATCAATACAGGGTGAGTTGGTTGAGTTTCGAGAGTGTTTCGAACTTGATTGGAGGTTAGGATCATTTGGGAATACTTAGTAAACATCTTGTTTTGACCATAAGATAGAAAAATATACACACAAAAGCATGGAAGCATGCTTAAACTCGGAATTCTGTTCATCCGAACAGTCTGTAGTAATTTGATCATAACTTTGTGTAAAAAACTTGGATTTGCAAACCGTGTAATTCTGTGTAAACTAGACTCAAAGATCTTTCCAACCATACATTATTTGTAATTTTTGAACTTGTAGATCATCTCAGGCATGTCTTTAAAGTTGACTAAAAATCAGAATGGTGACTGCTTTTGACCATTTTGGTTTTTGTTGAACCTTTGACCCCTTTGACCATTTGACTCATTTTCTTTGACCGAGAGTAGGGCCATGAAATTAAGACTCTTTGACCAGCTGGGACTCAATCTTTAGACCATAAGAGAGTCACCAAATATTCTCCATTCCATCCCCTTCCACCATGAGAGCTTGAGAGAGTGTGTGTGTGTGAAAAAAGAGTGAGATTAGTGTGTGTTTATTCATCTCACCAAGATCCAACCATCCGATTGACGATCCGTCTTCACCGTTGTGAAGCTCTTGACTAGAGAAACACTTTCCATGGATTGCATGCTGATTTTTTTGGGTTAATTTCATCAATAGGTGAGTAACTATAATGTTTAAAATGTTTATGAGTTGAATTGGAAGAGTAAAGCATGTAGGTTGGGTTAGTTGATTATCATTGTGGTAATTTCTTGAAAGACATATGAATTGGTTGTTCCAAGTAATGTTATGTTAGTTGATAATCAATGGCTATGTGTAGAGGTTGTCATGAGACTTGGTGAAGTGTTGGTTACAATTTAGAAAGTAAAACACATGAATTTCAAGTTAGTTGCAGTCCTTGTTTTGAGCTATTTTCGTGAAAATTCTCGTACTAATCCACTATTGGAAATTTGCTGAATTTTGGATATGTTATTCCTATGTATGTTAGGTAGTTCTCTGTAAATTTTCATAAATTTTAGAGGCTAGGAAGTACCTCGTTTAAGTTGTGTATTATCGCTGCGCAGAGTAATCTGCTGCTGGAAATTCTGTGTACTAATTCCGGATTGAAGTGGCTGAATCTTGATGAATATAAGTCCAAATGAAGTGATTCAAAGTCGTAAATTATAGTCCAAATGTCTCGTTGCTAAATATGAAATAATTGTGATATTTGGATTTTGTGAAATATTTGGTGAATTTAATGATACTGTTGCGCGGTGCTGGATAAATGATGTTGTGTTAATAGACTTTTATATTAGCAACTCGTCAAGATTTTATCGTTAGTTTACTCGCGATGAGTTTGTGATGTTGTTATGGGTAGTATATATATCGAATAATGGTATTAAGGATAAAATGGTTATTTAGGGATGATATTACGGTTCATAACGATGTTTCATATATTGGTTACGACTATAACGGAGTCCATGGAATATAATGAAAAATACCAAACCTTTATGCGAATTGAACACTAGTCATGACTGACTCTAGCGGAGTCGAATAGAATGTGACTTGTAATGAGTTGTGATATACATAGTACATGACGATAACGTCATGATAGTACATGATGATAACGTCATGTGATAGGTTATATTATACATGAAATAGAGTGTCTTGAGTGATTATAGGATAATGTAGAGATCCTAAGTTGAGTGTAATAGTTATGTATTTGTTAATGGTTATAAGTACGTGTAGACTTACGTATGTTGCGATTGTGAAGTCTTTAGTGTACTTAGATAATTTGGTTGAGTTGTATAATAGGTCTATGTGATTGTTTTAGTATGTGATAGGATAATCATATTACTTTTATGATTGATTGTGTGTTTAATATTTACAAGCACATTGAGTTGATTTGGTATGTGATTCAATAGAACACATGATGATTTGTTGAGAATGACGAGTAAACATCTACTTGTGCATTGCATTGAGTCCAGCTGGCAGTTGTTGTTAAGTCAAGGTGGGACGACCTATAGTCTTTACAAATCAATGTTTGTGATCACTATAAGTCGCCGTACCGGAGTTCACACACCCTCACATATTGGCCACAGGTGGGATGTAGCCCCACTGTTGTATCAATATGCATGACTTTGGTTAGCTAGTACCCGATTGGTTTTATCGGGGACGTCGATACTACGTACACGGGAATTGAGGACACTTGATTATTTTGTGTATTGCAGGAGCAACGCATGGATGGAGAAAGATAAATTATATCCTTTTCTATGTGGTTTATTTACGTTGCACTTATGTGAGCATCACCATGCTACGTGGTTTATTTGAATTATGTGCTTTATATACGAGTGAATGTTGGTCGTGGTCTCCAACTGATATGAGACAGTTGGCGGTTACTGAGCCTCTCCTGAAGTATGGTGTTGTGTGACTTTATGTTATATTTGTTATATGTTATGTTTCGCGAATGATACATCATACTATATCTTGTCGTACTCGTTACAATTACTGTATCGCATCTCGTATGTCATATAGTCGCATGTAGTAACTTGTCGATTAATGGTTAAGTTGGAATCGTACCTAGACTTGCCTGTTTATAGCTGAGATGTTAGGTAAGCGAGATTTGTTACCTAGATTAGTGCATGTAGGGTTTTGGTTTACTGTTGCATTCATACTCTTAGCACATAATACATTGTAGTGGCTTACGAGGTCTTTTATACTCACCCAACAACTTCCTCAGCTTACAGGTTATAAGTTCCGGCGTAGTGAGACTTAAGACTTGGAGATTAGTAAGTTGTATTTATATTGTTATATCATATTATTTCTTGTATTGTGAGATCGTGGGTTCAACTAAGTTATGTAAACTTGGTGTGTTGGGTAAAAATATTTGTATTTTTCAAATTTATATTTTGATGCCGACTTGTGAGGTCGTGCCGGTTGTAGTACTTTATAATTTTGGATTGTTGACTCGTGGTGTTTTGAGTATTGTTGTTTCTCCGGCTCGTGTATTTACCCGTCGAGGTTTTTGTTATTAGATTTATATTAGTGTTGTTCTCCGGTATATGTTTGGCCATTAAAGTTTACTTAGTTGTGGTTGTTGTTCTAGTTTTTGAAACTCACATTTTTATCTAGTATTCTGCTGCATTAATTTGGTTTGAGCTTTTGTAGCTCGCTCTTTTCTGTTGTTCTTGCTAGTTTGGCGCACCAAGTCAGAGTTCCACATCGGATCCCGGACTCAAGGCGTCTCATTTGTGGTATATATCACGTACAACTTTTTTGACCTGACCAAATATCTTTTATGACATTTGATTAAAAATTGATACAAACTTCCAAAAAACCTTCAAAGCCCTCAAAACCTAACTCACAGCGTCTTTCCTCTCTTCCTCCTCAGCGGCGTCTTCCTCCTCTGCCCCACTGTCTCCATTGCCTTCGACGCCTTCCGCCCTCCGTCATCATCTTTGCTTGAGGTATATCTCAATCTCTCTCTCTCTCTCTAACCCTAGTCAATCTCCTTCTCTCTAGCCCTAGTCGATCTCCCTCTCTCCCTCTCTCTCAAACGACTCACTGAGTTGTTTGAACGACCCTTGAGTCATTTTGAACGACCCATGAGTCGTTTGAACGATTCAATAAGTCGTTCGTACGTCATTCGTCAAATGACCATATAAGTCGCTCGAACGACTGTGAGTCATTCATAAAGAGAGGGTATTTTGAAATTTTCAAATAAAAAGAGGTCATATATAATGTTTTGGAATAAGTTAGGCCATATAAAAAGATTGAGGTTTTGACTAGGCCATATAAAGAAACCCCTTGATTTTTCACCCACAAAAACCTATGAAAAACCCATCATTGTGGGTGCTGTGCTCTCAGTAGTGTACAGTCACCCTCAATATCACATCTCAATCGAAAGAGCAAATGGGTAGAAGCCTCGCTATCTATCCATTATCCATAAGGGGTGAAGATCTAGTCTGTTTTATCCCCTCCCCACCCACTTCCTGAATACACAGAGCGTGCCAAAACAAAATCTGGTCTCCATTGATAAAGTTGGGAAACGAAGGGGTTAGACGTTAAAACATTATACAAATATAGAGCTCAAGTTGAATGAGTCTTTCAGATATACCCAATGTTTGAGAAAACCAACAACTTGTTTCATGGGACTGTACATGTATGTATAACCCAAGAAGTTGACATTAAGCCATTCTACTTTCTCTGTGCCTGTTGTATTTACTTGTATAGAAGCTGTAACCTGGAACAATAATATGCATGTTCAATGTGCAGTGCACTGGGCTGTCAGTGCAGCATTCAACAAAGGACTACTGTACAAGATTGTGTACATTGTTACCTCTATCTTTAGACTATTTCCTTTGTCTTACTTGGGGTGTCTTCTACCCTTCAACGGCTTTCAAATTTGCCATCCACCTTCTGCATTGATTAAGTGCACCTCAATCCATCTCGGGAAACTCAACAAAAATTACTTCCAGATAGAACGACTCAGGTTCATACCCAACATATTGGAGATGCTACCCATATTCGTTAAACACTAAATCCTTCACAACTCAAAACAAGAGAAGCTTTTTCGATGTTGGGAGTGGTTGGAGGCCCTTGCTCGTTCAACTGACACTCTTGGAGAGGGCCCTGTGCTATCTACAATGTCTCCTTGTGCATCCGAGGACCGCGGAAGAAGATTGCACCCAATCGTTCGGGCAAGAAAACGGGGAGAATTGAGGGAACTGTGTGATTTAGTCACTCTTTTCATCTCTTGCTTCATCTTGCTAAATTCTTCTTCAAGTTCACCAACTCTAGATCTCATCCTTTCCATGCCCACTTTCAGAACCTGGTTCTCACGCACAACAGTCACCCACCCATCCCTCTGTACAATCTGGCCAGCCATGTCACTTGGAACAGTTGTGGGACCGGCAGGGGCACTTTCAGCATCCAAGACATGTAAGCAACCAGCTAGAGCTGTTCGCAATTGCATCTGCTCAAAGAAGAGGACTTGAAGAACAACTCTAAGTGGCAACCTTTCATTTTGAGATGCATGGGCACAAGCATCAATTGAGAGCTTCTGATAGTCAATGATATTGCAAAGCTGCTCCTTATCTTTATCCAGTAGCCAAGGGTGTGCCTGCACAATTTCATGACATTTCATGTTCTGAATTTAGTACCAGTTTTATTTCAAGTTTTGGTTGAGCAAAACAGATTCACACATTCTTTAAATATGCTCCGCCAGAAATAGGCGTACATGCGTGAATAAAGTGGAAATGTTGACTAACCATGTGACACCCAAAAACAAATCTGAAGGGCAACACACATAAAAAGATTGGAACGACAGAATAGTGTAAGCTCAAGCAGAAAATTGACCTTCATATGGACAGAAGCCTTGGGGGAGGGGTGGGGGGAGGAGGAGTCGCGCAAGACCATACAACTAACAGCTCCTCCTTAGAGACTTTACCTTTAGGGGTACAAGACCAGCCTTCAGTGACAGCCTGTAATACAAAATGGAAATTATATCCTGATCTGATGCTAGTTGAACTCATTCGTCCCAACTTTTGTTATGTAATAGTTTTTTAAGGGCCTGTTTAATTTAGCTGATGAGAAATGACTTATAGCTGATGACTTATGACCGATGACTTATGAACTGGTGTTGTTTGATTTAACTTTTCAAAGTACTGATGAGCTGTCTTTAATTTAGTGTGATTGTTTGATTGATAAGCTGAAAAAGTGCTGAATTAAAATATAAGACTAAAATACCCTCATCATTAAATATTCTTTGTATCATTATTATTATTATTATTATTATTATTATATTATTATTATTTACTATTAATATATATTATTAATATATATTTTTATTTTTATTATTATCATTATTCACTATTATTTATTTATTATTATATTTATTTCAATTATTATGTTTATTTATTATTATATTTATTACAATTATTATGTATTATTATTATTATTTACTATTATTATTATTATTATTATTATTATTTACTACTATTATTATTATTACTATTATTATTTACTACTACTACTACTACTATTATTATTATTATTTACCACTATTATTAATATTATTAATAATAATAATATTATTTATTTACTACTACTACTACTACTATTATTATTATTATTTACCACTATTATTAATATTATTATTAATAATAATATTATTTACTACTATTATTATTAATATTATTATTATTTATTATTAATAATATTACTCCCTCCGTCCCTAAATTATTGTCTGGGTTGACCCGGCACACGGATTAAGAAAACTCAATTGACTTGATTATTAATATTGGAATAGTATTGAAAAAGTGTGTTGTTTCCTTTAATGCCTATGTGTATGTGACCCATAATTAAAGTAGGAAGAAAAAGTAAGGGTAAAATAGTAAAAGTGATGTTCTAAAAAGGAAAGTTACAAACAAGACAATTATTTTAGGACGGACGAAAAAGGAAAGGAAGACAATAATTTAGGGACGGAGGGAGTAATATTATTAATATTAATATTAATATTAATATTATTAATATTAATATTAATATTAATAATATATAATATTAATATTAATATTATTAATAATATTGATAATATTATTAAATTATTATTATTAATATTAATAATAATTATTATATTATTAAAATTATTAATAATAATATTAATAAGAGTAATATTATTATCATTATTATTATTATTATTCTTATTATTATTATTATTAGGGGTAATCTCGGGATATAAAAAGTTTAATAATATAATAATATTATTAATATTATTAATAATAATTAATAATATTATTACCATTATTAATATTAATAATAATAATAATATTATTATTAGAAATAATAATATTAATAATAATAATATTTTTATTATTATTATTATTATTAATAGTAATAATATTATTAATATTATTATATTAATATTATTAATATTATTAATATTATTATAATATTATATTATTATTATTATTATTATTATTATTATTATTATTAGGGATAATCTTGGGATATAAAAAGTTTTATAAAGAAGATGACTTATGACTCACATGTGTTTTAAGTGACTTGTACATGTGCTTTAAGTGACTTGTCATAAGTTATAAGCACAATATTATCATGTCTAGTGCTTATAACTTATGACTCACATGTGCTTTAAGTGACTTGTACATGACCTATAACTTATTCACTCATAAGTGAAATCAAACGCATCTAAAATGACTTATGATAAGTCATAAGTCATAAGCACCCATGAATAAGACCAATCAAACAGGGCCTAAGTATGATTGTGATTGATAATTGCTAATTGAGCCAGGACCCGAGTCCCTCCAAATAAGCGATAAACCATGCAGCAACTCCGAGGACCCAATAAATTGAAATACTTCTAGTTCACTAAAAGAGACCCTATTAGATTTTTTCTTAGGTCAAACTGATCATTTTTCGGATCAATATTCTAAATTTAGTTTTGAATATAAAACTATAGCCATAGAAAACTACGTAATAAGGTTACCAATTCTAAAATTGTATATGTTGAATATTCGGAAGTCAAAGTTAGGAAATTTATTTTTAGGAAAGTATTTTAGGAATAAAAAGGAGAGATCAGCTCTAATCTTCTCGTATGATTCTGTGTCCTAATTTTAGGAAAGAATCAATCTAATGATTCAGTTTCCTAATTTTTAGGAGAGAATCAATCTGATTAGTTATTTTCTTCATTAGACATTTTGTATATATATGTAGATGTAGTACCAATTTTAATTTAAAAAATAAATTTCAGAAATTCTTCAGTATAGTATTAAAAATTTAAGAAATTATCATCAAACGTTGATGGCAGAAATGGTCAACTTCACCAAAAAAGTCAACAGGAGTTCTATGAGTAGAAAGGAGGTAGAACTTCCAATCCCTAAATCATAAGGGACAAAAATTTCCTTGTAGTTGGAGCAAAGTTGTAGCAATCTCTTCTTAGGTGTATTTGTAGCAGCACCCCACCCGCTGGGGAGCCCCCAAGGACAGACCTAGATGGGATCCAACTCCCAGTTCAGTATCTATTTAAAAGCACAGCAATTGATGCAAATATAAACAAAACTGGCCCCATAGATTGATGCTCACAAATAGATTATCCAAGCAGTGAAGAGAGAGTGCAGATTAGAGTGGTAAATCAGTTCAAACCTTGAAATATATATCCAGTGCTCTGTATAATCCATCATTCAAAGATCTTGAAGATTCAGGAAGAGCCTCTGCAAGTGATCGTATCTTTTCGGGTTTCAAGTTCACATCAGAAGCAACCTCTGCAATATAGCTATCTATCAACTTTGCAACTTTCCTCAGTGGTACAGGTGAAGGTGACATTTCTAGGTCAACAGATGATGGAGAAAATGCAGTAACCATTTGATTGGAAGATAAAAAATAGTTTATTATCCGTCCAACGCATTCAGTGTTATATAATGTGTCAGAATCCGCATAAGTAGGAATCAGCAGACCATCTAGGGTTGCCAGTTCCAGCTGCATTCCTATTTTCCTTTCTAGAGAGTCCCGGCATTCGTGACTAACACCCAATATCAGTGCAACACGTAGAAGCCCCAACAAGAAACGGCAAAAGGACTTCCCTTTCTTATTTGGAAGAAGCTTTTCAATGCTTTCCAGTAGAACCCTCTGATCAACAACAGCAGGTGTCATACTAAAACTCGCAAGTGATCTAGCTTTGGCACCTTGTCCACCTTGCCATCGGCCCAACCCTGGAAGATACTTTCTAGCATAGTACATTATGGCACGTGTTAAATTTTCAGGTCTTATACCCTTAACTTCCATTGCTTGGATAAGTCTCTCAAATAAGGCCACACCTAGATATGCGATGTCTTCAAACCACCAGTCAGATTCGGAGCTTCTAATTCTTGCACCCGTGTTTATTCCATTCCATAGGATGCTACCACCAGGGCTCTGTAAGCTACCATACATCCTCATTGGCCATCCAAACAAACTAGAGTCTGTACAAACCATCATTGATAGAGCATTCAAGCATTTGCTAACTATTTGGAGATCATCAGCTCTTGGTATCATAGCTTCGCAACTTCGGAGAGCCAGAATGCAGTCCTTCCAGTTTCGAAGTACAACCTTATGGAAATAACTCTCCGATTTGGAGACCAAGTTTTCTTCTCCATAATCATCAATCATTTCAAGGTAATCTGCTGCGCAATATACCATCACTATGTTCCGTGGTGTAAGTTCGATACGAACACCGTAACAAAATTTAGCTGCGACCAAAAATGTGTCAGGACCACCAGGAAATCCTTCTAAGGATGTTGTGAAAGTCCCTTCATAGGTATTTCGTATTTCTTCAATTATTTTTGCTATCTTCCCACATCTTGATGTTAGAGGAAACTGGAGAAGCATGCAATGTTCGCATTTAATTAGAATCCAGAGTAAAAAATTGCAGGCTTAAGATGCTAAGAAAAATATACTAGCACATACTAGATAATCAGTGTATAGCAAGCACAACCACAGGACTCTGTCAGGACTTTGTTATAATTACAAAAAGAAAATAATGGTAACCCTGAGTATTGAATAGAAATCGGAGTCATCGAAATTGAGTATTTAGTGACAAGAGAACCACTCAACGTATCATCAGAAAATGGACAAGTAGGACTTGTTTGAGGATTAAAGTCTGTGTGTGTGAGAGAGAGAGAGAGAGAGAGAGAGCTGAAGATATTTTTTAATCACTGATAATGATATAGTTAATGGACTTTGTGATTGAAATAAGCAACAGCCTGTGGCATAAACTGAACATATACTGAGAAGGCAGCAGCCATAAACACAAGGCCTTACAGCATTCAACATATTGTTACTGATAATGGTAGTCCGCTTGGATTTTAACCAAGACAAAGTGAATAATTTTAGAATATAAATCAATATCTAGCTGACATGGCTCACAGGTCCACGCGGTAAAGATTAATCTTGATCTCAAAATTCAAATTCACAAAAAGTTCTAAATGGGTATTGGAACTCCCTTGTTGCTAAAGTCATCACTTGATTTGGATACAGTAAATTGTAATTGTATTTATGATTTATATCAGGAGAAAAAATTGTATTCAAATCTAGTGCATTCACTTGGTTACTGAATTAGACAGACAAATACAGTTGAGTTCTTTCTTAGCCATTGAATTCAATGTTTGTATCTAATATGCGTAAGGGTGAATTCATATTTGATTATAACTTTCCTTGCATGTTTTCAAAGAAAGTGCTCAGCCTAACGGATGCAGTCAAATCTGAAGTGTACAAGCGAATGCAGATCTGTAACAATACATGGAGTGGAATAATTGGATCTTGTATCCAAGGAGAAGTTGAAATATATAAACAAAAGAAAGAGGAACAAAATGGAAAAGAACACTGGTGAGAACTTTATCCAAAATAAATAGAAAAGATTAAATAGTGTACGTGAGCAGAGCCATTATCTCTGACATGGTGAGTGTTTAATGATATTCTAATTGGATTTGGAAAAGGTAGCTGAGTGCATAAGCCTCCAGATTCTGGGATCTGGGAAGGGCCTCATTCACGCAGCCATGCTCCTAGAAGCAAAGAGGTTCCATTCTTAAATATGAACCCGTAAGCTCTTGCTCTCAATGGTGCAACCTAACTGCTGTGCCAAGGCCCGCTCTTATTTTCTTAATTTGTTTCATCAGTAACTTAACATTAATCATATTTGAAAGGCACTTCACATGGTGCTTTATTATGATGCCAATTTTCCATTCAAACACAAACCTCCAACTTCATGGTTCATATTTTTAAAAGTACTTTCATATTCTTCTAAACCTTTACTTCTGCTTCATTAGATTTTTCATATAAATACATGCATGAACAAACAAACAAACACAGACACACAGAAATATCTAATTTTCGCTCACTTTCATTTTCGAGAGATGGTTGGCTTAATGGAACCATAGCTTTCTTACTTCACATGATTTTGGTTATGTGCATGATTCAGGTCTTGTAAGCTTGGTCTCTTCAACAGACTCTGAAATGTCCCAAGTCATTTGTAGACATAAATAGGGAAAAAATATCGTTCTGAATTCCAATATAAAGTTTATGGAGGAATCCAACTTTTTCATCCAAGCTTAACGAGGTATATGGACAGCACAAATCACGAGAGGCTTGCTTAATGATATATTCATTTGAGAACTTTAAATTGAAATAGTTATTTTTATTCTCTACTTCCCAAAGGATGGACTACATATACTTATTTATTTAATGTTCTCAACATATTTTCTGTTTTTGTTTACATCTCCCCTTTCAGATGCACTCTTTAAAAAAATTAAATGAAGAACTTATTTAATTATCTTTTGGAGCATCGCATTTTGAAAATAAGAGTACTTGTAAAAGGTACTCAGGAGAATTTGTTTTTAATGCGCATATCATTTACAAATTTGTTTTTAATGCGCATATCATTTACAATTATTAAGAACAAACAAAATAAAAAATTCACTCGGTGTATGCTAAATCAACCACATCAACCACATCACTTGGAGTCATCCTTTTAACAATAACCCAAGAAACAAAAAAAAAAAAATAAGTAAATAAATCACCCCTCACCAATTATATAGGAACACAAAAAAGGCGAAATCATTCATTGTAAAAAAGAGGCATACCTTGTGAAGATGGAAGTTTACTGTGTTTACGACGACAGTGATATCGCTAGGCAAGCCTGCATTACAGAACCTATTACGAAGCATACAATATTCACATCATTCAAATGTTTCCACCAATAGCAAATTATATTATATCACAAATTGATCATCAAAATTAAAAGCTGTATAACTTGTGTCATAAAACCAACAATCTCCTGACAACTTCCAAATTAAACCACCCACCATGAGCCTCCTCAATTCCATCAATTTTGGGACCAAATGGAAGAAACCCACATGAAAAAATAAATTGATTTTCCGGGAGAAGAAATACACTAAGATTAATGAATTCCAATGAAATTATTAACTGCATTTTTTTGAATTGGATCATTGCTATTTAAGCTCTGAATAACTCAAGAAAACGGCAAATCAATCAGGAATTGAGCCCAAGAGCTAGCATGAGTGTGTGTGTGTGTGTGAGAGAGAGAGAGAGAGAGAGAGAGAGAGTGAGTACCAGTCATTTTCTTCTCGATAGAATTCCAAAGACTTGCCTGAAGGAGCCATGGCTGAGCTGCTGAGCCAAACCCCTCGATCCCTCCTTGTCTTTGCCCAATTCAAACCATCAAAAACCCCATGATCATTTTAACTACCCAGTACCAAACCCTTTTCATTTAATTAGAGAATCCAAAAAAAAGATATGCCAAGAGTGCCAGGCACATAGCACAGATAACACGAAACTGAGTCCGAAACACGAGTCAACCTTGGTCTAACTCGTGTCTTTGCTTGATTAAGGGGAAAACAACAATAATGGGGGGTCTTGGTTACAGCTAAGCTTTATTGTTTTGTGGGTGTTGATGAAAAGGCGAAATTAGTGCCAACAACAACAGCCCCAACCAGCATCATCATTCAACAACCGCAGCTGCCATGGTCCAGCTCCAGCATGGTCCATTTAGTATATAAAAGCACAGATCACGACACACTAACCAGCCAGGGAATACTATATTTGGGGAGTGCATGAAAGATTCGTACTCTTTTTGGGGGTCATGAACCATTTTTAAAAACGCAACCCAACCACCACTAATATCCAAACTCCAAAGAACATATTTGTGTTGGGTGAATATTTAATTGCTTGGTTTAGGATGCGATTTAGCCATTTAGGACGGCAGAGGATTTGAGAGAGTGACGCCTAAAGACAAACGGACATGGCTAATGATGGGAGAGAGAGAGATAGAGAGGGCTGGATGTATGGGGAGTGTGTTTTGAGTGTGTTGGGGGGAGGTGACTTGAGTGAGGAATTTTGTCGAACGGGTCGTGGGTTGCTGTAATCGAGAAGGCGTGGATCCAATGAAAGAAGCGTTTGGGGTGTGGGGAGAGAAAGAGATAGGGCTCCTGCTCACGCGTTTCTTTTGGGGAGGGTGGGACCCACGAAATGAGTGTGTGTGTGTCTCCGTGTGTGTGTGTGGGCGCGCGCGCGCTATAGCCTATAGTGCGTCACTGAAGAAGAACAAACAGCGCTTGCAGGGAGGAGGAAGAACCGACATGCTCCTTTGGTATCAAAAATCGAATTGATTTTAAAATCGTCCAAATCATGAATTGTCATGAATTGAAATTAGATTAGGACAATTTAGTTTCGATTTGCATTCTTTAGAAACTGCGAACCGTCGGTTCCAAACCGTCATAAAACCGTTCAAAAATCGCTCAACTCAAATTTTAAACGTTTGAAACTTTGAATTTTGAAACCATACGCTTCTACATGCTCCCCGTTTGCACCTATTCTGACCTCTTTGGATATTAGACTTGATGAAAAACTGGATGGGACTTGATAAAAGACTAGATGAGTCTAGCATAGTAAATTTTAAATGTCAAAATCAAACTACTATATCATGATGCCTAATACACACTAAGTATTTTTTAAGTTTGTATTTCGATAATTAATAACATATTATAACATTTTTTTTACACTTTATAAAATGTTTAAAAAATTAAAAATAATTCAAAAAATTGAAAACCGTAAAACTAGGAACCAGAATTCTACGGTTTGGTTTCGGTTTGCCTTGTCACGATTTGTGGAACCGTCGGTTCCGAACCGAAACCGGAACTGGTTTGGTCATGTCTAACCGTGATCGATTTCTGGGCTTATTACTTGGAAGAAACCTGAAGTGGGTCTAGCAAAAAAGCATACTTTGCTTGGCTTTCAAAATTGTTTTTTTCCTGGTTTCTCATATGTGTCCCTAAACCTGAAAGCTCAAAACTAATATCCGAACCGGGTAGGACCACACGTAACGGTAGAAGCTTTTTTTAACAAGTTTTTAACATAGCTGCGTTTAAACAAATTTGTTTGGCTTTCAATGGCAGTACATTTAAGACTAAAGAAATTCTTCCATGAACGTGAGATTTATAGCTACTTCCAAGAGAAGCGACTTCATTTATGCACATGAAATGTGAAGGCCATTCTGAGCGACAACATTGTGATAAGCTTATATTTTTCTATGATATTCCTCTTAATTCTCAGTGATTTTTATGCACATTTGATTAATCATATTGGCCTTGATCCAGGTTCTATGTTCACTTCATGGAATTCATAGAGATTTCAAGCGCGAAGAAGAGATTTTGTCAAACTCCGTCAAGTGTCATAGAGAACTAAGTTGAGGTGAACGAAGACTAATTAGAGTAAGCAAGGGGCTAATTTGGCCAGTTGTAAAGATTTAGCTGGGGTTTAGTTGATGACTTGATTTCTTGGAAGACATTTCCTTCTGAAATTGAATTTTGGAAAAAATTTGGGTCGGTCTACTTTGGTAGATTTTCAATCGCTTTACTAGCCTATAATATTATCAAATTGCTTAAGGGTGTGTTTGGCTACCCCAATTCAATGGCATAGAAATGGAATTGAAGTATAAAATTCTAATTCTATTGTTTGGATACTAAAATGGGGGACATAATTGGAATTGCATACTCAATTCCGTAAAACTAATTCAATACCGAAAGATGATAATTACAAATCCAATTCTAAAATTTTAACTCAAAACTCGCGTGTCTTCGTCCTCGTCCCAAAACTAGCCGCACCTCGCCTCGCTCATCCCACACGAGTCGTCATGATTAGGTCGTGCTTCCATCTTCGTTGTACTCACCATTAGAGCATGTCTGATCTCTTGATCTCTCTCCAACTTTCTCAATCTCTTGATCTCTCTCGATCTCTCGATCTATAGCGATCTCTCCCGATTTCTCAATCTCTCTCAATTTGACTTCTAATAAGGTATGACCTCTCTCGATATGACTTCTAACTTTTGCTTCTGTGCTTTTGTTCAATGGGTCAGTCGTCCTTTGGTAGCCAGTTGTAGAAAGAACAGGGTGTGGTGGGGATAGTTTGGTGAATGAATTGGCTCGGACGGTGTCCCCCTGCCCGCCCTTACTTTGATCAATCCGTTGTTGTGCTTGTTATGTGTAATATCATTCTGTAATTTCTGGTATGAAAAAATTGTTCATGTTGTGTTTTCTACTTTGTGATCGAGTTACCTATATCTTTCAAGGTAAGGGATAGATACTCCTTTTTATTTAGTAAAGTTCGGATTGGTTTGGTTTAATTTGTGCACATTCAGCTGTCCAAGTTCGAGTTTTCTTAGATCAACTAGTTTGCAACATGATCAATAGGGATATCCACATTGTCCACAATTTCTAATCCTTTTGCTCTGAATCAATCGTATTAAATATTAGGGGTCTATACCTTGGGAAGGGAGAAGATACTGATTGAAATTAGACATCCTATATGTCCATCCTCTCGTCTCGGTAGGAAAGATGAGATTGAGCACCACTCAGTGATGTAATCCGTTCTTGTTATAAAGAAACATGACCCTTCTTTAGAAGGTCTAAATTTTGAAAAAACTACAATATGGATGATTTAATTTTGTGTGTATTTAATTTCTGCAACAGAGACATGACCCACCTTTAACTTCCTTAGAGATAAATGATTTTTAGTAGTCAGTCATAGTTTTAATAGTTGATGAGAATCTCCCTCTCATTTTGATAAATTAGTTATTCAAGTTTTATTTTATAAAATTTCAAAGTATGGCTGGTAGCTCGGTGGATGTTAATGCCTTAGTTAAGAATGAAAAAAGTGAAAAAGAAAAACGACGAAAAGTGATTGTAGAATATTATATAGCTACTTCAGTTGGAATTTTTGTTTGGTGGCTGAGTTGCACATAGTGAAAGCTCCTTCTCGAGATTTGAGAAATGCTAGGGAGTTTTATTTGAGGAGACTTTACTATGGAACAGATGCAGTTTGTAAAGAACAACTACGACTTATACTTCAATCTTCTATGTAAAAAATTGAATGAAAAGGGAGAGCATCGTCCAACAAAACACGTTACTATTGAAGAAGCAGTGGCAATGTTTTTATATATCCTTGGGCATAGACTAATGATTCGAGTGGTAGGGTTCAATTTCATGCGTTCTGGGGAGATAGTTAGTGTCACACCCCAATTTAAGGTACTACACATAGCCTAAATTCGAGCATGAACCGTCTATACATAATTAAAATAACCACCTGTTAACAATATATGACAGCGAAAATAAAACATGGCGACAAGCCATTCAACCTCATAAATTGAAATATACAACTAAGTTTACACAACTCATCCAACTGATATACAGACCAAAATAGAAGGCATCCAGCCTTTATATACAATACAACAGAAACTAGTTTGAACCCTAGACAGTATAACAAGCCACTGTCTAACATATACACAATATAAAGTCTACCCCAAAAGAATACAACCACCTTCTAATCTCATGACGAACTGCACACCTTCACGCACGTGAACTCTTCGTCTCGCTTTGATCCAAGGAAAAACAATAGTGAAAGGGTGAGTCACCTATGACCCAGTAACATTCCACTAAACTTATGCATGTTATGCATGTATGCAGTAGTAATAGGATGCTAACACACAGCAATATGTAATCAGCATAACTAATAACCAATCAAGTTTCATTACGAGCGCAAGAAGGCTCACAATTGCCAACTGTCCTATACCAGTTGGAAGTAATGACCAACCTACAAAGTAATGAGCTAATCAATATTTCATATCACGTATTAAACAAGTAATAACATCACGGGATCATATATATCAGGATATAAGAGTCGAAGTACACCTCCGACTAACCAGCTCCCCGTATAACCCCATTCGATTTTAAAGTTCATATTAGATCATTGTAGTTCATATCATTCGTATTTCGTATATTTCATGAAATAAGTCAACATGTCCCAAGTCCCTACAACCTTGGCAACCATGCGACAACACCACTCTTATCCAATAATCTACGTGGTGTTAAACCCTATTTTGGCTAAAATAGAGAGGCAGGCCAGATTAAGGTCCCCACAACCCGACTATCACTGCACTCCACCCCATGACAATCGGTAGTCAACCAAAACCCCCTGAAAGTTAGTAATTAAATATGCACATTCTATTAGCCAAATTCATGATCACACTTTATTTCGTATTCATTTACAATTTCGGTATTTCGTTTATCCTTCAAGGATCAATTCGAGTTCTATTTCCACAAACCAACAATATGACCAATTTAACCATCTCAAGCAATTCGATATCAAGTCACAAACCCTAAATCACAGCCATGTTACACACTTTGTTTAGGTCAATTTCTTGCTGGTTTCACTAATTCAAGTATACAATTGAATTTCAACATTTCTAAGGTTCACATAAACATTAATACACCTTATCAACACATACCCATAATCATATCAACATATTAAACATCTTAACATGGCTGAAAATTCATAATTTTGACATAATAACATCACAACATCGCATATAGCCGAATTCAACCGATTAAAGAACAAACATACATAAGCTAGAGGTCCCTTACACAATTGAAGTGCTAAACCACCGATTAAATCTTGAAATCCAGTGATTAGACTAGCCAAATACTCAATTATTTCAACCCTTTGTTATTGCCTTGAAGAGAGAACACAATCTCATACATAAACCCTAGAAACCCTAGGTTAATTTGGTGAAATTTGGATGATTTGAGGAAGAGGATTGAGTGTTTTTGTGTTCTCTAAGGCCTGGAAATGCTTTCTCAAGGCTCACCCACGAACTAGGCTAGACAAGGGAGGGTTTAGGAGGAGGTGGTAGCAAGAAAACAACCCAAAAAGTGAGCTGCCGCAAATCTGCCCGACAGGCGCGCTAAGGTGGCGCGCCAAGGCGCACACTGTTCATCAGCTTCGGCTGTTTTATCGTTTTGTGCTATTTTCCTTGGTTTGATCACTCGGACAATCCTAGGTTTGATTGTATAACACTTATAACACATCAAAGGTTGTCTCTAAAGGTTTCATATCATCCTAGGATCAAATCTAGGTCACAATAAAGTTTACGAAACTGAAACAACATCGAAAACTTCTTCGGTTTACAACTTTGAAATAAAACAACATTTTTCACTTATTTAAAGCTCCATTTAACATCACGGGACCTATATAACATTAAGTATATCTAGGTTCAAAGTATCATGGTTCATCTCTTTCATTTCAGTTCGATTTTTGCCACGAAATAATAAAAGAAAGTAATATACCGAAACATGAAATCATGAGTTTACGACTCATCTAATCTTAATCATGAACCACGATAATCAAATTAACAATGCATGCACATAATCATAAGATTAACTTGCTAATGAAATGCTCGATTATTACAGTTAGTCATCATTTCAAAGCAGTTTTAAAGGCTGTAATCAAATTGTAAAATATGTACTTGGTCCAACCCAATCAAGAACTTGAAGGTTTTGAAGATGAGAAATGGGTAAATTTTCATATTCAGCTATATCCTGTGTACGAACCGGGAAGAGTTTTAATTGATGAAAAATGTGAGTTTTAATCGATGTGATTTCTTTGATGGGTTTTGTGAAATTTTGGTTTTTGTTTGCAATACCCTAAGTTCTTACTATGTTCAATGTGTTTCCTTGGTTGCATTGTTACCATGTTAGACATATGCATTAGGTTTATTTGAATAGCATGTTGAGTGATTTACACTTGATTTTATGTGTTTAGTATGCTTGGTTTGTGATTTAATCTTTCATACTTGTATTGCATAGCATTCTAGCCTTGTTATATGTGGATTTGGATGAGTTTTGATGTGTTTTAAACATTGTTGGAGGTTAGGATCATGTTAGGATTGTTTAGGAACACTTTGGAAATATTTTGAACATTTTTGGAGTCCAAGGCCACGCCCAAGCATGCCCAGGCGCACCCTAGCGCGCAGCAACCAGAACATTTCAGAAAAAATCAATGAAAACTTCAGGACGGGTCACGCCTTAGCGCGCAGGATATGCGCCCTAGCACGCGTACGGACATAAATTTTTGTGTTTTTTTTTATTTTGTTGACCTCTTGACTTGGACCCTTGGCTGAACTTCTTGTACGTCTCCTAGGCACAAGACCAGCCATTTTAATCCATTTAAACACCTTGAGAGACCCTCAAACACTCTCCATTCATTTCACTTCCTCCATTAAAGCTTAGAGAGTGTGTGTGAAGAGAAAGTGTGAGATCAGTGTGTGTATTTCCATTCTCCAAGATTCAACCACTTGATTTTCAATCCAAGACCACCATTGTGTTGTTAAAGACTAGGAGACCAACATACAAGGCTTTGATTTCATCTTTGGTTAGTTTAAGTGCCTATTCCAAGTAAATTACTAAACTCTCTTTGTATGCTTAAGAATTGTTACATACTTGTCATCAAATATACATGCATGACTTGTATAGTTAGTAATTTCATGTCTAGATGTTATGTTGATATGAATAACATGTACTTGTGCTAAATTCTTGGATTGGATGATGTTGCATGTGTCGAGATGGTATTATCAACCATGGAATTGAACTAAGAAGACAAGATGAAACTTACTTGGGAAATTTTGCATATAGCAATTATACCTATATTTTGGAAAGTGTAGTAATGACTCTAAGAAGTTGATTTTAAGTAAGAGTAATATTCACCGAACAACATAATAAATTCCTACGAGAATTAGAGTTCGTTTGGTAGAGATTTTTGTCCTTCGAGTATTTGGTACCGGTAAATTAGAGACTTGTAATTTAGCTCTAAAGTGGTTGTTTAAAATTCTTAAACAATATGTTTGATGATAATTCTTAGTAGAATAATTTAATCTACTTGACATTTATCAAGTTCACTACTTTTGAACTTGATGGTTATTTATTACATTGAGTTCAACTCGCTTTGTTGACTAATCAAGGTGGGACAACCTATAGTCTTTACAAATCAATGTTTACAATTGCTATAAGTCGTCGTACCGGAGTTCACATACTCTCTTCTGTTGGCCACAATTGAGAAGTAGCCCTATTGTTGTAGCAATAAGCATGACTTTGGCTCGGTAGAAACTCTGATGCGTTGTGTCGAAGGAAGATTGATACATCTCACACGAGTATCGGTACACATTTGTTTTCTCGTGTATTGCAGGAGTAACGCGAAGTTGGAAGAAAGAGAAATGATATCCTTTATTATGTGGTTTACTTACAAGCACTTATGTGAACATCAATGAGCTATGTGACTTATGTGAATTGTATATCAATGATGATATTATATGTTCAGTTGTGGTATATAAATGCTATTACCATGTTATGATTATCGCTTGAGCATTATGACATGTCATGTAGTTGGATTTAGTAACTTATTGAGTTTTGACTCACCCCGTTTGTTGTTTATTTATTTTTTCTTATATCCGAGCCAGCCTAGTAGTTCCCGGTGAGGCCAGTGAGATCATGATTAGCTCGAAGGTTGTCTTTTGGTTTGGTGGCTCTTGGAGCTTGTTGTTATTTAGTAGTATTTCTTTTGGTGAGGACGATGGTTGTATAAAGTTATATAAACTTTACTTGGGTAGTGTATTAATGTGTTGTAAACTTTACTTGGGTAGTATATTAATGTGTTGTAAACTTTATATTCTTTTGGTAGTTGATATATGTATGTCGTGCTTGTGTATTTAATTTTGTAATTAATTTAGTTCTTTTTCCGAGGATGTCGTGGCTCGTGGTTTATGTTGTTTATCCAGCATTTTGTGGCCGTGGAGGTTGTTGTTGTTGGTTGTTTCCCAAGTTTTAAACTTGTGGTTTTTGTTAGTTGGGTTCCGGCTGTAGTGTCGCCGAAGACTTGTTTATTATTAAATTAGGTTTTTATCTATTGTGTTTTATAGCAAGTACGGGTGGTTACGTTAAGTGTTTTTCTTGTTGGGTTGTGTTTGTTGTCCGTTTGGCGCACCGACCTTGGGGTTTTGTGTTAGAATTCGGGTCGGGGCGTCACAATGTTATTTCGGTTTGATATGCACGTCTAGTAGTATTATTGGTGACTTTAATTATTTTTGTTCTTGTTTAGGTACATCCTGATGCTGCCCGTTATAGGTCAAGAATTGTTATTGATAATTGGGAAGACATTTGCCAATTGTTTGCTCAATACCGTGCTAATGGTGAGGGTGCTCAAATAGCAGCAGAAATAGAATTAGAAATGGAAGTGAACCACGAGTCTAATGACTTAGGGGAGACCATTGGGACAACCGAGAGAGATGGGAGATGCTTAAAAGATGATGCTATGCATCCCACTCGAAGGGGAAAGTAGACAAGGCAAGTCTAATGCCTCATATTCATCTATTTCTCATCTTAACAAGCGAAAGCATAGTGGTTCCCAAGCATTACATGATGTACTCTCTCGTATAACAAATTTTCTTGACCGCTTTATTAACTCCAAAGCTCCTAAAGCTACATCACAAATGGTATTTGAAGAGATGTCTAAAGTGACAGATTTAGATCAGACCATGCTTTTGAAAGCAGTTGATGCATTTATAAAAGATCAAAGGAAATTTGAAACATTGGCATGCCTTCTAAATGAGTTGAAGAGACAGTATGTTTTGATGCAACTTGGTCTTGTGTAGTGGAGTTGCATAGTTTCCTAAAATTATGTGTTGCTTTATTTTCATTGTTGCTTAAACTTGTAGTAACTTTAATTGTTATGAGGATAGTTTAGTATTAAGTGTTGCTTAAACTTGTTGAATGTAGTAACTTTAATTGTTCTGAGGATGGTTTAGTATTAAGTGTTGCTTTATTTTCATGATTGCTTAAACCTATTGAATGTAGTAATTTTAGTTGTTCAGAAGATGGTTTAGTCTTAAATCATGTTGATTTTTATTTTCATTGAAGTTGAAACTTGTTTGGTTTAATTTTCTTATTATTTGAAAATGGAATACAAGTGGAATTGTATATAGAAGTGGCAAATTCATTTCCATGAAACTAGTTGAGTATCCAAACAATATAATTGAAAATATGAATAATTCTAATGGAATTTCACAGATAAGTCAAACAATAGAATTGAAGCTTCATTGAATTCGAATATTGAAATCTAATTCTTTATAATTGTGATTCTAATTCAAATCTAATTCGGTATATCCAAACTGACCCATCAAATTGCTTGAGTGCACTTTTTAAGGGGTATGATGCATTGTGGTTCCAAATTGGTGCATCGTGATGACAAATTCGTCTGATAACAAACGATGCATCGTCTTATCAATGATGCATTACGATGCATCAAAAGTAAACTTTAGCAGTTTGATAATATTATCGTGGACTAAAGCTGTTAAAAATTAACCAAAGTACACCGGCCTGCAATTTCTCCTTGAATTTTTCACGTTTAACCCAACCCAATTACAAGATAGTAGCTACAATAAATACTTGAGTTAAGATATTCAACGTCATTCTCCTTCTTAGATGATTTTAATAGGAATACGATTTACCAGGGATAGAGACAATGATTACCGATGTCTTTATTAGCTAGCTTCTCCTATCATCAAGAGTCTATAGAGTCCCGAATACCAAAAGTTGGGGAAATGAAATGTAGAAACATACATAGTTGTTAACACAATTTTATACTTGCGATTACAAACTTACACTCCCTCTACATCTCTGTTCGACCAAAGTGTCTATTTTTCATTTTTGAAAGTCAATACGTGACTAAATTGAATTAAAATTTGTTAAGGGGTGATCAGTCGTAGAGTTGAGGCTACACAATGTGTGAGCCTCAACTTCGATACCTTCCCATGCCTCCTTAAAAAAAAAATCAAATCAAATCAAATTAAAATTTAAAATACTTTAATCATGTTTTTAGAAATAAAATCTCATTCATTAAAAACTAGATTAAGAAATACTATAGTTTACAACTTTTATGGTTTTGTACTAAAAGAATTATTCCTCAAAAAAGATAAAAATAAATTCTTACTTGAAGCGGAGAGAGTACTACATTAGTAGTACTAAGAAGAGTTATTCCTCAAGTGGTATTGAGTGGGGGTCACAAATCATGTGTGAGATGCATCGCCGCTTGTGGCAAGCTCGTGAATCTCATTCACCAACATCAAGTGGATATATCGATAATTAAATATTAGTCCCTTCGTCCCAGATAAATGTTCTTAGTGGATAAAACACAGGAATTAAGAAACATAATTAATAATGTGCTGTAAAATGTGTTCTGACCATAATACCCATGAACATTAATTGAGTTCAATTACTTTAAATAATTGAGTTTGATTGGGATGTGTTATATTAAATGAAGCTTTAAGAGTATATTAGGAAGAATGGTAGAGAATAGTTAGATCAAAAGTCTTTAGGAACATTAGTCAGGACATCCCAAAATAGAAAGTAGGAACATTTATCTAGGACGGAGGGAGTATTAATTACGTGTCTTGCATTTCTTTTATAAGATGAATAATTGTATTGAAGAAGCTTTTAGACTACAAAAAGACTCTTAGGTGGAACCAACATCAAGTGGATATATTTGGTATTTCATAGAGGTGTTAATTTGAACCACCGAACCGCGAAATCGAACCGAGCGGTTTGGTTTGGTTTTAGACTAGGGTGGTTCGGTCACGGTTTGAAAATTTTATAAAACGGTCAGTTCAGTTCAGTTTGTGATTTTAGGGGTCAAACCAAACCAAACCGTATATATATTAATAGTCAATTTTACCTCGCAGTACTATTTCTCTTTTATCTCTTTAACATTCTTTCTCATACTTCATAAAATAAAAAATTACTCTCAACCATCGAAAGATCTTTCTCGACCTAGACAAAATTAGTCTCAAATTTCTATTTCTTTTTGAAAATTGGCATTGTCTTTTTCTTTTTCAATATCTCTTCAGTGATTCTGAAATAATAATTAATCAAAAAATATTTTTTTTTTGATCGCAAGTCTTCCAAAAAATAATTTACACCCTTAGTATAAACCGGTAAAAATAATTTTTTACCGCTTTTTATAAACCGATAAAAAGCAGTTTGGTTTGTGGTTTTAACATAAACTGAATCATTTACACCTTTAGTCCCAAGGCTGACACATAAGCTATGATAAAAATCGTAATAGAATTAATACTATATTTCAGGCTGTTAAGCAACAAGGCGCCCGTGGCCTAATGGATAAGGCGTTTGACTTCTAATCAAGCGATTGTGGGTTCGAGTCCCACCGGGCGTGTGCTCTGTTTTTTACTTTGTTTTTACACTTTTGAGTCAACTTCAGTCAACTTCTTCACCTCCGCACCAAATTTGGAACACCAAATCTTATATAAGAAGAATATTCCTTAGCATGTTTTATTTTCATTTCTTTTAATTTATTTATCAAAATGTATATTAATTTGCTATTAATCTTTTAAATAATAATATTAAGATTGCACAATTAATAATTTTAATATATTAAATAATTATAATATTATATACATAATTAATAATATTTAAAAATTAGTAATTTTATAATTAAATTTATTATATAATTTAATTAACATACAAGTACTTAAAAATACCATAACAAATCATTATAATCAATACAAAATATAAAGAAAATCATATCGCTTGATATATTCATCACACAAAAATGGTGCAATAATTTAAAATAAATAGTATTATTAACATTTATTAATTAGTTATTTTATCTAATATTAGATATTTATTAGTTTAAAATACTTTTAAATCAATAATATCATATTATTAATATTTATTAATAATTTTAGCATTTAATAATTTATTAAAATCCAAAATATTTCATGGATTCCACCAACACCAAAGTGGTGTGAGAAAAGCAGTGTTCTAAAAATTGCTAGGCGAGTGATAGGCGTCAGAGCAGGGCCTAGCCCCTAGGGGCCTAGTCGGGGTCTAGGCGGGGCTTAGAAATTGAGACATAATTACAACATTAGGTCCATACTAAACCTGATGCAACAATAGTAAATAGCTAAATATGACCAAATAAACTAAAAATAATGATTATATTACAAGACTAAAAGTTAATGTTAAAAATTAAAATCAAATTCTCTATCATTTCAAAGTGGAGGGAAGAAGGGAATACTTTAATAACTTGAGGGGAGAGGGAAAATACTTAGAGAAATATTTTAATAACTTGAGGGGGAAGGGAAAATATTTTAATAACTTGAGGGGGGAGGTTGTCATTTTGAAAAGTGAATTAAAATCCTAAAACTAAAAGTTGACCGCCTGTCTCTCTCTCACAATTCACAAAGTTTTCACAGATGCCTCTCTCTCTCACTATGAAATAGATGACGGGATTTCGACGCCGACGGCAATCTCTCACTCTTGCTCTCTCTTTCTCTCTCACTCTCGCTCTTAATTTCTCTCTCTCTCTCACTCTCTCTTTCACCTCTTCATTGGCATATCGCCTCCTTTCCCACCGTAATCAATCCAGTCATTTCGACTACTTCCAAGCTGTGGATCTCAGTCACGTTGACTCCCCCTCCTCCTCCGACGCCGAACTTATCTAAGCCTTAGCTGTCCAGAAGATTGAGGACGTCATTCATCGGATCGTTGTACGTCGCTCTGCCCCTGATTGACTCCCCTTCCTCCCAGGTTCCTCATATTAGGTCCCTCCTCGATAAAACGCGTACGACATCGCTCAAATCAGCTGGGTGTTAGGTGGCGCCTAGGCTAACTAAGCGGCAATTTTTTATGGTGGCAATTTTTTGTCCGATTTGGCCCTAGTCGCAGCGTTTGGGGGGGTGCCTAGAGCCTAGTCGAGGCATTTGGGGGAGGGGGCCTAGCACCTAGGCGGGCGCCTAGAGCCTAGTCACGGTGTTTAGGGGGGGCCTAGCGCCTAGGAGGGGCCTAGGCGGGCGCCTAGAACGATTTTTCGAACACTAGAGAAAAATGGTGCTGGTTAGAGCACCACTTTACAACAAAATGGTGCAAAGGGGTGCCATTTAGAGTTGGCCTTAGTGGATACTATGGCACCCTTTGCTTGCTATACTTTAGTCATCACTTCCGCCCAAAATGACTACAGCTTCATTTTGACCCACTTTTACCATTCTTTTTTTTTTTGGACTAATCCTCGTTCGTAGAGTCTGTTGCTTGCTCAAAAAAACATGTAGCCGATAAGAGTTATGTGTGAAATATCTCGCTAAATGGATCGCTCCATACAAATCCTGGGTAATTGTCACTTGTCACGTCAGTGAACCAACTTATTGGCTTCTATTCATCTTCGTTTAGCCCACATTTTAATTTCTTGGACTTGGTGAGATATTACCTTCTATTTGGCCACTTTTACTATTCAACTATATATTTTTTTAGACTAATCCACATTTACAGTAACAAGCCTGTTCTGGCTTAAGGAAATTTGAGCAAAATACGGACCGGTCCCCTTTAGAGAATTTTCAATCACTTAAGAAGACGATAATTATTTTAACCGAAAAATAACACTTTTCTTGTGAAATATCCTCTACGCCCTTTAAAAATGCAAAACAGCACGCTGTGCATTGTGATGCATAAATTTTTGCAATGCACAAAATTCAACAAAAATCAACCACCTAGAAAAAGATAGATAAGTCTTTTTTGGAATGATTGTTATAAATGCATAGTATAATATCAGTCAGTACATTAAAACAAAAAGGAAAATCATTTATCAATACAGAAAAATTCTACATTCAAAGCCGTAGCTTTGCAAACTGGACGGCCACTCTTGATGCAATCTGCTTGATAGCAATAACCACAGTGGAGAGTTGAAACAGTCTCGTCACGTTGATACTCATCTTGGCACAACAATGGTCTTTCCATCTCATTGAACGAAGTTTCTTGTTTGGTTGTATTGGCTATTCAAGTTTCAATCTTGTGTGCATTCCCGACTCTCTCTCTCTTATTCAAATCGACATGAAAAGAGGGGCTTTTGTTGAAAAGATGAATTGAATTTTTTGGGAACTGAAGGGGACATCACACTCAAAGGGGGGAAATTTTGGAACAAATAGCTAATTAATCACTTAAAATAGACTCAAGCGGTTGAAAACAATTATAGTAGACTTAAGGGGTTGAAAATCCCATAAAATGGACCAACCTATAATTATTTTAAAGGGTGAATTACAGACCGGTTCTTTTTTCAACATTTGTAATCGCTCCAGTCCACTCATCTTTTTTAAAAACCGAAAAAATATATTTTTGGGACAAAAAGACTATTATACCATTAATGAAAAAAAAACACGCGCGTCAGTAACCCAAGGCATCGCGATGCCTAATTTATATATTTATTTTTGTGCATCGCGATGCACCACTTTGGCATCGCGATGCATCACTTTTGTATCGCGATGCACCACTTTTACAAATTGGGGCATCGCGATGCAACAATTAGTGCATCGCGATCATCGCAGCGCGCCTTAGAGAACCAATCAGTGCGCCTTAGCGAAGAGGGGGGCCAACTGAAAAAATTGAATTGCTGTTGCTCGCTAGGGCAAGCTTTCCGTTGCTCGCTAAGGCGAGCTGTTGCTCAAGCCATCCATTTCAGTTTATTTACAGAGATAAAAAAGCGATGCTTCACTTTGTGCATCGCGATGCTCCATTTTGTGCATCTCGATGCTCTACTTTGTGCATCGCGATGCTCCATTTGAATTTTAACCGCCGAAGGGGACTTGATTTTCGTTTACCTTTCGGGGGCGTTGCCCTCGAATCCCCACGAGGAATGCTGTCCAATATTTGAATTGTCTGACATGTGCTGTTAATAGAATTGAAAATATTTCTCCATATCTGTCTTGTTCGCCCACCTTTTCTTCATTAATTAAGTTAATTTTTCTAACTTTCACTTACAAACAACCTTTGTTGCCATCTCATTCAAAGGTTTCTTTCCAAATTCTTCTCCCGAATTTAATACTTCTAGAATCTTTACTAAGAATTTGATAATCTTCCACCCCCCCAACCCAAATGCAGTTCCTTTTAATCTTGATTTTGATTCTTTAATTGATTTGTCTATTGGATTGGTTCATTCATTTCTCAGTATTTGGGCATCGCAATGAGGCATCTCGACATCGCGATGAGGCATCCCTATATCGCGATGCCCAATTCGGTGCGCATCCCTACATCGCAATGGCCAATTCGGTGCCCAATTCAAAAATAGTATTTTCTGGTAGAAAAATTGTGCACAAATGTAGTACTAAGTTAGGATAGATGAGATGAACTCAGAAAATTTGAATTTATTAAATTGTGATCAAATTTGTGTTCTATGCATGAAAATTCGACTATTTTTTTTTTTCGTTTCCACGTTTGTTTTGTGAATTATATTTCTCAGATTTAAATGCTATAAAGCTTTCAAGCGTGGAAACTGGATTGTGAAAGTCAATCTTCATCATCAAAGAGACGGGGGCATTTTAGAAAGAAAATTCTCAAAATGCCTTTTTCCGGTTTAAAAAAAAAAAGGATAGATTGAAAAAAATAAAAACTTTTTAAAGTGTACCGACCAACAATTTCCTCTATGTTAAATTTGTACCTACAGAATATCTTTATAAATAGCTCTACATAAAATTCAGTAGTACTATTCATGTTCATTTAGCCCGCTTTTTAATCTCTTGGACTTAACCAGAGATGAAGAGATAGCCTTCTATCCGACAAATGGCGCAACGCATTGAATTTTGTTAATTTTAATGGTCAAGTCCTTGACACTTGGGCATATTAATCATTATTTTTGTATATAGAATTATACTTCTTTCCTTTCGTCCTTAAATTATTCTCTTATTTTATCGACACACAGATTAAAAAAATTAATTAATTTAATTATTAATACTAATATAGTATGTTATTTTCTTTAATACTCATTTATATGTGATTCATAATTAAAATAAAAATAAAAAGTAAACTTAAAATGATAATAGTAATGTACTAAAAAAATTTTTTAAAATAATTATTTAGTAATGGATAAAAAAGAAAAATAAAACGATAATTTAAGAACGGAGAAAGTAAAACATACTGAAAGTGATAATATATTTTGAATAAATACAAAATAACACGTCAAAATGCATCATTTCATTTTTGTCACTTCATAAAGTAACATCAAAAAGCAAAATACCAAAAATGATACTCCCTCCGTCCCTTAACTATTGTCTTATTTAATTTGGCATATAAATTTAGAAAAAATAATTAATTTAATTATTAATATTTGTATAATGTATAATTTTTTTTAATATCCATGTATATATGGTCTATAATTAAAGTAGAGAAAAAAGTAAGGATAAAATGGTAAAAGTAATATCCTAAAAAACATTTCAAACAAAATAATTATACTGAGACAGATAAAAAAGAAAAATAAAATAATAATTTAGGGACGGAAGGAGTAGTAAAATAACACGTCCAAACGGGACCTTAATGTAATTGCCTATTAGGCAGTTGTACTCTGCTAAAATCAGCAAAACAACTTAGGATTAAACATAAATATTCCCCTCTGCTCTTTTCTTTCTTTTCAATTTAAAATTCATGAACCAAACATATATATCAAGGTTCTTCCCAGCGTTTCCAAAATGTAACTTTTTAAAAAATATAACTTGATGATACCGGATTTTACATCAAGGTTCTGTTTGAAAATTGAGATGGTAGGATATTTGACAAATTATCAGTTAAAACGAACAAATGGTTACTGAGCAGGGGATTCCTATTAGAGTAGAATGTCCAGAGTTTCAATTTGATTAAATTTTTATTCTACATGTAAAACAATTTTATTAAAATTTATATTTATATATGAAGGCATTTGTTTATCTTATATTTTCATATTAATTGTTTATAAGAGTTTGATAAAGTCCTTAGACCATTTTTAGCTACGGGACATAGTTGCGCATTTGATAGTAGTCATGAAAAATGCTTCTAAGGCTTTGGTCTTAAAATTTATTCTAAATCGGTTGGCTTTTCAAAACAAGGATATTGAATAGCTTGTGAGACTTATGCGTATGATGTATACTCATATGACGAGGATGTTGCATTCCATTAGCATCAGCGGTGTGACGCAAGTACATATATGCAGGTGCTTGTTAGATAACAAGTTCACTGAACATGACCCATTAAGAATTCTTAAATAAAAGTTTTAATTGTCAAATTAAGAATTTTCAAGTTGAAATAATATATAATTAGTACTCAGACTTGAAGTACGATAGTAGCCTCGTGTACATCCTGTAACACTTTGATTTATTTACTGATTGCTTGACAATCGCAAAGGGGTATTTTGGGTATTGTATTGGTGTGCATGGAGGTTAATTATAAGCCAACATAGAATTCGACACTTATCAGCTGATAAGAGAATTTCTTGTGTTTCATAGTTCATGATTCGAAGACCTTGGTCAAGGTATGATGAATTTGATTCATAAATGAATCACTGGTACTTGAAATGATATCACAGTTATTAAATCAATTGAATTTTGACTTATAATTCATGGCCTAGATTTAATCGAAAAATTAGATGTTGAAAGGACCGTACATATATGCACTCGCAATTGAAATAAGTTTACTCGCTATTTCACCTATTGCTAGGTATTCGTGCTACTTGCTATGTGTTCTCACGATTTGTAGGTTCTTGAAATTAAGGAGTTGATTTCAAGTATATTAACTAATTGGATTATTTGATAGAGTAAATTGTTATTCATTTGATCGAAGGCCGCGAAAAACGTAAATCTTAAAATCAGCAGGATTGATTTGTCTGCCGGCTACGGCAAGTTCATCAGCATAACCTTTGGCTCTTGGAAGGTAAGTGGTGACGGAGTCGTCCTTTTGTTCGAGACTATGGAGATTATTATGGATAGCCATGATACAAGTGTTCGACGAGGAAGAAAGTGCTGACTCTAGCGTTGTCCAAACAAAGTGAGAGTTGTCGAGGCCTACAACAAGAGGCAAGACTTCTTCGGTGAGGGAGGAGACTAAGAGGGTTAAGATAGTTTGATCCTGGAGATTCCAAAGGATGAAATCAGGATTGGGTTCAGTTTTGCCATCAACTTTGATTTCGGTTGGTGGAGCTGGATTGGAGCCATCAATGAATCCTATTAAGTTTTGGCTTCTAAGAAGAGGTAGTAGTTAGGTTTTCCAGAATAGAAAGTTGGTGGAGGTCAGCTTAAGGGATAAGTAATGGTGAGAGTTGCTAAGAGTGATTGGGGAGAGTTTTTGAGTTGACGAAGAGGAGGCCATGGCTCTGATACCAAATCAATTCACAGAACCTTAGTTCGAATGGAAGACTCTCTCTCTGTTGTCCACCGAGAGTTGCTGCTATGTGTTTATATATATGATGTAGGTACATGAATTACATACATAAATGGAGAGAACCTTGGGAAGACAAAACACCATGCATGAATATACAGTGTATGATACAATGACTTGATATCCCTTCTCAATTCCTTTTAAAAGAAAAAAAAACGGCCGCCCCATGTGATGATCATCTTCTTTGAGTTTTCTTTTATTTCTCTCTAGCAAGAAAAACTAAGAACTCTCTTCTTGATTTACACGGTTGAACAAGAATGGGTTAAAAGTTGCTAGCGAAAATTTTAACCCAATGATTCCATCTATTCGTGTGGACTACCATTGGAGGAGGGATGTGTGGACCTTTACGAGTAGATTGGTCATGTATCTGTCGGCGATTAATTACCCACACATCTTCATCAAAAGAAAGCGTTTTCGGTAAAAGCCTAAAACTCTTCTTTTTCATTTGCACAATATGCGCGATCGTTAAATCGCTACGTGGATCGGAGGCTAATGTTTAACGTATATTGTATAAACGTTTCATAAAATTTAAAATTTTGCTGCAATTAGCCCTACAATATAGCGAACCCAACAGTGGTATCAGAGCCACGGTTTCGCAATTGTGCAAGTTTGTTTGCGGTTTTAACATATTTTAATTTGTTAAAATATATTTACCGGATAGTTGTATGTACAATAAAATTAGTTTTATTCAATTTAAATTTTGGGATGAGTAACTAAAATCGGAAACGAAATGGATGAAGAAATTAGATTTTATCATCCAAGAATTTTAAACTTTTTTCTATTCTCTAGAACCTGATTGGGTGAGAAAAACATAGTAAAATAATAAGGGGCGGCTGGATTCATTGTTTTGTGCAATCGGGATTGCTTACTTAAAAAACATTTAGTGACTTTTTGAAAACTTCCAAATCAAGGATTGATTAAAGGTTTGATCAATTCTTAAATATTTTATACATGTATAGCATCATATCGGATCCTCTATTCCAAAATGGTGTTACATCTCTTATTCTAACCGTTAGATGTGCGCTACATGTACATAAAAAATCACGGGGTAATTAATGTTGTTTATTCATATGTACATGTGGCGTACATCCAACGGTTGGAATAAGAGATGAAACACCATTTTAAAATAGAGGATCCGATCTAGTATAGCACACCCAGAGCTTGATGTTTTGGTTGTACGTATGATTTTAGAAATCAAAATCAATTTTTTAACTTTGTTATGATCCAACAAGAAAGTTATACTTTTTGGTAGAGATTTGATCAATATGGAAAATGTTTTTGAAATTTTTTCCTTCCCAGCCGTGACCTCCTTAACAGTTTCTCTTCTTTTTTAGTTTATTCAGTCTTTAAAATTAAAGGGTTAGTTTTAAAGATTAATAAAATAGTACAAGGAGTGTTTATCCCAAAATTATATTGACACATACAATTGGTAATTTTTATTCTTTATTTTCTTGTGATGAATGCTTGGCATGTTTTATTTAGGGATGATCATGAATCTATGACCAATGTGATTGGAGATTTTATTTTTGATTTTTTGGGGCCCGCGAGTCTCTTATTCTATTATTTGTAAGTTCTTTAAATTTTTGCATTGAAAGTAGACTAGGTGGTGAGGTCTTTTATTTTGTAATTGGAGGACTTTCGATGCGAAGACCCACACTTGTGTGGGTAGAATTTACAAATGTAATAGAATAGATTTTTGAAGGCCCATACTTCTATGAGTAATTATAATAAAATGTAATAGAAGTAGTTTTATTTATTTTGTCCCTTAGATTGGCCAAGATCCATTTTTGGCTCAAATGGGTTGCATATAACGTTAGCCATGATCATCCTATCGTTTTTGCATAGGATGTATGTTAGATTTATTTAATGCTTTATACTTGCGCTCATACGATGAAATATTGCATTATATTAATAAATTCACCTAGTAAGTTAATTGGATGAGGTCTTAAAAAGAAAGTCCAAGTTTTTGAAATTTAAAGGAATTTAATTTGATTAGTTCTATATCAAACAAATATGGACAACATATGTTGGGCATATCGTTCCATGCCTTCTATTAAAGGTAGACGACATGACGATGCTACCGCTCTTAGTCATTGGTCATGAATCGTGGAGCGATTTTGTGTGAGAAAGTTGTGATCCCTACCAAGCATATAAATGTTCGTAGGATAGACTCGTTTTTATGTTGGCCGCGAGTCGTGGGACTCTAAATGTTCCATATACACGATGGTTTAATGGGTTGTGTTTGACATTTAATACCCTATGGACTTATAAAATTGGGCTATATGGGAAGAGATGAGGCAAAATAATCTTGAGGGTTGTATATTGATACAATTGTCAAAGAGTTGACTACCGATGAAAATATTTTATGGGCTCATAAAATTAGGGTGTGAGATGTTTCTATTGGGCTTCAAGCCTATTAAGAAAATTTGATTTTCCAAAATCTATTACGGATTTAATAGTTTTAAATAAAATAGTGGGAGACATTTAATATGAAAGACCTTATATTGAATGTATATATTTTTCATAGTTTACTCATTTTCTCCTTCGTTTATTTTGTAGATAACTCTAATAAAATGGCTAAAAAATTCAATCACATCAATTCTTGAGCAAAACAAGTTAACTGGCCCAAACTTTAATGCTTGGTTTAGCGACCTTAAGATTATCCTAGAGTATGAGAAGACGACTTATGTGCTTGACAAAGCACCTCCTCCACCTCCCGAGGACCAAACATTAGATGCCTATGGAGATTATCTTTGTCATGTTGATGACAATCTCCAAGCTAGATGCTACATGTTAGCATCAATGTCAAGTGAGCTGCGTAGGCAGAATGAGAGTTTACACACTGCATATGAGATCCTTGTTCACCTACAAGAGTTGTACGGTGAGAATGCAAGACAAGTAAGATAGATATCTAAGGAGCTTTTCAGAAGTCGCATGACTGAGGGCTCTTTAGTCCATGACCATGGGGTGAAGATGATAGCACTCATTGAAAGGATCAAGTCCCTTGGAGTCATTATGGATAATGAACTCTATGTGGACCTTTTGTTGCAATCTCTGCCTTCCTCATTTGACTCGTTTGTTGTTAACTTTAACATGCACTCTATGGAAACTAGTCTCCCTGAGTTGGTGAATAAGTTGTCCTAGATTTAATCGAGAAATTAGATGTTGAAAGGACCGTACATGTATGCACTCGCAATTGAAATAGGTTTACTCGCTATTTCACCTATTGCTATGTATTCGTGCTACTTTCTAGGTGTTTCCACGATTTGTAGGTTCTTGAAATTAAGGTGTTGATTTCAAGTATATTAACTAATTGTATTATTTGATAGAATAAATTGTTATTCATAACTTACAAAAAAGTTGTAAACCTACAACTAGCATTAGTTGTGAACCTAAAGGGTCACACACTAGGAATAGAAGGATTCATTTGTTCAATCAAAGATTATTCCAAATTGTTGGACACAGTTGATTAGTAGAGATTAAAAGCCCGTTTGTTCGTGCATTTTGGCAAAAACGCAGGGTTAAAACGCAGCTTATTTCTTAACTTAGCGTTTCAATGATGCGGTACAAAAAAACTGTGTTTTCAAAATACAGCTGTGTTTTAAAACACTGAAATTTCTAGCTTTTTTTCCAAAATGCAGATTTTAAAACGTAGTAGGGAATAAAAAGCTGCGTTTTGACATTATATCTCAAACGCATTTATAAACAAAAAAAACGTCTTTTAAATAATCTGCGTTTTAGAAACGTTGCGTTTTTAACACACTGCGTTTTCAAAACGTTACACCAAACGGGCTCTAATTGATGAATGGAATTGATTTGATCAATTTGATTAAATTTGAGCTTGGTCAATTAAGTCAGAATAATTGAGAAATTTTATTGAAATTATAAACTCAATATTTAATTAGGTCCGTTAGAAGAGCCCATCCGGTTAATTTGAAAGAAATAAAAAGGAGGAGTAGTGTTGCTAATATTAAATAAATGTTACTCTAATAAGGCAATATATGGTATTAATTATATTATCATATCATCGTGCTAATGAACCTAAACACCATAGTGTATATATTAAATGTAGTACACAATAGGGTTTTGATCATTTTTGGAAGGGATTATGATGATACATTATTCAGTGAATCGTATCATTCATTTTCATGTGGATGAGTAACACATGCCAACTTCAATAGGACTCTTATGAGAGTTTTCCCTTCTCAATTCCTTTTAAAAGAAAAAACTGGCCGCCCCATGTGATAATCATCTTCTTTGAGTTTTTTTTTTTTTTTATTTCTCTCTAGCAAGAAAAACTAAGAACTCTCTTCTTGATTTACACGGTTGAACAAGAATTGGATTAAAGTTGCTAGCGGAATTTTTAACCCGGTGATTTCATCTATTCGTGTAGACTATTTTTGGAGGAGGGACGTATGGACCTCTACGAGTGGATTGGTGTATTTGCCGGCGATTGATTGCCTCCACATCTTCATCAAAAGGAAGCGTTTTTAGTAAGAGTCTAAAACTTTTCTATTTCACTTGCATGATATGAGCGATCGTTAAATCGCTACGTGGATCGAGGGCTAATATTTAACGTATATTGTATAAACGTTTTATAGAATTTTAAATTTCGCTGCGATTAGCCCCGCGATATAGCGAACCCAAAAATTCCTACAAAGCCCTTACAGTATGAGAATTAGTACAATATTCAGAGAGAATAATGTCAAAAGGAGGGTGCAGAGTAGGTATTAGAATGTACCGTACGTATGATGCTAATGAGCCCATTATTTTTAGTGGTAGAGTCCCAAGTAGATTTGGACTGCGATAGATATCAATA
This sequence comes from Platycodon grandiflorus, assembly GCA_016624345.1. Taxonomy (NCBI): domain Eukaryota; kingdom Viridiplantae; phylum Streptophyta; class Magnoliopsida; order Asterales; family Campanulaceae; genus Platycodon; species Platycodon grandiflorus. The sequence continues at coordinate 37,294,660 of CM028366.1, forward strand.
GTGATAAGATCCCGTAGCTTTCGGGTGAAGATACGGTGTCCGTCAAGAACTAATGTAGAGAGCTCATGTTGTAATAGGATTCTACCAAGCAAGAGATATTTCTGTAGTTGAAAACATGATCAACGGCGGGCAACATAGGAATGGTGCCCACTTTTATGGGCATTTTTATCCCTGTTGGACAATTTTGGGTGTTTCATAACTATTTTTAAAACAAAACTTTTTCTTTGTAAAGAGGACGACTAGTATTTAGAAGGATGGAATGGAATATGATAATGCAAATATGCTACAAGTGTGTGAGATAGGCAGCATCAATATTGGAAAGTTTCAACTCGTCTCAGCCAAGGCTGTGCTTATAGGAAGCCATGGAAGGAGCAGCCTGGATATAAGGGTTTCACCAAATGTTCAACACAAAAGCTGCTTCTTGTTCAATTTTATATCAAACACCTGAAAAATGGTTTGCACATTGTTTTCTTATCTATACATCCTAAAGCCTTTAAAGAAAAATTCTGATTTCCGGCGCTAAATTGATGAAGTTTTCATTTCGAGCCATTTAATCTCTCTCTCTCTCTCTCTCTCTCTCTCTCTCTCTCTATATATATATATATATATATATATATATATATATTGTTGGGCCTACATTTTAGTCAACTTGTCTACAACTTACATATATCATCTTGATACTAACAACTTGAGTTCTCCTCGCACCTTGACATTTTTTGCGGGTTGAATCTGTTACGTTACAACCTATTTTTTAGGAAGTATGTCAACGAGATAAAGGAGATGAGTCAACAAACGTTCTCTCATCACATTGTTTTCTTATCTATACATCCTAAAGCCTTTAAAGAAAAATTCGATTTCGGCGCTAAATTGATGAAGTTTTCATTTCGAGCCATTTAATCTCTCTCTCTCTCTCTCTCTCTCTATATATATATATATATATATATATATATATTGTTGGGCCTACATTTTAGTCAACTTGTCTACAACTTACATATATCATCTTGATACTAACAACTTGAGTTCTCCTCGCACCTTGACATTTTTTGCAGGTTGAATTACTGTTACGTTACAACCTATTTTTTAGGAAGTATGTCAACAGATAAAGGAGACTGAGTCAACAAACGTTCTCTCATCAACAAGGCCAGCAAAGGATCCCTATCTCTTCAACCAACATTGTGGCGAGAATACCTCAACAACTTTAACCAATTTCCTATATTCTAGGCTTATTGTTTCTTTGTATTCGAGGTATAAAAAGGGAAGAACACATGTATTTTACACACACTCTCTCACTAGTTTAAGCTCCCTAGCATACGCTCTTAGTCTTGTATTCAACTTGATTAATATATCATTTGGTCAAGGCAGTTCCTAAACCTCCGGGTTTTGTGCCGGCGAACAAGTTGTTCAAGGGCTTTCCCTAGTTAACAAAATTCTTTGAGTTCATTTCTATAATACATTATAATCATTGTACCCAGATTCAAACCATTTTTTGTCATCTTTCTTGTCATTTGTATCCCTTGTTGAAATTTGACCAAAACAATTTGGCGCCATCCGTGGGACACTTTGATTATCTATATAGAAATGGCCAATCCATCGTCTGGTAGTCTTGGTGAGAGGAACCACCGCTTCCTAGTTCGGTATCTCGGGTAATCCGTCTTCAAATCCGGAAGCTGCCAATATGGAGCTAATGTCTAACATGGTCACGATATTGAAAAAAGTGACTGACCAGTTGGATGCTCAAGAGCATACGAACACTATGATACTCAATGCCATTGATTCCATGCGTAAAGGAAAGCAAACTGAAACTCAAACATCTACTCCATTTTCACCTTTGCATCCTAGGTCTTTGTTTGGTGCAGTACGGGACCAAGCCATGTTGGAGATATCCCTATGTCTAGTACCTTACCGGCGAAAGTACAATCATGACGTCAATTCCAACCTCGCGTCCACGGTTTAACCTTACAACTAGCCAACCGTGTTGACGTCTTGCTATACCTATGCTGCACCCTTGATGGGGCAAACAGGAGTTTCTTTAACACTTTTGATACTTCGCATCCCAATTTAATAACAATTCTCTTTTCGAGAGTCAACTTATTAGGGAAATGCAAACCATAAAAGAATTGCTTCGAGGTGTGCCGGAGTCAACTTACCTCATCACCAAGTTTCCCAACTTGCTACAACGAATCCCGTTTTGTTCAGCCATAGCTAATGTGGAAATCCCAAAGAAATTTTCAGTCCCTCATATGAAGAAGTATGATGGGAGCACTGATCCAGCAGAGCATGTGTTGCTGTACCAGGAATCAATGGATATTATAAGTATTCCCCCTGTTTTTAAAGAAGCATGTTTTTGCAGGGGCTTTGGCTCAACTCTATCGGGACCAGCCTTAAAATGGCTAACGGACTTCCTCTAAACTCTATTTCTTCTTATGCTCAACTTGTCAACATGTTCACTAATCAATTTTCATGCAACGGGGCATTTGACAAGTTGACCGGCGACCTTCTGAATTGTGCAACCTAATGAGAGTCTTAAAGAATATTTGCACAGATTTAATAAAGAAGCAGTGACTATACCCAATCTGGATATGTCCACAGCTACGGAAGCATTCCGTATTGGCCTGAAGAAGAACTCTCTATTTTACAATGAGCTGGTGATGACACCTGCCAAACAACTTGAAGAAATAAGAACCAGAGCCTTACGATTCATCGATTGGAGAAGGACCTAGCAATGGAGAAGTCAATTGGAAGGACCCTCTATTTGAGCCATCGACAAAATCGATTCCCACCATTATAAGTCTAGCAGGGCAAACCCCTGTTAAATCGAATCTTCTAAAGTTCATTTTGTAGATGATGATCAAGAGGGAGATGATAACGACTATCCTAAAATTTCTGACTATTGCTTTTCTGTGGATATTGCAGGAGTCCTTTGCGCCATGGAAAATCTTGGAGAGAAAGCAAGGTGGCCTAAGAAAAATGACAAGCCCACAACTTGGAAGGATAAGTCCAAGTGGTGTGCATTTCATGAGGAATTCGGGCATACTACCGAAAATTGTTTCGCCTTGAGGAATGAGATTGCTCATCTATTGTCAAAGGGACTCCTCAAAGATCTGTTTGGTAAGAAGAGGGTCGAAATGAATCCAAGGAACTGATTCGTGGAGCGATCCGGACCCGAGAAAGTTGCACCTCCCCACCACCAAGGTAGTAAATGTTATTTCGGTGGATCCCATATTTGTGGTACAACTTATTCGGCCAAGCGTCATGCCAAGAGTTCTAAGGAGGATCAATCGGAGATGCCCTCAAGGTGCCGCGACTTCACAGATGGTCAAGTTATCTCCTTCGAAGATGAGGATAAGGATAACACGTTGGACCCCCATCATGATGGTCTAGTTGTCCAAGTGCAGATCGCTAATTGTATGGTCAAGAGAATCCTGATTGATGGTGGTAGCTCTGTTAATATAATCTTTACCCACGCTCTGCAAGAGATGGGCATTCCTTTATCAGAAGTTGTGAGGAATTCGTCCGTACTAGTGGGGTTCAGTGGTGAAGTAAAACAAACAGTTGGAGAAATCAAGTTGCCTCTCTATCTGGAAGGTATGAATTCTATGGAAAGGTTACGTAATCGAATGTTCTTCTTCGTACAATGTCATTTTAGGTAGACCGTGGATCCACAACATGAAAGCCGTGCGTCAACTTATCACCGTGTGTCAAGTTCCCAACACCTTGGGGTGTAGCCAAGTTGAAGGGCAATCGCGGCTTTCTAAAGAGTGCTACAAGGTCAACATGAAGGCAAGTTCGGTCCCTCGTCTGCATAGCAATTAAAGAAAAAGGCCCGGGATGTTATCGAAGCGGTGGAGCACGAGACGAAGAGTGTTTCGTTGATGAATCAAATCCCGAGGCCCAAGTGCAAGTTGGTACAGATCTTCCAACCGAAATTGAGGAAGAGCGATCGAGTTTTGAAAAGTCGAAATGCTTTGTTTTGCATGGAAGCACGAAGATATGACAGAATAAGCAAGGACGTCATTACCCACAAGTTAAACATTGATCCAACTATTCGTCCCGTCCACGTAAAAGGAGAAAGTTTGCCCATGAACGGAACCAGATTATAAGGGATGAAGTTGAAAGACTTTTGAAAGCCAAGATGATCAAAGAAGTTCAATATCCAAGATGGTGGCCAATGTTGTGGTGGTAGAGAAGAAGAATGGCAAGTGGCGAGTATGCGTGGACTTCACGGACTTGAACAAAGCCTGCCCGAAAGATCCATTTCCTCTTCCTCATATTGATTCTCTAGTCGATGAGACAGTGGCCATGATATCTTGACGTTCATGGATGCATCCTCGGGATTTCAAAAATTCAAATGGAGCCCTCGGACCAAGAAGATACGGCCTTTATGACTCCGAAGGTATATATTGTTATATTGCTATGCCATTTGGTCTTAAGAATGCGGGGCAACTTATCAAAGACTGGTAAACAAGATGTTCAAAGACCAACTTGGCAAGACGATGGAAGTCTACATAGATGATATGGTAGTAAAGTCCAAGCATATTGAAGATCACGTGGAGCATCTTCTTGAAGCATTTAACATCTTGAAAGCTTTCAACATGAAACTCAATCCAGAAAGTGCAACTTCGGTGTTAAAGCGAGGAAGTTCTTGGGCTATATGGTGACTAAGAGAGGAATGAAGCTAGTCCGAACAAATCAAAGCTATTCTCAACTTGGAATCTCCCAAGAATATCAAAGACGTCCAAAGGTTAACGGTAGAGTAGCGCCTTAAATAGATTTATATCTAAATCATCGATAAGTGCAGTTATTCTACGAAGTGTTAAGAAAGAATAAACTATTCCAATGGATGATCAACATGAAGCACCTTCAAACAACTTAAGGAATATTTGATGACGTTACCCCTACTTGCCAAACCGGAACGTGGTGAGCGCCTCTACTTATATTTAGCCGTATCCGAGAATGCAAGTTAGTGCGGTGTTAGTGAAAGAAATTCAAGGTGAACAGATCCGTGTATTATGTAAGTAAGTCTCTACTAGATCTGAAACCAGGTACTCTCATCTTGAAAAATTAATTTTAGCTTTAACTACTACCGCTACAAAATTGCGTCATTATTTTGAAACACATCCCATTATTGTTAGAACTAATTATCCTATAAGAAGTGTGTTGAGAACTCCGAGATGTCGGGAAGATTAGCCAAGTGGTCGGTCAAGTTGAGCATGTATGACATTTCATATGAGCCCGAGCCTATCAAATCTCAAGCTCTAGTTGATTTCGTAGCAGACTTTAGTCCAAATCGCAACCCGAGGTAGAACAAGAGGTTCAACAGCTTGAAGGAAAAACAACTCCTAGATTTTGGACACTTTATACAGATGGAGCTTCAAATTCCAAGGGAATTGGCTTGGGAATTGTTCTGAAGTCCCCCCAAGGTGATATCATACCTCAAGCTATATCTTGTGAATTCAATGCGACGAATAATGAAGCCGAGTATGAGGCTTTAATCATGGGTTTAACTACGCTTTAAGTTTAAATATTACTCATATAAATGTATATGTTGATTCTCAATTGCTCGCTAACCATTTCAATGGCAGCTACGTGGCTAAACATTCCAAAATGACTCGTATCTTCAACATGTTAAAGCTTTGGCTTCAAAATTTGTCATTCTCATTGGAACAGTCCCTAGAGAAGAAAATACGAAGCCCGGCCAACTTGGGGTCAACTTGCAAATCTATGTTGCATACTAATATCCCCATTATTTATGTTAAGTACCGGTAATAGACCAAGTGGAAGAAACTCAAGAAGTGACTCATCAATGGGGCATATGTTACAAGTCCATCTTGGACCCAACCTATAATTGAGTTCCTTCAACTTGGAACCATTCCACCTGATATTAAGAATGCTAGATCCTTTAAAATGCGTACTTCAACTTTTGTTTTAATAGATAATGTCTTGTTCAAGAAATCTTTCGCAGGACACTATTTGAGATGTATTGACAATGAACAAGTTGAGCTCGTGCTAAGCGAGATCCATGAAGGAACATGTGGAAATCATTCCGGTGGGAAAGCATTGGCATCAAAGGCTCTCAGATGGTTATTGCGGCCAACAATGCGTCAAGATGCCATGAGCTACGTGCGAAATGCGACGCCGCCAAAGGCACGGTAACATCTTACATCAACCTGTTGAGCCTCTACATTCTATTGTTTCGTCTTGGCCCTTCATGAAATGGGGCATGGATATTGTGGGCAAGTTGCCTAAGGCTCCTGGAGGCAAAGTGTTCATGTTAGCAATGACCGACTATTTCTCAAAATGGATCGAGGCAGAGGCCTATGTGCAAGTAAGAGACAAAGAGGTAGTTTCATTTTTAAAGAAGAATATTATTAGCAGGTTCGGTGTACCATCAGAGATCATATGTGATAATGGATCCCAATTCATAAGTAAAAAGACTGGAGATTTTTGTGCTCGTTGGGGCATCAAGCTGATCACATCCACACCAGTCCATCCTCAAGCCAATGGTCAAGCTGAGTCAAGCAACAAGTTGATTGTCAACAACTTGAAGAAACGCCTAGATCAAAAGAAAGGAAAGTGGGTGAAGAATTACCACTTGTACTTTGGGCGAGCAACGACTACAAAAGGGGCCACGGGTAGAACTCCATATTCTTTGGTGTTTGGAGCGAAGTCGTAATTCGTCGAGATCTAGATACAATTGATGAGATCGGGGATTTAGCCAAGATAAGGATGGCGACCTATCAACAACGGATTGCTAGATCCTACAACAAGAATGTCGAATAAGAAGGTTCCAGGTTGGTGATTTAGTTTTAAGAAAAGTATTTCAAAATACCGAGAACCGAATGCGTGTAAGTTGGCTCCCAAGTGGGAGGGACCATATCTCATTGATGCGGCGGCAAAGGTGCATACCGGTTGTCAACCCCGAGTGGAGACAGGATCCCTAGGAGTTGGAATGCCATTCATTTAAAGCTCTATTTTATGTAAGTCAAGTAGTTAACAACTAGACTTGTCGTGTATGAGTTAATTTAAGTTCATTTATGTATTTCAATTCTCAATTTTATTGGAAACCCTTACTAACTTAAGCATCGGAGGGGTGTTGGCTATGCTAACACCCAATCCTAACATGAATTTGTTTTGCAAGGTATACAAGCGGAGTAGGATCAACATGTTAAAACGCCGACGGCCCAACATGTTGAGACCTAACATGGAGCAGGCCGAACATGTGAACACGCCAAGACGGCTCCAACATGTTCAGACGAGACGAAGAAGTCCAACATGTGAACACGCCAAGACGGCTCCAACATGTTGTGACTTTAGCTGGAGAGGGATGGAACATGTTGACACGCCAGACGGCCGATACTTGTTCCATCTCTTCAAACGACTTACCTCGATCAAAGGTACATTTTGGTTAAAAGATTTACATCTTTTCTAAAGAGTTAAGGTTTTTACACCTTCGCCGTGCGCATGATTCACATCTAGTCAAGATGTGACTATTGGTTGTAACATTAACATGTTACCTATTGCTTAAATCAAAACATTTCATCGCTAACACAAGCAAGTGTTTCTAAAAGAAACCTGGATTACTTCAAGAAAAGTTCGAATATTCCCAAAGATTAGTGGATGAGTTGGTTAAGCCAACAAATCCTATCAACCTATGAAAAGCATGGAGTACTAGACCAACCTAGTACCCCTAAATAGATTGTTTGCGCTCTTATGAGCAGATTACATGACCAAGCGAATAAAAGCATAAATTGTTTGTGTTACCCTCCAAATCCCCTAAAATATTCAAACTTTCTCAACATCTGGCTTACCGCCGTCGTTGTTACATCTTCCTTCTCTTGATTATCACCTTGGGTTCCTACCATGCGCTCAAAACTTTATTTGCATCTTCAATCAAATCTTCCAAAGTGGAGAATTTACCTCCTCCGCATCCACCGGTTCACCGATAAAATCCTCCAAGGTCTTTCTTTCTTCCTCCAGGTCCCGGCGCGGCTTGTCCACTTTTCAGTTCCTCCATCATCTGGATCCTGGTCTCGAGTAGCGCCTTGGTGGCATTGAATTTGAAATCCTCTCGAGCGCTTCAAGCTCCTTGACGTGAGCCTCGTTCTCCTTCATCCTCTCGACAAACATCCGCCAATTCCTTCCTTAACTTCACTATTTCATTACTCGCATCTTAACTTCCTTCTTCAACTTGCTTATCTCTCCAAAGACTCACCTTCACCTCCTTTCGTGCCTCTTCGGCCTCAACACCGCTCCTAGCCGCCTTGATTTTCAAAATGGCAACTTGATCCATGATAGGAGTCATTATACCGAGAGCGTGTAAGAGGGAGTATTAGTACTTTATAAATCCCTTTGGTACATAATTTAAGGTATACACATTTTTACCTTATCCGCAAAGTCCTTCATCACAACAACAAACTTCTCCCTTGTTTTTCGCCATCCGTAACATCGCTTGCATCGGTATCTTGACTCCACTAGCTTCCTTTTCTTTGATTCATCTTTGCTCTTTGAGACAGTGGAAGCCATAGATACTTGGAGGGGAGCTTATTGTCTTTCCGTGAGGACCTTCGTGCCTTTGCCCAGCAAGCAAGTCGGCGGTCTTGACGAGTGCTTTGAGCGAGTAGTTGCTGTAATAGAAGACAAGGAGTTAGGAAAACTTGGAGAAACAGAACAAATCGCAGATGGGCAAAACTTGGACCAAACTCGTGGACATCTTGACAGTTTAGTGGAGACTCTTCTTCAATCCTCTCCGGGAAAACAAAACGGGAATGCCTTAAAAGACCTAATGGCGGGTTTAACTCAAATATCCTCTTCACATTAGCCTCGGATCGCTTGTTCGGAAATAGGACACTTAGTTTGGCAACTTCTACAAAGGAAATTCAAATTGTTAAGGATTAAGATGTATAAAAGACTTTTGTAATTGAGTAAAATCGAGGAAAAATTCCCTCTACCTTGAGACCTCCATTTTTGAATTACACCACCTCTTGACTCTGTCTTTTCTAACAAAGAAGAAACGATTTCTCCACCCCGATCAGCAGGTCATTGTTAGAGATCGGATGGGCTCACCCCCACTTTTTACCCTAAAGCAAAATCTTCCCGCACCAAAGCCTCTTATCTCGTAGTGTAAGCAAATTCCTCTAGGTCTACAACCAACCTATTTCATCCCGTAGTCTAACTAGGGTTTGAAGACATCTCCAACCCCGTGGCATAAGTTGGGCGTAATTTAGCCTTGTGGAAGCAAAAACCTAGTGATTAAGACAGGAATGGGAATTTAAGGCCGATAGTGAAAGGGTATTCGGAAGGCATACCCACTCGGGGAGTAGCATTCGGAGGTAAGGGAAGGATGGGTGAATAAAACGGTTTCAAGGGGCAAGGCGTGGTTTTTCTTAACAACTTCCGGATCGCTTGAAATTGAACATTTTTCTTTCTCGGGTTCTTTTAATAGATTCGGGTTGAAAAACCCTCTGGTAAACCCTCTTCGCTCGATTATGCATATCTTCTTTTCCCCATCTTTTTGCAACTTGAGAAAAATAGCAAACAAGGAATTCGAAGAAGACGAGAAACTCACTGGAATTGTTACTTGGTTTTCTCCTCCACACGGTCTTCACCGGTACCTCTCCGAAAGAAACCTTTTGGTAAGCAAGTCGAGAGAGAAAGAGTTGGAGAAGGTTCGGTTATTTCACGAAAGGAAGTTGTGAGCGGTTGTATATTTGAAAATGCACGAGTTACCTTTTTTCCTTGGGAAGTCTCAAAACCGTCCCATCGCACCTTTAGCATTAATAAACCGCCGTACGTTGTCGTTTTGGCAAACTTTTTAAATTTTTGTCTCTTTATATTCTTTTGAAAATTTAAAAAGTTTGGGGGCAATTGTTGGGCCTACATTTTAGTCAACTTGTCTACAACTTACATATATCATCTTGATACTAACAACTTGAGTTCTCCTGCACCTTGACATTTTTTGCGGGTTGAATTATTGTTACGTTACAACCTATTTTTAGGAAGTATGTCAGATAAAGGAGACCGAGTCAACAAACGTTCTCTCATCAACAAGGCCAGAAAGGATCCCTATCTCTTCAACCAACATTGTGGCGAGAATACCTCAACAACTTTAACCAATTTCCTATATTCTAGGCTTATTGTTTCTTTGTATTCGAGGTATAAAAAGGGAAGAACACATGTATTTTACACACACTCTCTCACTAGTTTAAGCTCCCTAGCATACGCTCTTAGTCTTGTATTCAACTTGATTAATATATCATTTGGTCAAGGCAGGTTCCTAAACCTCCCGGGGTTTTGTGCCGGCGAACAAGTTGTTCAAGGGCTTTCCCTAGTTAACAAAATTCTTTGAGTTCATTTCTATAATACATTATAATCATTGTACCCAGATTCAAACCATTTTTGTCATCTTTCTTGTCATTTGTATCCCTTGTTGAAATTTGACCAAAACATATATATATATATATATATATATATAATGACAACTAAGTCTATAAAAAGAAAATTTTCACCAAAATTCACTTACCCGAAATAGAACTTAATTTATTTTGATTTGCCTTAAGAATAAAAGAAGTATATTCCTTGAAAACATAAAACTTGCTCTAATTGAATCATAGGAGAGAGAAAGTCATTTTTGTCTTTCTTTTACCCCAATTTACAGCTCTCCTCGACTCCCTCCTTCAAACAATTGAAAATACAAATCTCTAATATTTAATTCTTATTTCTTTATATTATTCAAAATTTTACCACTATATTTCTCTATCACAATCTTTATTAATTATATTATTTAGTTAAGAATTATTTAAAATCACCGATACTCTATTCAAATTATATCCTTTTAATTATCTTCCAATGTTTTTTTTTTTTTATATTTATCCAAAATTTCAGCAATATATTTCTCTATCAAAATCATTATTAACGATATTATTTCGTTAAGAACCATTAGAAATTACTAATTCTCTATTCAAGTTGGATTCTTTTAACTATCTTCTAATATTTCTTTTTTGGTACAAATCTTCCAATATTTACTCACCAGTTTTTCGACATAATTATCATTTTCTTATCCTTATTAACAAAAGTTTTTAAATGTTAGTTTCACCCCTACATGAACCCTTTTTCTTCTAATCACGTTACTTTTTTCATTTCTTTTTATTTTAGTTTGATTTTATTAATCAGAATTTTTTATTTATTTTCTATATATCTTATCTTACTTGTAACATTTCTATCATTTAAATTAACAGATTCTGTAATATAAAAACGTTGATAAATACAATTCTTTTCAAAATAAAAACAACACAATCTTATCTGTTATTAACAAATCAATTCTAATTAAAATTTACTCTCTTCACGATCTCCTAACTTTGAAATTAATTAAATAAATCAAAATTACATTTATGATAATTCATATCAAACATGATTACATAAAGGAAGGGGCACGGCCACCTTCCCCCTAATGTCTCTCCTCAATCACTATAGTACGCCTAATGAGAAAAGAGAAATCCATCATGTAATTTCATACGTAAATTCTTATTTGTTTTTCAATTTTATTTTTGTTCTTAATGTCTTAGTATTTTCTTTTATTGGTTCTTTGAAAATGTTACCAAATAAATAAGGTATTTTTCAATATTAGTTTTAATACAAATTTTTGTTGATATATTTGGAGTGATATGTAACATCTAATGGTGTATCAAGATAGTATTACTAAGTTTCATATTTTATTGGTCAATAGTTTAATATTATTATTGTAACATGGATTGGGTGATTATTCGTTTAATTTTTCTAAACTATATTGTAAAAGTTTTTAATGTCATATCATAGTTGGATGTCATGAAATTTTTGTGGAGACGGAGACTAATAAAATTTGCTCAAAATTTAATTTGTAAGTACTATTATATATTTTTTATTGGTTTTGCATATTTTCTCTTTGTTCGTCATTGTTGGTATATATAATTATTGATATTCTTCTTTATAAATTTATCCACTAAAATTTACTCTTTTTCAATAGTATTTTTGCATTAGCTACCTAAATTTCTATTTTGTGATAGATAATATATTGAGAACTATAAACATACACAACTTAACCACTTACGACTAAGGGCATGTTTGCTAACCCAATTAAGAGCTTAATTAGAAAAGTTTTAAGTGATATTAAAAATAAGATTGTTTGATAATCCAATATTATATCACTTAATAAATTAAGTATGTCTTAAAAATAGCCAAAATTTTAAGTCAAAAGATAATGTCTTAATATTTTAAGCTCTATTTTTGACATCGAGCTTAATTTTCGCTTTAACAAACAGCCCTAAGAGGTGAGCTATTGTGGAGTAATGTTTAGAGATATCATTATTTTATTTCTAAAAATATAAATTCTTTAATTTTCTTAAAAAAATTATTGGAAGCAAGACAAGTTGTTTGCCACATCTATATTAAAGTTGGCACACATTTCATTTGATTTTTTTTTTTTAAAAGTGTTCACCTAGCCATGATCTAACACTTAAAATTGGTATTCCAGCGATGCTGTTGAGAAACATCGATCATGTTGCAGGGTTGTGCAATGGAACAAAACTAATCGTTACAAAGTTTGGGCATCACGTTGATTTAAAATTTTGAATGGAAGTAATGTTGGAGACAAAGTGTTTATCTAAAAAATGTTATTGTCTCCATAATGTGAGATTATTTTTCAAGTTTCAGAAAAGACAAATTCTTTTGATAGTATCGTATGCAATAACAATTAACAAAAGTCAAGGTCAAATACTACTGCATGTAAGATTCTTCGTGAAGAAACCAGTGTTCAGCTATGAGCAGTTGTATGTTTTAGTTTCTAGGGTAACAAACTGAGTTGAAGATATTGGTACGTGATAAAAAGATAAATTTTTTAAAATTTATAATATTATCAATACAATGATATATTTTTATTTACGTAATTACTCCTGACATTATTTTTCCTTACTTTATTTTTTTAATTTTATTTTTTCTCTTCATTTTACTTTTACCTGAATATAATTTAATCAAAAACAGTAAAACTTGAATATAATTTAATCAAAAACAAATATACGTCCGTGTGTAGAACACCAAGTGTAAAACTAACTGAGTCATAATTAAAATTGATTTTAAGATCTGAAAAGCATCTAGTCAGTACGTAGCTTTATACAGTAGTATATTGACAAGAAAAACTTCGCCATCATTTTCAAGAACACCTGAGATATTGGAGCAAGTACATCAAGAGAAAGCTTAATTATTTATAGGCTTAATTCTCAATTTCATTACTCTACTTTTACAAAGGTCCGATAATCTCACTCTACAATTTTTTTTACAGATTAATAACTATATTTTACAAAAGGTGTTAATTTGATACATAAAATAAACGCCGTTAAATTTTTTGAACGAAAATTGCCAAAAAGACAATAATACCCTCACAATTATTTATAGTGACTAAAGTACCCTTATGATTTATGAAGGTTTCTATTTTACATGAATTATAAAATAATAATAAATTATTAAGGCTTATGATTTATGACTCTTTTTCAAAGAAGACAACTCTCATATTGGATTCATCTAGAAGATCCACTCCACCCACACCAGGAGACACAAAATATAAGGGAGAAGCAGCAGACAAATTAAAAGAATGATAAATCTAAATCAAAATTATTCTCTAACAGAGTGAACGAGGACATCGGAGAATCGGTCGACGACACATCCCTCTTCTTCCTCGGTGAATCTTTATCTCCTCTTCTAGATCGTTTGCTTTTTCCATCACGGTGTGAATCGTCGCCTCCATCGGCTTTATCACAATCCTTTCGGCAACTATCGCCTCTTCCATCAACGAGTGGATCAAGAACTCAGCTCGGTTACAATCGCTCCTGTGTTGGCTACTGAAAAGACAACACCACACCACCACACACTCATTTGTCGTCCTGCCGGCCACTTCCACAAATCGTACTCCCCCACACGACAAACAATCTTGGGTCTACATGATGTCCGTTCTGCCCCTTGGAACAAATAAGTCGGGATCAACAGATGTAATTCCAAACTCAGGTTTTCAAATCATAACTGGATCGCAGATCTAATTCCAAACTCGATTCAAATCATATAGAAAGACGATTAAGAGTAAAATTGAAGTCTATTACAAGGTATACTTTCAAATTTAAAGAGATTTTAGAGAAACCAAGAGGCCTTAATAGGTGATGGTGGGTGGCGTTTGTGGAGGTGTCGGGGTTGGGATTAGGAGGACATGAGAGGCGGCGAAGAAAGGAAGAAATCGGAGCTGAGGAAGAGGGAGTATCGGCGAGGAAACGACGACAAGGGCTCGCCGGCACTGAGCTTTACCAACGTGATGGCAAGATGGTCTGGTCCACCGGCGCTCAGTTCAATCTGAGAGAGAGGGTGTGCGGCGAGGGACTGAGGGAGAGAATGAATGAATTAGGGTTTTCTATTAAAAGATTTGCACGTGACTAGCAAATGGTAATCATAAGGGTAATTTTGAATTTTCAAAAAATAATTAAACTTTCCATCCAACAAATCAGACGGAATGATTAACATGACACCTTTTGTAAAGTATAGTTATTAATCTGTAAAAAAAAATTGTAGAGTGAGCTTATCGGACCTTTTGCGAAAGTAGAGCGATGAAATTGAAAATTAAGCCTTATTTATAATACACCAGAGAGGTAAACTCTTCCTTAGTTTCACTTATTCTGACATAGTACAGTTGTTCTATACTATAGTTCTTTCTTCCACACTCCCAATCAAGCAATAAATAAATACTGTGAGTGAGAAGGCAAATGAGATGAATCTGCTCTTCTCATGCAGCAGCAGTTGGAGGGAGCTGCTTTGCTTCGAGTGTCTTCTCGTATTCCTCTATGGATTTGAACAGCTCTGAGAAGTTTCCCTTTCCAAACCCTCCACACCCAGCCTTTTGTTGCATCTTCCCTTCCTCGTCCTTGACCATGCACCCAACTCTCTGAATTATCTCCACAAATATTGTTGGCCTGCTCAAATAAAACATTCTCCTCATAAACAACTGCATCAGCTTAGTTTTTTTTTTTTTTTGTTGTTATTTTATCTCTATTTGTAGTGCGTCATCTGTTCTAATAAAAGGTCTAAACTGGAGAAACAAAGGATCCCCTCCTTTGGGCACTGCTAGTGGGAATTGACTAAAAATGGCAGTCATTTATTATCAAACTAAATGTTGTTCCACTCAAACTAAAGTGGACCATTTTAATCCCACATCACTTCTATTAGCGTTGCACTCAATGTTTTCCCAGCTCAACCTCAAAATTCCCCAGTACCGAGCAAACTTTATTGGTCTCAACATACAAGAAAATCGCTGACCAATGCATATTTCAATAGAAAATCACTAGGCCATACTAAAATATATATGCAAATGTGTACAGCCTCATCTCTTTCTCACAATAGAGAAGAATAAATATATGAGAATGCGTGTACACTCATACAAAAAGAAAGAAAGGAACATACAGCCAAATAAACAAATCAAAACACGAACATAGAAGAAAGAAAAATCAGATCTACACACACAGGCATACCATGAGGATTACACTAATTTATAAGCATTCATCACAACATGCAACTATATAGTAATATGTAACACCATTTGACTAACAGTCATATGACTACACTAAATCACCAACCACAATACAGACCATCTTCTTGACATTGATCGGTTTCACACCTTCTCAGCTGATGGCCAAAGTATATACAGCAAACAACAATACATATTATTACACCATATTTGGCACTGTGTCTCACACTTATTCTCAATCCAATTATCAAGTTGAAACTATGGAAAAAATGAGATAGGAATATGATGACTTCTTCACCTTTTCCATATGAGGGGAAACAAGGATCAGTCATGATGCAAATGAGAAATGCACACAACCAACAAACTGCAGATATGAGCTTAAGACAGGCTATGAATGCAGAAGAGAGAGGCCAGAACACAGAACTCAATGGTCACTACAAGGATAATTTAGTACTCTGTATTAGTCTAGCTCACATAGTCACATTGTTAATACCCCAGATTGTGAGCAAAACTGATTTAACAGAAATAGTAACAAACCAAATCTCATTAAATCTTCAAATGTCATTCATCAAAAAATATCAGAAAATCATGTAAACATAAATTCAATATCATGCTTGACCTTATGGTGATGTATCTTATCAAAGTTTTGTACTCTACATACATATATCCAATATTGTTCTACTTTTTGAAAAAGATACACACCAATTGTTATAGTTCATCAAGAGAATGTGAAATAAATGCTCCTCATTCAATTAAGATATGTTGACTTATACTATTTATCAGTCCCTAGTTCAGCTGTTCACTTAAAAGATTCCACATTCAAGATCAAATTTTAAGAGATTCATAACTACCACTCAGAGCAAACATAACAAACACTTATTGCTATATATAGCACACAAATAAAGCGTAAAGTTAGATCGTAAAGGGCACTGCAAGCTTAATTTTAAAAAGCGAGACTCTTTATGTCGAGTGGGTCGGGCAGAATACTAAGTTACTGGATATACTCAAAATCATACAACAAAGATCAAACATTGTACTAGTATACTACTCCTAGTAGCAACAACTTAAAATGGCAACCAAAATTCCAAAATGAAAAGCAAAATCTTAATGGGGGATTACCATACCTATCACCCACGGGTTTGGTAAAGATCTGAAGCAGAGTTCCCTGATCATCTCTATCCACCAAAATCCCCAATTCCTCACACTCCTTAATCTGTTCATCACTCAACACATCCCCTGCTCTATTCTTCAAATTCCGATAATAAGTAGGCGGCGGGGACGGCATAAACTCAAATCCCCCAACCCCACTCCGTTTCCTCATCTCCCTCAACGTCTTGAATATGTCTTCGCTAGCCAAAGCCAAATGCTGTACCCCTGACCCCTCGTTGTGCTCCAGATACGTCTGAATTTGACTCTTCCGCTTCGTCCCGTGCACCGGCTCGTTCATTGGGAACAGCACCATTTCGTTGTTGCTAGCCAGCACTGCAGAATTCAACCCGCTCTCGGCTGTCCCAATGTCTTCGGCTGTGAATTCGGCGAATTCGTGGAAGCCGGTGAAGGATTTTACGTATTCGACGGCGAGGGCAAGGTCAGGTACGTTCCCGACTGCGTGGTCAAGGCGGCGGATGCCGTAGTCTAGGTCCTGGTACGACGACGTCTTGTCAACGGGCTCGAATTTTGGGAGGAACGTGTCGTTTGGGGGTTGTTGTTTGTAGCTGATGTAGCGCAAAACGACGTCGCCGTAGAGATGAACTTCAGCTAAGACGGCGGAATTTTCGAGGAGGATGGGCGGGGAGGAGGGTTTAGCACCGTGAGCAACGCTGGCAGAAAATGCGAGCTCGGCGTCATCGACTTCGATGGCGACTGATCGAACGGCGAGCCCGTGGGAGGAGGTGAAGGCGCGGTGAACGGTGTGGGAGAAGGTTGGAATGGACGAGGTAGCGGCGGCGTTGGGGTTACCGGCGGCGATGGAGGGAGAGTAAGGAGCAGTGAAGAGGAACTGGAGCTGGCCAGAGCGGAGGAGGTAAGAAGCGTGGTTCATGTTTCCGGTGGAGAGGTCGGATTTGGCGACAATTGGCATACCGAGGCCCCATGAGAACCGGCGAGAGGTGTTGGTGGCGTCGGAGCACCAGAACTCGACGTGGTGGAAGCGGCGGACGGCAAAACGGTCGGACTTGGGGTTGACGCGGACGAAGTTATTGAAGCCGACAAGTTTGAAGCTCTCAGCCGGTGAGGCGATGGTAGCTTGTGCTGGGGCGTCGTTTTCATTGCCGAGCTGAGCTTGGTTACCCATAGTTGAGTAGAGTCGTGAGGTGTTGAGGTGCGAGAGAGTGAGAGTCAGTGTGTTTGTTGTGTGTGTGTGTGTGTATATATATATATATATACATACAGTTGGAGAAGAAGTTAGGCAATGGGTGACACGTGGACAAATAAGTGGCCGTAATTGGTTGAACATTTGTCCACGATTCTCCATATGAGAGTAAGATTACCATTGCCACGTTTGAGTCAAATCCATTTTTCCTCCTAAGTCATCCTTTATGGCAAAACGTTTGAATCACAAATTCACAATTTACTAAATTATTGTCCTACTTTATTTTTTAAGTTAAATAGATTATTTTCTTAATATTAAAAATTTATTTTTATGCTTTTTTTTTTCAAAATTATACGAAATTGTTGCAGCATTATTCATCAGCACCAATTTGGTGTTGGTGAGACCCATTTATCTTTATTTAATAATTAATTATTAAATATTAAAAATTATTAATAAATATTAATAATATGATATTATTAGTTTAAATATATTTTAAACTAATTAATAACTAATATTAAATATTATAATTAATAAATATTAGTAATATAATTTATTTTATATAATTGAACATTATAAATTCAATAATTTATAATTAATTAACCTTTTGTGATTATTAATCTTGATTGTAATGATTTTATGATATTTTCAAGTACTTGTATGTCAATTAAATTATATGATAAATTTAATTATAAAATTACTAATTTTTAAATATTACTACATTAGGCAAAATACAAAAAAATCCCAAAAGTATCCACCAGATCCCAAAGTCTCCCCCAACCTAAGATTTGCCCCCTGACCCATCTGATGTCGCAAATTTTCCCAGTTAGCCCCCTTGCCGTAATGTCCATTAGAAAAGTAACGAAAATTCATCATGTGCCTTGCACGAGGGGGGCATTTGGTCTTTTCATTCCTTTCTTTTCCAAAACCCTAAAACAAAATAATCATAGGTGGGGTTTTCCCTACTCTTACTCCAGTTTGTTGAAATAGAAGGATGAATTTCTATGGTGGGCTTCAAGGGCTCAAAGGCAACACATTGATCATGAAGATTAGTTGAAAAGAGAGGGGCGACCTAGAATGACTCAAGGGCTGCCACATCAGACGATGGGAGCGAGAGCCACGATTGACGAAAGGATAAAAAGAGGCGAGAAACGCAGCAGCGAGTTGGGTTTCTTCGCGCAAGAGGAAATAGAGGAAGACAACATGACATCTCGAGGTAAGGACAAAAATGGCGATTGGTCTGGCCACCATCGAAGCATCTGGTGTGAGTCTTGTGATTTTGGAGGTTAAGGTTAGGGTTTGAAGATGAGTATGGTGGGAATTGTGAACTGGGTGATGAGGGAGGCATAGTTTCAAAATCTTTGATTTGGAATCGTAGGCAAGTTGGTGATGGGTTTGAAGAAATCAATGTTGGGGAGAGAGAGATCTCTGTTCAGTTTTGATTTTCTTTCATCTCTACACTAATTTGGTGGATCCCAATTTTTTGTTTATAAGAACCTCTCATTTGATTCAATTCTTTATCAAAAATTGTGTGCAATTAGATGGCTCTAACCAAGAATGACTCAAAAGATCATTCTCAAAGGTATAGTAATAAAAGTAGTAGTGGTGGTGGTGGTGGTGGTGGCGACGGTGGTGGTGATTATTCATGGAAAAGAAAGGAATAAAAAGACAAAATTGCCCCCCTCGTGCAAGGCACGTGATGAATTTTCGTTACTTTTCTAACGGCTATCACGGCCAGGGGGCTAACTATAACACTCGAGATTTCTCATTCGCTCAGTCTAGGTTATATTTATTTAATATTTGAATCGGCCTCATATTACTTCCTAATTAATGTACTTATATCTTGATTTTATTGTTGGGATGTGGTACATTTATTCTTGCATTGGCCTGAAAGTTTTAGAGAAAGTGCAATTTGACCCCTAAACTTGTATAACTCGGTTTGTTTTGATTCCAAATTGATTAGTGAGATATAATTCGTGCTAAATAAGCATAATGAGACGTAGTAATGATTAGTTAAGGCTAATAAGGGTTAATTGAATTTAAGATTGAGTTGTTATTGCTAAACACCACAACAATATTTTAAATTTTGCATTCTGGCCCTTAAAGTTCCTAAATCACCCGTTAAGCATCCGATTAAGTTGAGATTATCGTGATTAATTATGATTAATTAAATTTAAGTATGATTAGCTACTCTAATCAAGATTAAGGGATACTAAATATGTTTAGCTAGACTTAATCCCGTTTAATTTACTTAATCACATAATTAGTGACCAATCAATCAAATTAGGGCACACAATGTTTGACCATTTCACAACTTGTCACCTTAAGCTTGCTATGGCTGATTAATGACTTAAAGTTGCTGGAGAAAAAAGATTAGTTCATTCCCTTATTCAGTTCTCATCTTCTTCCTACATAGAGAGAGAAAGAGAGGTCATTTTAAAGAGAGAAAGCTAGGGTTTGAAGGGGAAAACGTCATCTTTCGCCTTGGTTGCTTTCATTAAAGTTGTAGAGCTCGACTTAGGGATCAAGATGACATAAAAATATTAAAGTTTAATCGGTGGAATAGTTTTTCAACTTGGTAAGGGGACATCTTGCTTATGTATGTTCATGATTATGATTGAAATTAATGATATGAGGTTGATAAATTGAGTTTCATAATATGTGCCAAGTACAAGCATGTTTGTGGTGATAGTTTGTATTCTTTGTGTTGATGTTTTTAGGTTCTATTATGTTGTAACTTCAGTGGTTCATAGCATGCTTGTTGTGTACTGATGTTGGCTTAGTGATTAGAGAGTTATTGGTTGGTTTGGTAAGGTAGACACATAAGTTACAATAGGAGCAATCCCTGTTTTAGGCTACTGTCCGGAAGGTGGAAAATCCGTCCATGGGAATTGTATGATTTTTGTATATGTTGTACATTCATGTGTTAAGAAATAGCCTGTAAATTTTCGTGAGATTTGGAGTTTGGGAAGTACCTCAATTACGTTGTGAATAGTCGCTGCGCTGAGTGAACTGTTTGCAAGAAATCTGGTTAGTAACTTGAACTTTGAATGGTTGGAACTTGATGGTTATAGGTCCAAATGAAGTGATTCAAAGTGCTAAATTCTATTTTGGAATGTATAGTTTCGAAATATGTATGAATTATAATATTTGGACTTAAGAGGAATATTTGGTGAATTTAATGGTACAGTTGCGCACTGATTGATAAATAATATACTTGGGTTGAATTATGATGATATTGTGTGGACTCTATTGGGATGATATTGTGTGTAAAAAAGTAGTGTGAGATATGCTTTATTTGAACTCCAATAATAAGCTTATGAAGGTAGAATCCAAAGGATTGGTAAGTAAGTGAATAATATGAGGGTGATTGTATAAGAAATAGGTTTCGTGAAGTAATTGGTGACCAAATGTTACGTAAAGTTTACATGTGTAGCTTGAGGTAGATCCTAGGATATGAATGGGTTCATAAATGATATTAACTTATTACAGATTTGTAATTTAAGAAGGGATATGAGATTGTGAGGTGCTAAACCTTGAAATTGTATTATTGTGAACTTGTTAGCAAGTTATTGATAGGTGGATGGAATTATGTACTTGAACAAGTCTTAACTTGTTAAACAATACTACTTGAGCTAGTATGAGACATTATCTCGTATTGAGAGATCTATCATGTGAATTGAGTTAGTTGTGTGGATACAACTTACTTGAATCTTGCATATGTAATTGAAACGTGGTGTAGCAAATTATGAGTAGTTAATGGCAAGGATGAGTTTACTTTATAACTCATCAATGTCTCATATGTTACTTTCAATGGTCATGAAATAGTCAAATGTGAATAACAGAAATGGCATGGCTAGAACACCCAAGTGGTGATAATGTGAGCAACAACTTGTGAATTTGTATGAGAGCAACATCCAGGGAGTTTAGGGTAACCTCTGACTAAGGGTGTGCACGGGCCCAAAGTCTGCGGGCTTTGGCAAAGCCCGGTACAAGCCCATCTAGTTGCGGGCTTCAATTTTAAAAGCCCAATATAGCGGGCTCAATGCGGGCTTAAATCGACGGACTTTTTGCGGGCTTTGCATGGACATTAAGCGGACTCGGGCTTAACGGGCTAACCAATTCAATGCCAAGATGTTTGTAATTTCCAGCCCATTAAAAAAAAAAACATGGTATGTAATTGAACACTACAACTTCACCAAAACATTGAAATTAGAAAAAAAGAATGAATGATAATCTCCAGCCTTAACACATAACATTAATCAATTACTAACACACTCTATTAGTAATTAACAACTTAAACTACCGTATATGAATACAATTTCAAATAAACTTCTCAAATTTTCATCACCTTCAAGACTTCAACACTAACTATCATGCAAAACAGGAAACAATCACATACAAACCCTTCTCCAAGCAAACTTCCACCAATCAACATTCGTTCCTCAAATCAAATCCTTCCAAAACAATCCATGTACAACCAATGTGTGTGGTATATAGATGTGTGTACATACTGTAAACATACATCTGTACCCCTAAATCTCAAGATCTGTTGAGAAAAAAAAATAAATTTGGGGTTAATAAGAGAGAAAAAATCATAAACTAAATATTGAGCTTTATGCACACATATAGATCTATATTAATGAATCAACATATTTATAAAATCAAAATCGAAAAAATTGTATTAAATCAAATGCATAAAATTGAGATCTGGAGAGAAATTAAGAAAATTGGTTGAGTCCTAGAATTGAAATTTTATTTTGAAACCCTAACTCCCAAATCAAAAAAAAAAAAAAAAGTGTTATAAGAAATAGATATTTAAAATTAAAATGGACCAAAATAGAGATTTGCTAAGAAATTAAGAACTGTAAAAAGTCTTTTGAAGCCTTAGCTCATTTAACCTAGATCGAGAGAGAGAGAGAGAGAGAGAGAGAGAGAGAGCATTTATCGAATTCACACAACATACCTCCATTGCCGACCACGACTCTAGCCATGCAAAGAATGGCTTGATTACGCCTGTGCACTGTGCACTGTGCTTTGAAGCCTGAAATAAGGGAGGGCACACAAAGAGTGGGCAATAGAAGGAAGACGGTGGCAGAGGAGAGAATTGGTGGAAGACGACGGCAGAGGAGAAAATTGGCGAAGAGAGGAAGAAGGGAAGACATAAGCTATTTCTTTTTCCACGATGGATTCTCACTTTCTCCAAGGTTTTTTTTTTATTTCACAGTATATATACATACTAAAACGACGTTGTTTTAGTGTGTGCGGGCCGGGCTGGGCTATGCGGGCCTAAAGATATCTCAAGCCCGGTTTAGGCCCAAGCCCGCGGTCTTTATGTTTCCTAAAGCCCGGTATGGTCATACAGCCCATGGGCACGGGCTGAACGGGCTGGGCTTTGGCGGTCCATGCGGGTGAGCGGGCCGACGGGCCATTTTCCTCACCCCTACCTCTGACTATGTTACGGGGCGGAGTGTAGTGCTAGTCAGCAGCAGTATCTTATTTGGACCTAACCCTCCATTATTGGCCATAACAGAGGTTACTTTTTCTACTATCCCTGCGGGAGGTAGTGTAGTTTTCACGCGAGCTAGGGGTTGTAGGGACCTGGCCACGTGTTGACTTTGCCCGGGCTATATTTATCGTAATTTGTGAAGATGATCGTGATAATTCAAGCTTCATCAACAATTGAGGGGTAACAAGGATGGAAGCGGATGGTCGGAGATGTATCTCGACCTTGTATCTTTAACATGTTGGCTTTATGCCTTATGTGTAGCATGAGATCTCAATACTCGTGATGGGTCATTTCATTCGCTAGTATGGGACAGTGAAGGTTATGAGCTGGCTACGTAGTAACGGGACTTGAATGTTTATTATGTTATTGAATGTTTATCGTGTTGAAATTATTGTGTTGTTCTTTACATGGTATGATACTTAAACTGTTGCATACATGCATAGCATACATAAGTATAGTAGAACCTACCATTTAACTATTGTTTTCCTTAGATTGAAGCGAGGCAAAGGGGTCACACACGTGAGGCTATGCGACTTGTGGTGAAATAACAGATGGTTGACTTTCTTTTGGGTTGGTTTTGATTTGTATATACATGGCCAAACAGTGGTCATATCATACTGTTTATGTATCAAAGTTAGTCTATGTAACATTGTATATAAGGGCTAGATGCCTTCTAATTTGGTTTGTATGTAAGTTGGATGAGTTTTGTAAACTCAGTTGTATTCTCTTTAGTTTATGAATTTGAAGAGCATGTTGCCATGTTTCAGTTTTAACAGTTGTGTTGTGTTAAGCAGGTGATTATTTTGATTATGTATAGCGAATTCATGCTCGGATTTAGGCTTTGTTTAGAAGCTTGAAGTGGGGTGTGACACTAACCGGGAAAATTGACAACATCAGATGAGGTTATGGGGCAAACCTTAGGTTAGGGGACTTTAGGATTTGGTGGATACTTTGGGTTTTTTTTTTCATATTTTAGCCTATATAATATTATAAACATAAAACTAATAAATATACTAAAATTATTAATTGTATAATCTCAATAATTACTATTTAAAAGGTTAATAGCAAATTAATGTACATATTGATAAATAGTTTCTTTTGGTGTAAGATTTGATGTGAATGGGTTGAAGTTAGAATAATTGGTACAGAAATTGAACTATTTTAACGTAAAAATTGTATCAAATTTGATTTTTATGGTGCGAAATGGCCTAAACAATCAAACACAATAGTCTTGCCATATGCAGTTGAATTTATAACAACTGTGTTGACTTGCAAGTATGTATATTTGGGTGATTATATTAAGGGAAAACTCCAAAATTTGTCCCTGTACTTTTTGTATTTTTTTATATTCGTCCTTGTACCAAATTTTTTTTTGAGACCATCCTTGTACCAAGAACATTGAGCATGATTGGTCCTTCCGTCAAATGTTGTTAACTTTTTTCTGTTAAGTCGTTCCACGTGCCCTTCACAAACATTTTGAAAAGGGTAAAATAGTCATTTTGTCGGTTGAAATTGAAATTGAAGGGGGTTTGACTACCATGGTTGCCCCTTTCCCTTCCATCCCACCATGGCTGCCTCACCATGACTACCACTATAGGAAGAAGATAAAAATGGAGAGATATTAATTATTTGAATGAAATTTCCAATGTTTGGAGTTGAATCGGATCTGTGGTGTGGAGGTATGGTTTGAACTCCATTTTTCCAAGAGCTGCTTCGTTTCTTTCTTCAGCAAAAGTGCCACTATTCATTCCTGTATTTTTATTTTTATTTCTAAAAAGTAAATTCACAACCCTCTTACCTTCTTCAGTTGATTGTTCATTTGTTCTTATACTAGATACTCAAATCTCCCAGATTTGAATGTATTGAAGGTGAAATTTTAATTCATTTATCAAATATTTTCCTCTTGTGAACTTCTTACGAAATCATTTTCTAGTCAATCTCTCTCACAAAATTCAAGAACCAAGATGGGCTTCCCCTTAGAATCTTGTATAATTTCATTTTCTCTCCACTTCAATCGTTAAAGCTGCCTAACTTTGCTTCATTTTTCTATTTTCTCGAAGCTTAAAAGCAGCCTCTAATGTCGACTCGTGGGACGAAAGGGAAAGAACAACACTGCATATCGAACAAACAACCCACAATGACTATGATTATAAAATAAGCTCAGTTAATAAACATCCTTTTGCGCACATTCGGTCACCGAGCTCAGTAACGCGGGCTTGTCACCCATGTTAGGGAGTTGAATCAGATCTAAACTGTTTATCATCACTATACTTTTCGGGTTTTAGAGGAAGGTATGGTTTTTGGTACAAGCTGAGGTCGGACAAGAGGGTTTGGTTTGAGTTTCCTAAGTTTACACAATTGGTCCCTGTACTATTTTCAAGGAAATGACTACTTTATCTGTGGGCCAAATCATGACATGCACATAATTTCAGTTAACGGAAAAAAATAAATAAAAATGAACAGAAGGACCAAATGCTTAATGAAATTGGGTTCAAGGACCAGATACGCTCATGAGGGACCAATCCTAAAAAAATCCAAAAAGTACAGGGACGAATTATGAAGTTTGCCCTTATATTAATATAACAGCTTAGCTAACCACATTTCACACAAACTAGTTATGAATAGATTCCCAAGATTATTAAATTACGAACATCATATTGCCCAATCTTGTATTAGGAGCCCGTTAAGGTCACATTTCTCCTAGCAAACAAATGGCACTTGGCTATTGCCAAACATGAGCATCTCAGATAGTTAGAATTGATAGTTCATTTTGTATTTCGTAATTTTTTTTTTTTAGATTTTAAAATGGTTTTAAGGTTTTAAAATTGAAAAAATAAATTGAAATTTTAAAATGGTTGAAGCAAAGCGTAAGTGAACGTTATAAAAATAATAATAAAATGAGGAGAGAAATGTTACTGGTGAAAAGGAACTTCCAAATTCTTAATAACGGGAAAAGGAAATGATTACGGCAAAATGTTACTAGTGACCACGTCGATATCCACGTAACTGGGTTGTTGATGATCGGGTAATACAAGTAGGATATCTAGCTTGGTAAATGCTTTGAGATGGAAACCTTGCTATGAACCTCATGCAACCTGTGATCAACAATGTAAGCACCGTTAGGGGAGTTGGGTTATCCAGACTATAACCCTCCAGTGTAAAAGTGAATATTGGTGATGGTATAAAGCTTCCTTCTTAGAGCTTGATCTAAGAACATAACAAGGGAGTTCTTGAAGGTTATGAACCCATCAAGAACAATATCATTGCAGTGGGGCAAGTGTGTGACGAGTCTAGAGACAAAAATAAAAGACTTACATTGGTATTTATAGGTTGGAGCCTTAGGGAGAAAGCATTCCAGAGGGGACAAGCTGTAGACAAACGTACACTCGATTTGTCTTCTTGTGCATTAGGCGGTGAAGACAAATGAGTGGTGGTCGAAATAGTACATCCGTACTGTGGTCCCTTGTACTTTTATCCTCATTCTGCGAGATTAGTTTACTCGCTTGTGCTAGTGAGGTTTTGATTTGACTTTGACCTGCGAGGTTCGCTTGATTGCTCGACTAACGAGACTTTAGTATGACCTCGTCTTGCGAGTTTAGTTTACTTGCTCGAGGATGTCGAGACTTTGTTTGCTCGAGACCACTAATACTTTGTCTGTTTTGGACTATCGAGACTTTATTTGCTTGGGACTGCCGAGACTTTGTTAGCTCAGATGTACTGATGCTTTGTTTGCTTGGGGACATTGAGGTTTTGTTTGCTCGGGGATGCTAAGACTTTATAGGCTCAGGTTTATCGAGGCTTTGTTTGCTCAGGATCATGGAGACTTTGCTAGCTCGAGATCTCTGTGACTTTATTTGCTCGGGGATGCCAAAACATTGTTTGCTTGAGAACGGCAAGGCTTTGTTTGCTTGGGTTCACCGAGGCTTTGTTCTCTCGAGTTTACCAGGGCTTTGTTCCTTTGGATGTACCGATGCTTTATTGTCTCAGGATGTATTGAGGATTTGTTGGCTTTGGATATACTGAGGCTTTGTTGGCTCGGGATGTACCGAGGCTTTTTTGGCTTTGGTTTGCCGAGACTTTGTTGGCTCTGGTTTGCCGAGGCTTTGTTGGCTCGGGATGAACCGAGGCTTTGTTGGCTCGGGATTTACCGAGGCTTTATTGACTTAGGATCACTGAGACTTTGTTTGCTCGGGGACGCTGAGGCTTTGTTTACCTGGGGACGGTGAGACTTTGTTTGCTTAGGGACACCGAGGCTTTATTTGCTCGGGGACGCCGAGACTTTGTTGGCTCGGGTTTATCGAGACTTTGTTGGATTGGATGTATTGATGCTTTGTTTGCTCGGGGACGCCAAGTTTTTGTTTTGATTAAGTACCAGAAAATTTAGTGACATTCATTTGCAAAACATATTCCCATTTAAATAAAGTTTAGGACGATATTATACATTTAACCCTATGCAAATAAGAAGGTGGTTATGCTTGCACCTCAAGCAAACTACAATGTATAAACATGGTTACTGGATGAGCAAAAAGATTGCGTTATTTCACACATACTTGATCACACAATAATTATCTCGGTTCGAGTGGGTCAATCTTGTTAATTAAAATCACATGAATACGTACGGATCATATGATGGTGGACCCTAAAGAGGGATAGAGCATGACGGTGACATGCCCTGGTATCACATGATATGCTAAATTCATAAATCGTTGATATTCGAATTTACTGAATTAAAACATAGAGTAATGTGTATGTTTTATGCTAATACATTTAAACAGGACTAAACATGTTAATCCGAGTCAAAAACATAAAACAAGCAATTTGTGAGCTCTATATGATCAAGATTAGAGTTGGATAGTGAGTTTGTATGCAACTGAAACATATTAACGAATAAAGTTTAACTCGTCTCTACTTGCGAGATAGGCACGTAATTTTGCAACTATTTAGTATAATTGAGCAAATAATTAAATGGACATAGGGCACATTTAACTCAATTAGCACGTCATATTTCTCATAAGCGGGTGAGCAAGTATCACATGGCATTATATGTGTAAGAGGTGCGGTTTATGAACAATATTGTGTTAAAGTAAATAATGAGGCATGATTACTTAGGCTCGTGATTCAGAACTTAATCATGCACTTCCTTATTTCATTTGTGGTCAAGAGTAGGTAAATCATTAGTGACTTGCACTAACTTTAAGTAATCAAATAAGTATGCAAAATGGTACAGAACTTGTAATTTATCCTCAATTTAGTAAGTGATGGATTTGATGGCTCGATTCTTTATTCTGTATTAATACACGATTATATATGTAATGCAATGGGCCAAATCCCGGCCCCACGAGCTGAGTGGAGCGAAGCAACGTAGGCATATGATTGTAATGTAAAAACGTTATGGACCGTAATTGTTATTGGGCTTTTAATGTTTATGTTAAATAACATTAGTCATGTGATTGCAACATAAAAAACGAGATCATGAGAGCAAATTTGCAGAAACGGATGCCAAAAATAGAATGAGGACACCTAAGAACCTTGGGAACCGATCTGAACCGGCCCTTGAACATTTACTGCAAACCAGACCGATTTGTGCTGTTCACTGCTCGTTAACGAACTCTGACGGAAGTTGACAGAATTTGACTGAAGCTGACGGACATTGACGGACCCTGAAAGAGTTGCTCGCGTGAGGGGTGACATCAGCCATGCTCGCTTTAGGGATGACTTGTTGCGCACATCAGATCCACCTTCCCGACACATGAGGTGGTGTGAATGAGTTCACGACTTGTGGAAGCGCGTGGGAGCACATGTGACGTTCATTGGCTGTGATTTTCGCGTCTCCGACTTCGTCTTGGTAGGAGGAAGCTTGCTGTGGCAATTTCCAACAAAGGAACCAAACTGATTATGGAAAAAACATCTTGTACTGGGATTGCCGAATCGGGTCTTCATTGTTGGATTGTCTTATGACGTCGTCCAGTAGATATATTGTCTATGACAACCGTTAAAAGGCAGGATGGTGTTCCCCACCAAAACGGCAAAACCGTTGCGGTGTGACAATCAATCTCCAAGTTCTAAAGATAGAGAAAGTATACAATATCGAGAGAGAGAGAGAGAGAGAGAGAGAGAGAGAGAGAGAGTGAGAGGAAAGAGTTAAGAGAGCCCCCCTTTTTATAGTACTAGGGAGTTATTTCTACCTGAATGGGTTGAATATATTTCTTTCTTGTGTATGGGCTGACCCGTATCTCTTGGGAGTAGCTTTTGGGGAGGTCCAATATGTGCACATCACATGTCATCCTATGATGTGGCGGGGCCCCTTAGACACGTGGGACAGATTCCATAAGATCTCTTCAGGAAGAAACAAGTATATAAGAGTAACAAAAAGACCAGTGTGACAAGAAAAATAAATTATAAATTATAAAACAAAAGCTCCAATAGCTCATAACAAAAAACATACGACCAGCTCCCTTGCAGGATAAGAGGAAAGACAAAAAAGCATAGATAGATGAGCATAACAGAGCTCTCTTTGCCTACTTGGTATAATGCCCCCAGCAAAAAGACCGTAGCTCTGATGACACATTACAGAATATTAACGCAGTTCCCCTACTGGAGTCTACTACACATTTAGAAATACAGATACGTCTTAGCAGCAACCATGAGCTCTTTGACTAGTGACATTGGAAAGGGAGAGAAATACTGTTACTTATACATGAACGAGCCATATCGATATATATATATATATATATTAAGTGGTCCATGAAAAGACTAGGAAGACAACCCTCTTCCCCTTTTCAACTCGCAACTGGCTTTGCAATCGACTGCCTGACAGCTTCAGCATATGTCCTGTGTTGATAGGTAAGGGTAGACTCCAGCAAGTCCCAAAGAGATGTCTGTGGATTCCAACCTGTCGTTCATTCCCAGAAAAACAGCATTCAGAACGCGCTCGACCCTCTGAAACTTTTCTTGAAGTGAACACAAAAGGAAACAAATAAAATAAAATACCTAATTGTCTGTTGATGATGGTCATGTCTGGAATCCTTTTGTCACTGTCATCATAACCTTCCCCATAGAACTCTTTCGAGCTCACATCAATGGTAGGGGATTCTATAGATTCTTCTCCGCTAACCTTTGAATAAACCTGCCAAATGCAAGAGCATCTTAAGCAAACTGATGACACTAAATGTAACAATTACAATTAAGGTTCCATCCCCCTTGTAATATTCCGTCTTTCATCCTATACTTGAATGTACTGTCCTTGAGGAAAGGTCACAAAGATATATGGCTAAGATTGCAGATTAGAAAAACAGCTTGCTAACCTTGGTCATCATCTCAGCAAGCTGCCTCACTGTGACTTCATTGTTAGGGTTTCCCACATTGAAAATATGACCATTAGCCCTTCCAGGGTTTTCCTGACAACAGAAATAAAAGAGGAAAACTTATCAGCCACCCGATAAGAATTTATCAGGACATGAAAGATAAAAAGGGGATGGACAGTCAACATACAATCATCAACAAAACAGCTTCAATAGCATCCTTGATATAAACAAAGGTTCTTTGTGATTCGCCACCATCCACAAGCTTGAGTGGCTCACGCCTTAGAAGATTCTGATATAAAGTCAAAAATAAATTACAACAACAAATGGTATCAATAAAGAAGTTTGTCTCAAAATAAAAACAAAAAATACTGCATCTTCAATTCAGGCAGAAATATAACTTACATTACTAAAGCACGCCAGAACTCTTGGAACACCCTCACTGGGACCATCAATTCCAGGAATGAAATCCATCCTTGGACCAATCCAGTTAAAAGGTCTCACTATGGTGAACTCAAGACCGTTCTCAGCACCCTCAGCTGTACAAAAAACACTAGTGAGAAAAATAGGCCAGATATGACAATGTAGGAAAGCAAGATCGGACAAGCCCTCACCATAGATAAGCCTCTCAATTAACTGTTTTGCACATGCATATGACCACCTCTGCTTCTCAATTGAACCAAAAATGCAAGGGGAATCATCTTCTTTAAGGATATAGTATTGAGGATCCTATCCATCATTAACAGGAAGAATGACTTCAGTTGATGGCTTAACACAATGTCAATATGCTCAAAGAAGAATTGTATGTCCAGGTAATAAAAGAACACTTGGATTCAGCAAATAAGTTTCAATAACAAAACTAGTGAGGACAATTTTTATAAAAATCTTAAAAGAAACAATTCTCCCTTGAAATCAAATGATTCCAGAAAATTGCACCACTCACCAAACTCAAACTGAGTAATAATTCAAAAAGAATATGTTTAAACCCGCAGTGTTCAAAGTTCAATCAACGTTCTCAATCCATTTCACGCAAAAAGTCTCTTACTTTCCTTTTTGGACGTCCCATTCAAAAAGTTTCTTCCAAAAAAAAAGTATTCAATACCTACAAAATTCTAATTTTATCCCTCATATAAATGAAATAAAACAAGTGGGACACAACTTGAAGTTATTGAATGGTTACTTCCAAGTGTAATTATGAATGTCTTATACATTTGACTTTTCAAAATGAGTGAGTATTGAATGGCAAAATCACACAAGAAGGGGCTTAGCATGTGAGAATATATTGGCTCACCTCATAACCTTATTAAATCTTTCCTATTTAAATCTCTCCAATTATACAAAAGTGATCAAAATGTTCAACAGAACTTATTATTTAAGTGAATAGACCTCTTCCCATGATAGTATGCAATTCATTAAGCTTACAAAGCCTTGCACCATGTTCACCAGTGCATGAAACAGCATTTCTCTGCCTGGTCTGAGTCCTACCAGTAAAGATCCATGGCATGCGCCTAGGCTAATTGGACTTAAACAAATATTCAAAGAGAAGTTCAATATATTATTGTGCCGGAGAAGGCAAAATTTTGCTAAATAAATGAACCGCTTCCCACCATCACCAAAGTTATACTTGGATAAAGATTAAAGGCAAAAGCTCACATGTACCCTTAGGGCACATTTTAACCATTTATCTATAGCATGTGACTCAAAAACTACCCTAATGGCATGGAATTTGTGAATGGGTGGTTGTCTGCGGCAAAACTTAACTATATTTAGGTTCTTAAAATGTGCTCTAAGTGCACATATTACCCAAACCCAAGATTAGAAAGAATACATAAGTTATAACATTTTACTCGTTCACAATTTCCAAAGTTTAAAAAATATATATAAAAAATAAAAATTGAAGAACAGTCAATGCTCAATTCAACTAACAAAAGGTAACTTGTTAAATATAAATACAGAATCCTATTATAGTGTTATAAACTAATGTCAAGTAGACCTGTAGACGGATAAATCATGGACATAATATCAACAAGTGCACAGATCTGAACTCTTACCTGTCGCAAGGGGCTATCTTTCGGGAGAAAGCTACCAATTGTCTTCCCATATACTTCACAAGTGGAGAAATGAATGAGACGCTTGTTGTTCTCTGAACAGTACTTAACCTAAAGGAAAATACATCATAGTATGACAACCTTGTATTGACCACATCTTTAAAATAAAATAAATATTCAACTCAAGGACTGTGTTAGTTACACACAATTAACGTCATTAACATCAAATCATTGTCAAAAATAATTGAAAGTTGAAATTTCATACCACAGGGAGTGCATCAATGAAGTTGCTGTAAATCGTATCAAGAGGACGAGTATTGTAATCCGCCGGTGTACAGATAGCTGCTAGATTTATAACCTACACAACAAAATTGAAGAAAAAATTTAAAACAAAATCATAAGGCAAATCAGAAAATTCAATACATTTACTTAATGATTTAAACGCAGCACAATTAACAGATATTTTTGACGCAAAAGTGCAAATAATACAACAATGCGCCAACGTCAGACAGAGAAATTAGGGCATTGTGAATCAAAATGCAGTTCCTAAACAAAACACACATCATTATACAAAAAATAACAAATCTAACAGAGGAGAGTGAGAGAGTGAAGGTACCAGATCGGACATCTTGATGAGGCCTTCGAGGCGAGAGTCATTCTTAATGTTGATACGGTGAAACTGGATGCGATCGGCCCAAGGTAGGGAAGACGGTTCAAGTAGGTGCTTGATCTTGTCATTGTAAACGTCCACCGCCAAAACCTTATGCGGCGTCTCCGACATCAATTTCTCGCAGAGGTGAGATCCAATGAAGCCTCCCGCACCTATCATGCATATCGTCATCGCCTTAATCTGATTCCCGTCCAGATCTACCCTCGCCGTTGTTGTCGACGCCATTTCCAAAATTTCGCCCTGTAAGTATCACTTTCACTCTCTATTCGTATTCCTTTCACCCTCCTTTCTCTCTCTCTCTCTCTCGAGATCTTCAAATCAGGTAGAGAGCGTGTTTGTGTGTGGATAGGACAACGGGAGAAATTGGGAATTGTGTGAGGAGGCTGAAATGGAAGGGGGTGATATTTAAAGCCCGGAAAAAGGAGGGAGGAAGAGGTTCGCAGAGCCTGTGGCCCCACTCCCATTCATTTGTTAACTATATTCTGGCGAGTGCCAATATCACGCTCTATTCGCGATTTACGGAATCCATGTAACCATTACAGTTGTAGAGCAGTAAGGACGACCGCATCCGATTACAGCTCTTTTATTTGTTAGATATACGGAAAAAAATGTGTAAATGATTTGATCGATTTACAAAATTTAAAATCAAGATTATTCAAATTTTAAAATCAAACTGAATCGAACTGTTATAGTTCAACTCGGCTTGGTTGGGAACAGTGATTTAATTTCGTGGTTCAATTCAACGGTTCAAGTTTAATTTTTTATGATTCAATTTAATAATTTAAGCAAAACTTGCTCAAGTTTAATTTCCTATGATTCAATTTAATAGTTCAAGTTTAGTTTCTTAGTTCAAGCAGAACTTGTATATTATATAACAAGAGAAAGCAAAAGATTTAATAAAAAAATTTCAAACAAATATATACAAGTCTCAATGAATGAAGACACAAAACATTGATTCTTCACACAATCTCAAGTACTCAAATTAAGTTTTGCAAGAAGTACTACTTTGAACACCTTAATACATTAAACTAAGCCAATCAAACGAAATTCAAGCAAGCCAAAATAAAAGCTACAGAAATTAATTATGATGTAATATCGATTTGCACCTGGGATTCATGAACAGTGAAGCGAACCGAACCGTTCAATTTGGAAAAATTGAACGGTTATAATTCAAATCCCATTTTCAAACTTAAATTAAAACTCTTACAATCTAATGGTCTAAGAGTGTCACCGATGCAAATGTAAATGGGGAAAAAATTGAGTGCCACCTAAGATTTACACATTTAAAAAAAAATATATTGTTCAATGCAATTGTGAAGGAGGGTTATGGATACGATGTATCAACTAAATTATTTTTTATTGGTTATTAAACTATTAATTTTTTGATATTCAATGCACATTGTGGAGGAGGATGTGAACTCAAGCGAGTGTATTTACATCCTCCTCCACAATGTGCATTGAATGTCAAAAAATCAAGAGTCTAATAATCAATGAAAAATAATTTAGTTGATACATCGTATCCACAACTCTCCACCACATTGCATTGAAGAGTTTTTTTTTTTTCTTTGAAAAATATATAAATTCTAGGTGACATCCAATTTTTTTTCACATTCATACTTGTATTAATGATGCTCTAATGTTTTAGTTTTACTCGCTTGGGTGAGTTGCTTGGGTGAGTTATCAAGTTAAGTAATAAGTTGCATCCAACTAAGAGCCCGTTTGTTCGCGCGTTTTCGCAAAACGCAGGGTTAAAATGCAGTTTATTCCATAACTTAGCGTTTCAATGCTGCGGTAGAAAATGCAGCGTTTTCAAAACGCAGCTGCGTTTTAAAACGCTAGAATTCTTAGCTTTTTCCCCAAACGTAGATTTTAAAACGCTGAAGGGAATAAAAAGCAGCGTTTTGACATAATATCCCAAACGCATTTATAAAGAAAAAAGCCGCGTTTTAAATAATCTGCGTTTTCGAAACGCTTCGTTTTTAAAACACTGCGTTTTCAAAACGCTACACCAAACGGGCTCTAATTTAATTAGATTACACACTTTCTCCGTTATAGGCAAAGAGTTCATTTTCCATTTTTTAAAATTAATATGCGACAAAATCAAATCCAAATTTTAAATACTTTACTAATGTTTTAAGAAATATAATTTTATTAATTAAAAACTACATTAAGAGCCCGTTTGGTACAGCGTTTTAAAAACGCAGCGTTTTAAAAACGGAGGTCTTTCCTTATAAATACGTTTGATATATCACTTCAATACGCAGCTTTTTTTTCTTAGGAGCGTTTTAAAACCTGCGTTTTGGAAAAAAGTTGGGAATTCCAGCGTTTTAAAACGCAGCTGCGTTTTGAAAACGCTGCGTTTTCTGCCGCAGTATTGAAACACATTTTTTGTAAATAAGTTGCGTTTTATCCCTGCGTTTTGGCCAAAACGCTCGACCAAACGGGCTCTAAGAATACTATAGGGTACAACTTTCATAACTTTGTAAAAACTAATAAATTTATGTAAATTATCGGTCAAACTTTAATTAAGTTGACACCAAAAAGTTAAAAGTAGACTCTTTTCCTAGAACGGAGGAAGTATTATTTAGAGAATTTTAAGATATATACTCATTCTTCAAAAAAAAAAAAAAGATGTTACTCATCCTCTCAAAAAATATATTTATTACATATTATTCAGACAATTCCAAAATATGTATTCCCCCATTCCTAAATTAACGTCATGTTTAACTTATTTAGTCAAACGTGATGTTTTTCAAATACAAATTTGATTTATGTGAATAAATGCTACAAATGATTTGTTTTATAATTTTGAAAAAAATAAAAAGATACGTGAAATCTTTGACTAAAAAAATCAAACATGGTGATAATTTTAGAACAGATAGAGTACTTATTTTTATCCTAAATTAAGTATTTATTTTTATTTATGATCATGAATAAAAATAAATACTTATTCTGAGACACAAGTACTCATCCGTTCTTAAATAATTGTCCAGCTTTTGTCTTTTGTCGGTTCAAAAGACCGTCTATTTCTAGACTTTTCTTTTTAAAAAATATTTTTATCACTTCACGCTTACTTTTTCTTCTTACTTTAATTATGGCTACATGCGCAGGGTTTTAAAGGAAAATACATATCAAACCAAAATTTAGAAGAGTAATGCTAAATGGATCAATTTGATCCGGATCAAAAACTTTTATTGCTCCCTAAATTCCATGATTTTTTTTATTATTTCCTGAATCAATTGAAAAACATTTTTACCCTTTACGTATTTATTGTTCATGGAAAATAGTGCAAATTTTAATAAAATGGTACTTTAGGTAAAACACTTTTGTACTTTCTTGGATATTACAAAAGTATCCCCGTTGATCCATATTCCCTCCGTCCCAAAATAAACTTTTTAGAAATTTGCATACAAATTAAGAAAGCTTAGAAAAAGACTGATCTACATTTATTTAAGTGTAATTATTGTTGATAAGTTGCATGATTATTTTTATATTTCCTCTTAACATCCCTCTTTAAGTCATCCAATTTTTTCTCAAAGTTTGAACAACACATCTTTTCTTATCCCACTTTATCCCTAAAAAAAATTGTTCATATTCTCAATCCATTGAAAACAAATATTTTTCATTCCCAATACAATACTCCCTCCGTTTTAGGCAAAGAGTCCACTATAATATTTTAAAATGTTTCACTTAAAGAGTCATCTTTCAAAAAAATTATGCTTACAATTTTCATAATCTTTAATCTTTACCCTCCACTTGTATTGTAATCATTTTGGTTGTGCTTAAATATTTTTGTAATTATGACCAAATTCAATAACACTAATATATCTCTTAATAATTAAACTTTTCAAACGTGAATTTTTTGGGTAAAACAGAGGGATTATTTAATTAGAGAATAATTAATAAAGGCAATATTGACAAAATGTAGATAATTTTTTCTTGAAATCCCATAACGTAATTTATTTTAGAATAATTATTCTTTAAATAAAACATCTTTTATTTTTGGACGAAGGGAGTATCAAATTGATCCATCTATATCTATAATATAATTAATTAATTTTTCTTAATACATGTATACTATTATTTAAAAACAGAGTATTAGTACTTTTTAAAGCGAAATACGTGCTTTTACCGAGAGAGTGCTTAAAAGTACATATTCCAATAAAAGATTTGCATATTTAAATTGGGTAAAGTGCATTTTAATTTGGAAGTAACGAATTAGACAAGGGGAGTATTTTTAGTAGCAGTTGTTGACTCAGCAGTTACCAAGGGAGTGGTTTTTTTTTTTTTTATATATTTTAAATTTACCCTAAACTTATAAAGACCCCTCAACGAGATTTGACCTTATCATCAATAAAAAAAAGTGATGCTTTAACCAATAGAACAATTACTGAATCTCCATCAAGAGAGTACTTATTAAAAGTACATATTCCAATAAGAGATTTGCATATCAAAGTTGGGTAGAGTACATTTCACTTTGGGAGTAGAACGAATTAGACATGTGAGGATTAGTAGGGGTCGTTGACTCAGCAGTTTAGATTCGCTTCTTCACTTTATTTCTTAAACTAATCTTTGTTGTTATCGATAGATTCGATCTTTGCACGAATTGTCCCTCCTATGGAGTATTGGTCTAAGTTTTGAACGCGGAACTGCGAAATCCAATGAATAAAGTAATTTGGTTCAATTTTAAACTACGCTTATTCTGTTATGTTTTTAAAAAATTATAAAATTAAATCGAATAAAGTAGTTTGGTTCAATTTTAAACTACGCCTATTCTATTATGTTTTTAAAAAAATTATAAATCGGTCGGTTCAATTTAGTTTGTGATTTTAGCGGTCAAATCGAACCAAACCAAATAGTTTATATATATATATTATTCTTGTTATTAATAGTCATTTTGTTTGTTTTGAAAATTTATAACAATTGATTGAGATCTAGAAAATTATAAAAGTAAAGACGGTAATCTCACATCTCAACGCAATGTCACGTCTCACCTCTCCTCGTCGACGCTCTCTTTCTTTCACATCTATGACATTTTTCTCACACCTTATAGAATCAAAATTTTCTCTCAACCATCGTAAGATCTTTCTCGACCTTAACAGAATTAGTTTCAAAATTTTTCTTCTTTTTCAACATCTCTTCAGTGGTTTTAGAAAAATAATTAATCAAATAATAATTCTTTGAATCATAAAATTCCGAACCAAACTGAATGGTTCGATTTGGTTCGATTTCGAGTCTTACACGGATCAGTTCGATTCGAAACAAATAAAACCAACATGAGGCGGTTCAGTTTGTGGTGTTGGCCTAATTTACACCTTGGAGGGTATTTTAGGGCATGGAACATGGGAGTTGATTAAGAGCACGCTGGTGCTAATAAATGTTGTCTAATGGATATTAGGAGTGCTGCCTTCCTAGAGCATATAGTCTGTTTAGCTAATTTTCATTTCTGTGAATGTACCAAAATTTTGTACCCCTATTCCTAAAAGTGGTAAATGGTCCCAAAAACAATTTTGAGCGTAAGTAATAAGGATACGTGAGATTCTGTGTAATAAGGTGGGTTTCGTTTGCGGATTCTACATACATGGAAGGGCGAACTACAAAAATCGTTCGTGTAGTTTATATATATTTTTGGGTATTCTTACCCATAGGTGCTAAATATCACCCAAAAAAATGCTAAATATCATACTCCCTTGGAAAAATACTATTTCACCCCTCATTCAATTATTAAAAAAAAAAAAAGACCCCCAAGGGGTGGTGGTCCTAATGGAGGAAGACCCCCTCGGGGTGGCGGTCCTATGGAGGTTCCGTTAAAAATTTAACGATTTCGTTAACTTTTTAACGGAAACGTTAACTTTAGTAAAAAAAAAAACTGACAGAATAATGGATGAAAATGGAGGACCATCTAGTCTGGGTGGTTGTTTGGAATAAGACTGCCTAGAGGTGGCGGTTTTGTCAAATTTTGTTTTTTAACATTTCCATTAAAAAGTTAACGGAATCGTTAATTTTTTAACGGAACTTTCATAGGACCGCCACCCCGAGGGGGTCTTCCTCCATTAGGACCGCAACCCGTTTGGGGTCTTTTTTATTTTTTTATTTTTAATAATTGAATGAGAGGTAAAATAGTATTTTTTCAAAGAGGTGTGGTATTTAGCATTTTTTGGGTGGTATTTAGCACTTCTCTTCTTACCTAGTGTTCAGAAATGGTTATTGAATTAAACACATTGAACTCATATGATTATTCTATCTAATTTTGATTTTGGAAAAAGTAAAAAAAAAAAGTACTACGAATTACATGTTTTATGATTTTGAAAAAAGTAAAAAAAATATACGTCAAATTTACGTTTGAAAAATGTACTGTTTAACCAAAAAAAGTCAAACAGAACAATAATTTCAAGACGGAGGGAGTATATGTTTTTTTTTTTTCTGATTGAACCAAATAGAAAATTCTTTCCCCAGCCCACCTCCATTTTCTTTTCCAACCCACCACCACATCACCACCCCGCCGCCACCACCCATCACTTTGTCTTTCACCCAACCTACTCCTCCCTTCCCTTGTGGTTTTTCTCTCTCAAACCCAGATAATATTAAGACAAGACCGAAATGACTATTTTACTTTTCTCCAAATACACGTGAGAGGCAGGTGCGTGGATTTTTTTTGGGCCGAAGACTCATTTATTGGAATAACAGATTCCCTTCCATAAAAAAAATCTAAAATACCTTGGGGAGGGTGATTCTGAAAGGCCAGCAAATTCAATGGGAATATAACTTTTTTTTACCAAACTACCCTCGTCCATTTTATGTATCAGTTTCATTCACCCCTCTTCCTCCTTCCTGTATCATTCATGATTCAACTCACTCCTCTCCCCATCCTCCACTTCCGCCGCCGTCGTCGCTGCTTGGTTAACCCTCCACCGCTCACCGTTGCCTTTCACAATCACCAAACGCAATTAAAAAGTGAAAGAATTGAGGAGGAATAAAACGACTTCAATACCAGTTTGGCAAGACCCTACCACGTGATTCATACGAGGATTGTATAATTGGTTTTTGGGTTAATGATACCATTAGTCCCTAAACTATAGACTATTTCACCAATAGTCCCTTAACAAATTTTTTTCAAATTTCAGTCCCTAGAGTACCAAAAAGTCACGCGGCTACCGTTAGTAAAATTCCATTAAGTTAATCATGTGCGTTGCACATACCATTTTTCAAGTGTATTATAAGAAATTCCAAGTAAATAATTTTTTTATAAACTTTCAAAATTACCCTTCTTCCTATCCTTTCTCATATCTCATCATTTCTTCTCACTCATTCCATTTTCCTTTGCTAACCACTCCACCACCGCCACCGCCCTACTTTATGCTGCTGCCACCATCAACCCCTTAATATCTTAAATCAACAAGCAAAGCTAGTTAACATTACTATCATACTAGATCCATATCCAGTTTTCCACACTTTTATTTTTCGATGAAATTCATCCAAAATTACAATCAAAAGATTTTCATAGCTTTCACTGCTACACCAAAAACTTAGAAAATGGTAATACCGATTTGAACAAAATTATGGATCGAAACAAGATGAAAACAGAGAAATTTAAGTTACGAAATTGAAATTAAACGAATCTATGCTATAATACCATCACAAATTTGGTCTTCACACACGGCTATGCGAAGACGACGCCATTGTCGTTCTCTCTCCCCTCTTATTTATGTGCTTTAACCCATCTCCACCCAGAATAGAGAGAGAAAGAGAGATGGCCTACCTTTGAAGCTCAACCGGAGATGGGTAAGTCCCTCCACTAAAACCTCCTCCTCAAACCCA
Source organism: Platycodon grandiflorus (assembly GCA_016624345.1). Classification (NCBI taxonomy): domain Eukaryota; kingdom Viridiplantae; phylum Streptophyta; class Magnoliopsida; order Asterales; family Campanulaceae; genus Platycodon; species Platycodon grandiflorus. The sequence goes on from CM028366.1 coordinate 37,335,843, forward strand.
TCTATCAGTAAAGAAATCCCCTTCAATTTCCCTCAAAACCCGGTATTAGTACGGAAACCCCCTTCCCTTTTCTCTCACTTCTCTGCCAAACCAAAAACAAATCCCAAATTATACTTTCAAGAATGATTAATTCAATAAAAACAGCTCTATTCGGCCGCAAGAAACCCACAGTCCGCCCATTTAAAGATTACTACACCGAAGGGATCAACACCTTCAAAACCACCCACCTCCTTCTCCTCCCCAGCCGTTTGTCCTTCTCCTCCACCACCACCACCACCTCATCATTGGAACTCCTCTCCATCCACACTAACCTCTTCTACCAACAATTTCAATCCTACAACCAAACCCTTAGACGTCACCATCTCCAAGGACGTCGCACAAGTCCTCTTCCCCGAATGAGGCAACCTAATTGAAGATCCTTTCTCTGGCTTGGCGATCTCCACCAACCTTTGATAATAGCGGGGAAAACGAGATTGAAATCGGGGAATCTTGTTATTTCTTGAATTATCAGTGGTCGATTGAGAATGCGTGGAAGAACTCGGTGAATCTCTTTTTGTCTCTTCACAATTTAAGCTTCAAGTTTGATCGATCGGTCCCCTTACATGGAGTTTAGGGTGCCGGTGCTGTCGCCGGGGGGTGGGGATAGCGATAGAGATGGGAAAGTGATGGTTATTATTTTTTAAGTTTTTTTTATTTGACCAATTAGAGTCATAATTACTAATATTAGTTTTTTATAATATTAATCCCACTAAGAATTTCCTATAATACCCTTAAAAAATGGCATATGCAATGTACATGATTGATTTAACGAAATTTTACTAATGGTATCCATCAAAAGGACTAGCCATGTAATTTTTGGTACTCTAGGACCTGAAATTTAAAAAAAATTTGTTAAGGGCTCCTGATAGAATAATTCATAGTCGAGGGACTAATAATGTCATTACCCTTGATTTTTTATTATTCCATGAGGTACATTGTTGATGATGAATATGCATAAAGACCATAATCTGGCAAGACCCCACTACGTTAAATCTAAGGATTTGAAATTGGATAATTGGTTTTTCTTTAATGATATGATATCAAGAGCTTGAACTTGTGGTATTTTTATAAGATTTAGTTTAGTTCTATTAGATTAAATTAACTTAGATCTTAACACTTGACAAGTTTGTCTGTTTCATAACTTAGAAAAAAAAATTGATCTGATGGTGCAGAGATTTAAATAAATTTGTAATAACACTAATACTAAAATTTATAAGAATACCGCAAGCTTGAGCTCATAATATTATTTGTTTTTGTTTTTTTATTCCATGAGGTACATTGTTGACGATGAATATGCATAAAAATCCAAAGAGCATCACCAATATAATTATGAATTTGATCTCATATTGCTGTGGGTAATTTGTACACCAATACTCACCAACGTCCCAAATTGATGAATAGCTGACGATTAATTAAATATAAATATGTGTATGTGTGTGTGTGTGAGAGAGAAAATTAGTACACCCTTCGTTCCACTCAAAGAATTAACGTTTAAAAAATTTAATAATTAAATAATATAAGTAGGGTAGATAAAAATATTTGAACATAGTAAAGATGTTTATAGCAATGTAGAAGGTAAAGTTAAAAGGTTTAAGTAAATTGCAAGCATAATTATTCCAAGTAAAAAATCTTAAAATAAAATAGTGGATTTTTTTAACTAAAACAAGGGAGGGATTACTGTCTACGAGTAATGCTATGTGCATCTAAAATGTACACTAAAATTTCAGTTGGCTTATTCTGATTGGCTAAATGATTTATAGGTCCTACCATTTAATAATTTTCTAGCCAACTAAAAGATATCAACAAAGACTTTTGATAAATATTTAATATAAATTTTAGATACACATAACATTACTCAGTATCTACCTATAAAAAATATACCAACATTAGGTGTCAGTGTAAAAAATAGATAACCACATTAGATACTTTATTTTATTTTTCATGGAGAAAGCATTAGATACTTTAATTTATTTTTTTGAAAAGTATTAGATACTTTATTACGTATTAAATACTCCAAAAAAGTGGAGTACTCCACTAAAGTAAGTGCAATTATTGTTTGCTCTTAGTTGAATTATCGGTGACCGTGTCATTGGAGTAGCTGCGGGTCAAACCAATGAGCTGTACATCTTCCATGACACGTGATCCTCAATACATACAGTATTCCTTCCGTCACGAAAACTGTGAGGAATGAAATCCAATTAGAATCAATTAATACTATATTTAGTCAATTTTATGTAGAAACAAAAAGGCTTGAGGAAGGAAACATACAAGTGGAGTAAAAGAAAACAAGCCGATGATCCGTATGTAAAAATAAAATAAAACTCTCTTCATTTTATTTAAAGAATTTATATTTAAAAAATTATTTTTAATCAAAAAATTTACGTTTTAAAAAGTCTAATAATTAAGATATATATAAGTAGTAATAGAATCAGTCATAACTACAAAAATATTTTAGCATAGCTAAAATATTATTGCATATGTGAATGGTAAAGTTGAAAGTTTTATGGAGATAATAGACATAATTTTTTAAAGTAGACTCTTTGAGTAGAACGCACTAAAATATTATAGTAAACTTTTTACCTGAAACAAAGCAAATATATATATATATATATATAGACTTTTTGAGTGAAACAGATAAAAGATTAAGTAGAATTATATATAAGTATTATTAGAATTTGTCATAATTAAAAAAATATATACTTGAGCATATGTGCTTTATATAAAATATTTTAAAATAAAAAAGTGAACTTCTTATATATATATATATATGTATATATATATATATATATATATATATAGACTTTTTGAGTGAAACTGATAAAAAATTAAGTAGAATTATATATAAGTATTATTAGAATTTGTCATATTTAAAAAATTATATACTTGAGCATATGTGCTTTATATAAAATATTTTAAAATAAAAAAGTAAACTTCTTTTATATATATATATATATATATATATATATATATATATATATAAAAACAGACCTCTTACTACAAAATTGACGAGAGCTTATTTCCTTGAACGGTCACATAATTACTAGAGTGATGTAGTGGGACATATAAAGCTATGCCTATTATCAACACTCTAATTATGAAAAATGCTAGAGTCATCTAAAGAGTACAAAAAATGTTATATTTAATAACATGACACTCAAATCTAATATTAGATTTCAAACAAATTTCTGGTCAGATTCTCTGTACCATAAGGCGACAAATATTTAATTTAAAATTTTAACCGAAATCTAATATTGAATTTGGGTCCCATATAATTATGTACAATATTTTTTGTACTCTTTAAGTGAATGTAGCATTACCTCTCTAATTATTTGAGATTTATGTTGCGCTTCAAAGAATTTCACCTCCTTATCCTTGTTCGGATGAAGTATTCCTATTTGTACGTACAACATATCGGGCATCTTAGATGTGATATTTTCTTTTAATTAAAAGAAAATACGTATTAAAATATAAATAAAACGTTACATCTTACAAAATAATTCTACTAAATAATTTTATTGTGATAGTAAATATAACTAGGAGTGCCAATCCGAGCTATCAAGCTAAACCGAGTCTTTTGGTTCGGTTTTGTGGTTTATATAGTTCAGTTTGGTTCGAGTTTATGAAAAATTGAGCAGTTTGGTTCGATTCGCGGTTTGATCTGTTGAGTCGAGTCGAACAGAACCAAACAAAACCATGTCGAGTCGAACAGAACCAAACAAAACCATATTGAACTGAATTGCCGAGTTGAACCATTGAATCATATTTATATTTTTATCGTTGATCTTTAATAAAATATATCCTTCGTTGCATTAGAGTATAGAAAAGCTACAATATTCATTTTACAATCTTTATTACGAGACCAAATGGTTGTAGGTTGGTTCAATTCGTTTCGAAACCTTAAACGGTTTAGTTCGATTTAATATTTTTTAAACTGATGACTAATGGTTCATCTCATATTTTATCCCGATCGATCGAACCAAACCATTTACACCCATAAATTTATAAACATATATGTTTATAACACATGTCAAACATTCTTCATTATGTAACGGACCAAATCATTTATAATCCTTATCATTACCTTATTTGTTTAAAATGCATGTTAAACACACTTTATTATTATGTAAAGACTAAAAAATTATACTCGATTGTGGGTAGGTTATAATGCCCCAAACCGGATACCGATACCACAGTCTCATGATTTGGCCACATTACCATTCAATCAATGCTAGACTGTGATATTTCTAATAAGCATAAGGGCAAACTACACAAATGGTCCCTGTAGTTTTAGTATTTTTTGCAATTCGTCCTTGTACAAAAATTTTTTTGCCAGTCGTCCTTGTACCAACCAATTGAACGCAATTGGTCCTTCCGTCTAGTTTCGTTATATTTTTTCCGTTAAGTCTTGACATGTGCATTGCACGTGCATTTTGGACGGGGTAAAATAGTCATTTTGCTTTTGAAATACAGAGACCAATTGTGAAACTGTAAAATTGGCTCTCCCTAGACTCCCCTCCACCAGACACCTCCCTACCACAACAGAACAAGACCGGAGTAATAGTCATCGACGCCGGCCTAGCCAGCTTAGTTGCCGCTACTCATCTCAACTCCAAAAATATCCCTTCCCTCCTCGTCGAAGCTTCTGACGCCGTTGGTGGCCGAGTCCGGACTGATGCTGTGGACTGCTTTCTTTTAGACCGCGGCTTCCAGATCTTCATCACCGGCTACCCCGAAGCTCAAACGCTTTTAGACTACAAAGCCCTAGACCTCCGCAAATTCTACTCTGGAGCAAAGGTTTACTAAGATGGACGCTTTCACACCGTAGCCGATCCCTTACGCCACTTCACCGACTCCATCCAAACCCTAACCAATCCAATCGGAACGATCATCAACAAATCTCTCATTGCATTGACTAGACTCAGGGTTTTGACTCGATCCGATGATGAAATTTTGTTCGCTGAAGAAACTTCCACCATCAATTTGCTTCAAAAAATTGACTTTTCAATTTTAGATTGTGCATTTGAATTCAAATTTGAAAACACATGGTTGCTGGAAAAAAAAAAGTTGTGGACTGTTATTGACAATTGTTGGTGCATCTGAATTAGTAGTTCCAAAAAAAAAAAAGTAGTTCAAATTTGAAATTGCCGGATAGTGCATTTGATTCATTTTGAGATTTGAGGGTGCCGGGTGAAGAGTGATGGGTGGTGGTGGGTTGAGAAGAAGATGAACAGTGATGGGTTGATTTTCTTTGGCTTTAATCATTGATTTTCTTTGGCTTTAATCATTTCAGAATTGGTCCCTGTACTTTTTAAGATGAAATGATTATTTTACCCATCTACAAATGCACGTGGCTGGCAAGTGTGCGCACTTAACGGCAGAAAATTAACAGAGTTTAACGGAAGGACTATTTGGGTAAAATGTCTTGGTATAGGGACCATTTGCGAGGTATAAGGACGAATTACAAAAAATACTAAAACTACAGGGACCATTTGTGTAGTTTGCCCTAAGCATAATAAGCAAATACATTGAATCCAACCAACTCAAGCCGAATAACCATAATAATACTTCCTCGGTCCCTAAATTATTTTCTTCATTTTCTTTTTTATTCGTCCCAAAATAATTGTCTTGTTTGAAAACATTCCTTTTTAGGACATCACTTTTATCATTTTACCCTTACATTTTCCCCTACTTTAATTATGGGCCACATGCACAAGGACAATAAAAGAAATTACACATTATACCAATATTAATAATCAAGTCAATTATTTTTTCTTAATCTGTGTGTCGGATCAAACAAGACAATAATTAAGAGACGAAGGGAGTACAACTCTTTAAACTTCATCGTAAAATCCCAATAGTAACATCGCTGATCCAAACTCAAGTCATTAGCATTACAAAATAATAAAAGTAATAAAAGTCTAAAGCTCTTTTATCTCCAATGCAGCCTACTCGCACCAACAATTATCTTCTACCTATTTTCGTCCTAAAAGAATGGAGTAAAAGAAAAGTGTGCGTGGCAGCCACGTCAATTTATCACCGAGGGTTGTATAAACCCGAACCTGGTTGATTGCGGGATTTTTCGTAACTTTTAGTTGGGTGATTTACTACGGGAAGTGGGAAACTAAACTAGCGCCGCAGAAGTGTGGCGTTGGGATTTGTTAGAGACAAGTTGGTGCGAATCGATGATATGTGCTCTAGAATTAAACTTGACGTGAGATGGTGGTTAGTCTCGTAGTAAAACCTCGAGATTGCTCATGTCTCGAAATCATACCCATTTGTTAGAAGTCTTGTGGGTGAGCCTTAATTGAGATCAATAATCTCTAATTCAAAACGATTCACCTTATTCATTAGATTTCAACTCGCTATCGATAGCAATTCGCTTGGTGTGTACTTTGGTAAAGTCTTGTGGTGAAGTATGAATTCAACCGTAGATGTCATATCCATGAATTCGCGAACTAATTTTTTTAAGGGGGAGAGGACGTAAGGCCCCGTCCCTATTTCCTTCATACATCTCTTGTATTCATTTCGTATTGGCCTAGAAACTCTTGTAATATGATGTTAACCCTTAAGGGTTAGTTTGGGATGGCGTTGTCATGCTTGCTAAGCGTGACGTGTTAAGTCTTAACCCATGTTTGGCTCGTGGTTAATCCATGAGCTGTGTGGTAGTTCCATATTTGTTCGAGATAATTATCGACATTGATTCGCGTGTGTATACATTTTTTATTTGTATATCCCTCTCATTTGTGTGACCTTGCCTTGGTTTAGACTCGTTCACAAATGACGAGCATGTTAATCTTGTCGTTAACCCGTAAGTAAAGTTGATTCGAGTGACGTTTGCCCGTGTTCATCTTTGTGTAAAATTGAGATTTATGTTCATCATCATTCAAGTATCAATGGGGGATGATTTGGTTGAGTTTTGGGTTTGTTTTAGCCGTGGTTTGATGTTGTAAATAAACTAGAATGACTTGGGGCATTTCGTATCAATCTAGGGTCGTTTGAGAAGACTTGGAGCAGGGACAAGGCCCCATGCGGCCGCACCATGCTAGCTCGCATGGGGGAGAAGAGTTTCTGGAGAGGATGCGGCCGTACCACGCGTCCGCATGGCAGCGTGCTCTACTCTCCGAAACTTGACCATCTTGATGGGTTTTGACCTTTTAAATGATCCAAATTGTTCCACCTAGACTGGGAAAGAACCACAATACTCCCTCCCTTGATTAAATGAGAGAAAATACTCTCATTCTTCTCATTCCTCCCTAAAATCAGCCGTGAGTTAGAGAGGAAAGAAGAGAAAGAGTAGAGAGAGAAAACTTCTATATCTTGAGATTTCTACGTCACCACGGTGAAGAGGGCAATGAAGGGAGTACTTTAAGCTCAAGAGACTCGAGATCCATCGGTGGAATCACTGATCTCTTTTATCTCTTGAGATTCTAGAGAGAGAAAGTGAAGATTTTGAAAGAATCAAGAGTTAGTTCGTCGATCGAACTCCGTATCAGTATAGAGATCATCGAAGGGATCATTTCCACCCAAACAATTTATGTCTCCTTGGTCTATTCGAGATATTTTGTAAGTTACTACTCCTTTCTCCTAGTTTTAGGCATCATAGTATAAAATCACGATGTTTACATTCTAATTTGTTGTAGATGAAATATTCTCGTGTTATTTGTTAGGTATTGCTAGCTTATCGATAAGATCATTGTCTCTGATTATTAGTAGCTCGTCGAGGTGTTATTATTGTGTAGTTGTTGTTGTTGTTGTCTTCAAGCATTATTAGTTCGTTGAGGTATATTTGTTGTTGTTGTGTGTTCCGGCTCATATAATAGCTGACGAGGGTATTGTTGGTTATCTAGTTGAGTTGAAACTTAGATAATTCAAATATGTTGAATTATCGTTCTGAACAAATGGTACTAAAATTAGTACTAATGATTTAGGGCGAAACTACGGTTCGTCCCGATGACCTGAAAATTAGTAACGACTCTAGCGGAGTCGAATAGGATATAATGAGATTATTTCGAACACTATACGAGCTGCGTATTAGTCATGACTGACTCTGGCGGAGTCGAATAGGATGTAATGAACACACGTCGGATAATATGATGAACTGTTTAATGGGCATAATCGACTCTACAGAGTTGAGTGTTGGGTTGTGTGAATTACTACGAGATGTATAATAGTCTCTTACGATGTGGGATGACGAATCGATGAGTTTATGACTTAATAGAGCATTGACCTAGTTAAACATTAGTTGACTACATGATTAGTTGAATTGGGTTGGGTTGTTGTATGTACTCCATATGTCTAAACAAGGGTTAATTATGATGTACTTGTAACTTCGTATAAGTTATCGATTGGTTGCATACAATAGTGCGTGACATACGATGCGAGTCATGTGGTCACTAAGTGTTTAGTGATGCATTATTCATAAGTTGGGGACATGAGCTACCCCAGTTATCGCCTAATACGGGTAATAGAATTAGAGTTGATGTTATTCTTATTTGCTTAGATTTGGTTGAAGTCATTATAATGATTCTAGTGTATAGTGGCTAAAAGTGCTGTGTACCAGTTAGCATGGCAACTATCCTAGAATCAAACTTTTGTAATAGAATATATTAGACTTACTATTAGTTTAGAAGTTCTTCAGCAAACTAGCAGCCTTCGATCAACAGACCATGATGTCTGGAAGCTCCAGCAGGTCAAGAAGGATGATGATGTGGATTTGGAAGTCCAGCTCAGATCTCTAGATATTTATCAACTAGATACTATTTCAAATTTATCTAGTTGATCAAATTCAAAAGATGACTTCCCAATAGCACCTCTCAAAGACCACATGGGTGAATTAAATGTGGTTACCCATCTGGTGTATTTTGCAGAATTTTAGGAAAGTACAACAGGTCTGTACCTTTGTCGTTTTCGACAAAAAAGACTTTCGAGTACTTGTAACTCTGCACCGCTGTCTGTATCAACTATCTCTTACTTCTGGATTCAGAAGAATATCCACTGGATAATTGATTCAAACCGCCGAATGCATTTAATGAATTCTAATGTTGAATCTCCTAGAAGATCTGAATCCAACGGTCAAGTAAATAGCCCTGAGTATATAATCAACACTTGAAGACTGGTAGAAATACTCTTGAACAAACTCTTATAAACATTAAAAGCTTGAACATTCTGCCATTTACTCTACCAATCTTCAAACTTTCAAGAGATCGAGGACTGAGCTAGTACTTCAACAAACTCGAAGAAGAAGCTGCAATCATACACTCCTAGCCTTTATTGCTCTTCTGAGTTTATCTTTTCTGTTCTATTCAAAGTACACATGAGAGCAAATATATCTTATTGATTATTTCTCTCAACCGTAAACACTCGGTCAAAAGTATTTTTGTACACGATCCATTAGTGATCTTTGTAATTGTGAACCACTTCAAATACTTGTGTTCTTATAACTACTTTAATTGCTTATTAGTTTATTACTCTTGATCTGTCCAAAGCTTAGCAGTTTACAGAAGACTGCTGAATTGTTCATACTATTTCAGTGTCCCTTCACTGCAGTTTCTTTCCTTTGTTTTTCCACTGCCCCAACTTAGTTAACAAGTTGGCTGAACATTTGTTCAAGGATAAGAAACTTGTAGTAATTTATAAATTATCACTAGGCTATTCACCCCCCCCTCGAGCCTAACATGAGCCCTTCAAGACTTACAGTTGAGTAGTTATGAAGCTAGTACATAACGAATGTGAAAGGTAATAAATTACATTACGCATGAGATAGAGTGTATTGTGTGGTGATAGGATATTGTAGAGATTCTAAGTTAGCGTAGTAGATACGCGCTGATTCGATGACAGTATATACGAATCGACTAATGAAAGTTGGGGATTATAATGTCTAGCATGAGCAGACTTAGTTGGATTGACATAAGAATTGTTGCATGCAAATAATTGCGTGTTCACCTTGAATGGGAATAGGAACGAATAGCCTACCCTTGTGATGGATATGTGTTCCACATTGTGGACATCGTATGATTGTTTGATTACAAAGTAGGAATACCCTGCCTATGATTGTGGTTATGAGTGTGTCTAGCTATTGTGGACACCGTTGGATCGTTGAGTTATACAGTAGAACTAATTTGCCTATTGTCGTGGGTTTGAGATGTGTTTAGCGATTGCAAACACAGTGTGATTGTCCTAGTATGTGAAAGGACAATCATCCTACTTTGATGATTGATTGTGTGTTTAGTATTTACAAACACATTGAGATATTTTGGGTTATGTTATTCATTAAGGACACATCGAGAATTAATATGGTTTAGTTGTGATTCAATACAAACACATCTTGATTTGTTTAGCATGACGAGTAAATATCTACTTGTGCATTGCATATAGTCCAGCTGACATTTGTGTTTTGAAGGTGTATTGGCGTACGACTATTGTGGGAGCTGGGGCAACGTAATAGCCGTGGTGTCCAATACACTGCGTCTCTCGCCCTGCGTTGGCCATGGTAGGGATTACTAACTCCACTGTTGTATACAATACGCGCAACTTTGGGTATACTATTTTCGTGTGGTATCTCGAGTCGTAGGAGGACTGAGTGCATACGTCAACGTGAATACGAATACCAGTTCACTATAGGTACTTGTAGTTCTTACTTGACGTGAATAGGTATATTCATTTGTTTTTGGGATACGATTATCGGTCCTTCATGATTTGTGTACAACATCAGTAACACAGACATCAGTTTTAGCATCCTATAATTCAGTAGTCGAGTCACTGATTTGAAATTGAGCGAAAAGATCGAAAGTATTGGTTTAGGATCGGAGGTGTACCTCGATCCCTCGTATCCTCTAATATGTGTTTACTTTACCGCTCTTTATGTGCTTTCTATACGAGAAAATATTGGTCGCGGTCTCCAACTGGTATGGGACGGTTGACGGCTGCTGAGCATCTCGTTAGTATAAGGTTGATTGATATTATGTGTTACCTGTTACAAGTTTTATATCCTGCTATACTTTTGTGCATAATAACATGTCATATTGCTGCATTAGTAACTTACTAAACCTTGTCTCGTCCTATACCTTTGTTTTTCATTAGTTCGCAGGTTATAAGTTCCAGCGTAGTGAGACCTTATAGCTTTGGAGTTAATAAGTTGTAATTTAGTTTATATTTTGTATTTATCTCTTGTAATGTGAGAACGTGGGCTACTAGCCTACTACTGAGTTATGTAGACTTGGTATGTCGGGTAGTGTTATTATGTATTGTAACACCCGCATCATTCATATCATTTGCATACTTTATGTTTATCATTTCATTAAAGTATTATTCATAATTTATGTGCATTTCACATTCGGACATGTTTGAGTTCATGTTGAATTCATACTTTTCACGTGCCTTGGTTTATGATTTCATCTTTATAATCGTTCGTATTTATAATGTGTGCACTTTTAGCCTTGTTACAAGTCATCTTGATTGAGTTTTGAGTAAACTTTGGACTTGGCTTAAGGTTAAGATCAGCCAAGGCTGACTCAAAATCAGCCATGTCTGACTTAAAATCAGCCATGATCGACTTTGGATCAGCCAAGTTGACCTTGGATCAACCAAGTAGACCTTGGATCAGCCAAGTCGGATCAGCCAAGTAGACTTAGGGTCAGCCATGACTGACCCAGGACCAGCCAAGCTTGACTTAGAACCCCTAGAGGTCGATCTGGTTGAGTTTCAGCCTTGGAAAAACTCCGAGAATTCAGAGTTCGCTTCATTCTGCCGGCCAGAATCAGTCGTTAGTAAATTGACCATAACTTTGTGTAGAAAACTCGAAATTCGGATTCGTTTGATCCTGTGTAAACTAGACTTCAAGGGATTTCTAACTATATCTTACTTGTAATTTTTAGACCTGTAGAGAGTTCCAGGCATGTCTTTAAAGTTAACCCAAAAATACGAAATTCCATTTTTAACATTTGACCAATGTTTTAAGTTGCTGACCAATTGACCCATTTCCTTAGTTGATGTTTGACCACGTCACTAGGCTTGTGAATCAGGCTTTTAGAGTCTCTTATACACCATTAGAGAGACTTAACATCTCTCATTTCAGCCCCAAACATTTCCAGACCTAAAGAGAGAGAAAGAAAGAGAGCTTAGAGCGAGAAAATCACGATATCTTGAGCGTTTGATGTCGGATCGATGATCCGTCTTCACCGTAGCGTAGAGGAAAGCGAAGGGATCATTTTTAACCAAACAACTTCCCATATCTGTGGTGAAATCATGAGTTGCAATCTCCATCTTCACCCATACTTTTAGTGAGAGAAAGTAGATTTTCGGAGAAGAAGTGAGAATCGTAGATGGATTGAACTTGGGGTTGACGATTGGACTCCGTAGCGACGTAGAGTTCATGGAGGAGTAAATTTCCACCTGAAGCCCTTGGATTTCATGGAGGATTTGCGTTGTGTTATAAGTTACTAATCTCTTTCTTAGATTTTGAGCATCGTAATTAGGGGTGAAGGTGGTTCGGTTTGGTTCGGTTTGAGCCAAAACCGCAAACCGAACCACCCCCTAACGGTTTCACATATTTCAAACCGAACCGAACCGCCACAAACTTCAAACCGAACCAAACTGAACCGATCGGTTTGGTTCGGTTCCGTGGTTTAATTATTTAAATATTTTAAAAAAGAAAAAACTTTTAAATATCAAAAAAATACTTTTAACATAAACTAAATAATTAAAAAATCAAAAAATTAACTTTAAAATTACAATAATTCAATCAAAATGTAGGCAAACAACAATAATTTTCTTATTAAATTCAATTACTAATTACTAAATAATATATATATAAAAATAAATAAAATAAAAATGAAATAGTGGTGATTCGATTCGATTCGGTTTGGTTCGGTTTGGCGCCAAAAATCGCAAACCGAATCGAACCGCTCGGTTTATAAAATTTTCAAACCTAAACCGAACCGTCCTAACCCAAAACCGAACCAAACTGACCGATTTGGTTCGATTTGACGGTTTGGACTTACACCGCTAATCGTAATGTAATATCACGATGATTACATGTTATACATGTTGTATATGAACTCCCTACATGCTATACTTGTTCAAAATGATCTACTAGCATGTTATTTGATGAGTATTGATTAATTGTTGTTAATTTTGTAGTCTCCGAATATTAGAGACTTGTGGAGATCATTGTGGAACACATTGTTGTTATTATTGTGATGATTGTTGTCTCTGAGTATTAGAGACTCCTTGAGATTGTGTTGTGAATATTGTTGTTGTTTTCCGAGTTGTAGACTCGTGGGGTTGTTTTATAGTTGGGTTCCGGCAAGAAAAGTCGCTGATGACTTGTTTTAGTTATATCGAGTATTTATAACCTATTGAGACTTTAATCGTTAGTACACTCGTGAGATTTTTATGAGTAATAGACTTTCGGTATATTGAGTCTCGTGATTGAGATGAGTATGTAGGGATGATGCTACGGCTTGTCTCGATGTTTTGAATATTTGTAAGACCCGAGTGTGGTCGTTGGGATATTGTGAATTAAATATTACACTGAATGGGCTAGACTCTAGTCGTGACTGACTTTAGCAAAGTCAAATAGGACGTTAAGAATATATGTCGTGTAATGAGTTGACGAGTAGCATTTTAGTTTCCTATGAGGTGGGATGACGCATTGATGAGACTTTGATCGAGTAACTTGAGTTAGGTTGACTTAGTCAACGTTGTTGAACACGTGACTACTTGAATTGGGTTGGATGATTATATATACACCCTACGTCCAAGCTTTGATTAATTATTAAAGGTACTTGTGACTTCATATAAGTTACTAATAAGTTGTGTACGATCATGTGCGACGTTTGTTGGGAACGACTTAGTCGCTACACATTGAGCGACGTGTTTATGATGAGTTGGTTATATCTTAGGTAGTTAATGATACACCTTGGTTATCGGTCCTTTACGGGCTATGTGACTTGTTGGGAGTCGTGATATGTATAACACACGACGGAAATAAGATTGAATATAAATACATGAGATGGAGTGTATTGTGATCATAGGATACCATAGAGATCCTAAGTTGAGCGTGTTAGTAACATACTGATTTATGATTGTAAGTACGAGTAGGCTTACACATGTTGTGATTATAAAGTCTAGCATTCGTGGACTTAAATGATTTGGTGTATGTGTGGTTGTTCTAGTAAGCAATAGGACAATCATCCTACTTTGATGATTGATTGTGTGTTTAGTAATTACAAGCACATCATGTTCATTTGGTATGTGATTCAATAGAACAAATCATGGTTTGATTTCGATGAGTTGTAATTCAATAGAACACACTTTGAATATTAGTTTAGCATAAGTAAACATCTACTTGTGCATTGCATCGAGTCTAGCTGGCATATGTGCTTTGGAGGTGTATTGACGCTCGATTATTGCGGGAGCAGGGGCTTCGTAATAGATGAAGGCCAATACACTGGGCCTCGCCCTACCGTTGGCCACGGTAGGGGTTTCTCTAGCCCCACAGTTGAACGGAATAAACGGCGACTATGCATTGTCGACATTGTTTTGTATGCATTGGGATACGGACACCGGTCCCTTGTGATACCTATAAGTGGCTAGAGCTGTATTGTCCCGGGTTGTAGGGGATCGAGCGATACGTCGACGTGGATACAGAAAATGGTCCACAACGGGTACTTGTAGATCGTGCTTAACGCGGTCGGGTACATTATTTGTTGGGTATTTGTAGATCGTGCTTGACGCGATCGGGTACCTATATTTGTTGGGGATACGAGCACTGATCCCTCTGTGATTTGTGTACGGCAGCAGCAGCACAATCATCTATTTCTGTTCGTTGGTCGATATTGGGAAACGTGTCTAGCATCAGCGGCACAATTGTTTATTATGGTTCTCTGGAAGCAGAAGCGCAGGAATCTATTATTATTATTACCTTGTTGGATAGCAGCAGAGGCATCCTTTATAGTTCTGTGGAGCGGTAGTACGATCATATACTACGGCTTCATGGAGCGATAAGGTCGGAAGTGTTTTAAGGGATTTCAGAGGTGTACCTCGAATCGATCGTATCCACCTTTATGTGTTTACTTTACGCTTTATGTGTTTCCTATACGAATGAATGTTGGTCGTGGTCTCCAACCAGTGCATGACGGTTGGCAACTATTGAGCCTCTCGTGAATATAGGGTTGGTTGTCTTATGTGCTACAACCTGTTTATTATCCTGCTATATTAATATGCATAATACCATGCCATATTGTTACATTAGTAACTTACTGGGTCTTCGACTCATTCCTTCCATTTGTTTTTCCTTAGTTTGTAGGATATGTTCCAGCGCAGTGAGGCCTTAGTTTGAAGTTTCTCTAGTTGTATTTAGTTAGTATTTCGTATTTATCTCTTGTATTCTGTGAGGTCGTGGATTTAAGCTAAGTTATGTAAACTTAGTATGTCGGGTAGAAAAATTTGTATTTATTAGACTTGTATTTGGTGTCGACTTGTGGAGTCGAGTCGGTTGTTCTATTTTATACTTTCATTTTCTTGGTTATAGTGGAAGTGTGCCCGTTGGTATTCTACTATTGGTTTTCCCGAGCATTTGTCTCGTGGTGTTATTTATGTTGTTGTTCTCCGGCACTTGTTTAGCCGTGGAGGTTTTTATTATCTTGTTGGGATTTTGTGTTCAAGCTTTGAAGCTCATGTTCATTTAGTATTCCGCTGCTTGTTTTGGTTTCGAGCTTTTGTGGCTCGCTTGTACTAGTTTTCCCTCAGTTTGGCGCTCCGGGTTGGGGTTCAACATCGAATCTCGAACTCGGGTCGTCACATGTATTTTGTGGACTTGTATTTTGCTACCGACCTGTGGTGTCGAGCTGTTGTATAATTATTGTAACTAAGTTAGTCTTGTTTATCCTCCTAAGGCTTCGAACCGTTCACTATTAGTTGGTTCCCGAGTGTATTAGCTCATGATGATTTATCTTTATACTCTGACTTGTGTTTTAGCCGTTGAGGTTTTATTAGTTGTGGTTTGTTATTCGAGTTTTTGAAGCTCATGTTTATCAGGTTTTCCGCTGCTTAGATTCGTTTTGACCTTGTGTGACTCGTTCATATCTGCTAATTTCAGTTATTTATGTTAGTTTAGCGCACCGATTCAGGGTTCAACATCGGATCTCGGGTACAAGGCGTTACAAATAACCTAAACAAAGTATAATCTCTTACATGTCTAGCATACACATAAACCAGCAAAAACCATGAATCGCAACGAAGAGCTAACTCCTCTCGTTCGAATCTAAAATTCCAAACGAAATAGACATGTTAATAACATTATCTTAATGATTAACCCCTAATATATAGATTAAATCAATCCTTCATTTTTAATGTTAAACAAAACTAAATCAAATACACATATCAATTATGAACTAGTTATAAAGTAAAATAATATCCTTAAAAACTATTTATAAACAACACCAATACTAAAATTGGTTTGCCAAGTCAATACTTCTTATCAAGGTTTTAAAAAGCGCTAGGCGGATGCTAGGCGGCAAAGCAGCGCCTAGATTCACATAATAAATGCTGCAATAATAGTAAATAATTAAATATGACCAAATAAACTAAAAGTAAGGATCACATTACAAAATTAATAGTTAAAAATTAAAACAAAATTTAATAGTACCATTCTAAACTCCAAAGTTTAAACTTTAAAACAAAACAATAATACTACAATGGTCAAAACACCAACCATAGGTCCACAAACAAATATTGTGGTCTCACACTCAAGTCTCAAGTCTCAAACATCACAATACAATACTTAAGTAATAAGTTAATAATTAACAACAAGAACACAATTCAACGTCATAAATACTAACTACTAAATACCAAATGGATCTTCTTTTTGTTGTCCATAATTTTTAACTACACGTTCCTCATCAGACTCAAATTCAACTTCATTCTCATTCACTTTCTCCTCATCCTCGGAATCAAAATCATACTCCTCAAGCTCTCTTACTCTAGAAGCATCATCATCAAGTCCATCACCCATCTCATCTTCACCATCACACAACCCTGGAATAATCCAATCTTGTGCTTTACTTGCATCACTAGCAAGAAGCACATCAACATCTTTCTCCATTCCCCTTTTACATTTGTTCAATAAACGTGAATTGAATTGGACATAGACTAGATTGTTTAATCGTGAAACATCTAATCTATTCCTCTTCTTAGTATGAACTTGTAAACGAAAAAAAAAAAAAAAAGACATATAAAGTATAAGTATTTACTATTTAGAAAATAACATATCAAAATATTAACTAAAAAATTATAGGTTAACTATCAAATGTTTCCAACCCCTTCAAATGCACTCCAACATCTTTCACATCTGGACGAGCTAGTGGTTAATGACAAGATCCTTGTAGCAACTCTTTGCAAGTTAGGTGTTCCATAACCATAATTGAACCACCAAGTTGCTACATGAATGAAATTGAAAACAATGATAAAGTAGTAAATAACTAAATACTAAATAATGATTTACTTGATAATTTTAAAGGAAGAATTAAAAGTTTCTTTTACCTGGATCAAACTTGTCATCATTTAGTTCACATCCTTTTTGCTGCAATAGGCTTCCGAAAAACTCCTCCTTTGGCCTTATAAATTGGCAACTCAACATTTATGATTTGATTCATCAAATCAAAATTGTCATAATAAATAACATCAAAACAATCAAGAACTCCATTTAAGACAATTTGATCTAATCTGATATTGGGATCCTTGGATCCTTATAATAATAATAGGGATTCAATAGATAACTCATCATGTGTTACGGGGTGTCGACTTTACCCGTCATCTTTGCATCCATTATCTCCAAAATGGGCTCATAATTTTTGGGAAAATTACTTAGAGAACTTTTCATATCTTCCTTTGCCGGTGGAATCTCCCCATTTAAAAATCCCATTGCTGGTTTTCTATTTGCATCAACTATACGAACCACTTTTACCAAAGGTGCAAAAATCTTCAAGCAAGATGTCACACCATTCTAAAAACCAATAGACATCACAGTATTATAACATGTTTGCCCTTTGACAGTCTTAGACCATTTGCATTCATCCCACTCGGAGCTACCAAACATTGCCTTCAATTGAGTTTTTTCTCCACCAAGCTCTGTAAACTAAGGAATGAAGAAGCAAATCTAGTAACTCCTGGTCGCACTATGATTCTCCTTTTTGTATAAGACCTTATCATGGCTAAGGTCTTATGATGTGCATAGATGAAGATAGTCAAAGCTTTTGCGTGTTCAATGGTTTTCTTGAATCGAGGTAGTTTTGCAATGCCCTCAAGAATAAGATTAATGGTGTGTGTGGCACATGATGTCCAAAAGATAGTTGGCCTTTTCACTCGCAATAACTTTGCCGCCCCCATATTGTTCGAAGCATTATCTGTCACTACTTGAATCACTTTCTCTGGTCCAACTTGCTCAATGCACTGATCGATATACTCAAAAATCATTTCACTAGTATGTGCCACATCCGAAGATTCCTTAGAAGAAAGAAAAATTATACCTGCCTTAGAATTGACACACAAGTTCAGAATGCTTCTTCTCTTTCTGTCATTCCAAGCATCGGTCATAAGCGAGTAACCATTCATTCCCCATTCATCTTCATGTGGCTTTACTTTGACTTTAGTTCTTTCAACCGCTTTTTTCAATAAGGGCTCTTTCAATTCATATTGACTAGGAGGTTTCCACCTTGGTCCAAATTGATCAACTGCCTCTGTAAAAAGCCTGAAACTTTCCAACTCAAAAGCATTGAAAGATATGCTAGCTTCATAAACCCAATCAGCTAAATAGTTTTTTTATAGTAATAGATCTCTCTTTCCAAAGGGCATCTTGTATGTTTCTCTCCCGCAATGTCGTAGCCATGTTCAATGAAGCTTCAGGATTGATGGTCGTAGCAAATTTGTCAATTGGACCAAGAGAACGGGATGGCTTCGACCGTAATGACTCTCTCAGTTCATCTTCTTCTTTGTCCAACCCCATAACATTCACAGTCTTGATCAAATCTTCTTCATGCTTTTTCAAGTTTCTCTTCTTTTCTTTGACCTCATTAATAGCATTTTTACACTTAGCTTGATCCTCGGCTAAAGATTTGGGACAAGGAAGAACATTCCCTTTGATGTGTCCTATATGCTCTTTTATTCTACGAACACCTCCAGACATAACCTTATCACATAACTTGCATTTCACCATGTCTAAGTTTAATGCAATGATTAGGGAACCATAGTCCCAACCAACATCATTTGACTTTCATTTAAATGGTATCTCACTCTCAGATGAAGGTCGTGATTAAGATGGAGTACTACCGGTGGCCGAAGCGCTTGAAGATGCCATTGAGTTTACACTTATATACCTACACAATTAAACATTGAACAACAACACATAAAAGTATGTAAAAAAAACACTCTTACTTTGTCGAGTGAATAACGAAGAAGAGGCTTAATTTGTCTTTATAAACACAAAATTACTTTCCCTTGAGAATTAAGGAGCTGATCAACATTTTCATTGAGAATTTCAGGGTAACCAAATTGAATTTTGAGTTTTGGGGAAAATACATAATATATATTCATTACATGCTGCTTGTCTCCTCATTATGATAATTCGAATATTTTAATGATAGTGAATTAAAAACCACAGAAACTTGCTCCCCTTAGTCCCACCACTCTTTACAAACTTCAACTTACAACCGGTGGCCGAAGCGCTTGAAGATGCCATTGAGTTTACACTTATATACCTACACAATTAAACATTGAACAACAACACATAAAAGTATGTAAAAAAAACACTCTTACTTTGTCGAGTGAATAACGAAGAAGAGGCTTAATTTGTCTTTATAAACACAAAATTACTTTCCCTTGAGAATTAAGGAGCTGATCAACATTTTCATTGAGAATTTCAGGGTAACCAAATTGAATTTTGAGTTTTGGGGAAAATACATAATATATATTCATTACATGCTGCTTGTCTCCTCATTATGATAATTCGAATATTTTAATGATAGTGAATTAAAAACCACAGAAACTTGCTCCCCTTAGTCCCACCACTCTTTACAAACTTCAACTTACAACCAGTTTTATAATGATCGATCAACCATATACATGAGAATAATAATTTTCTCAACCATATACATGGGAATAATAATTTTCTTAAATTAATTTCTAGTCCTGACAATCCAAAAAAAAAAAAAGTCCTAACAGTCCAATATAAACAAGGAGTCCGTCCTACTTTCAATTTTAATTTCTTCTTTTTCTTATTCTTCCAACACATCCTCTTCTTCGTTATTCACACCAAAATACAGAGACTCAGAACATTATATAGAAATTCCAAAACCCAAATATGAACTGGCATCAATAATGAATAATCGATTAATTTGACCAAATTAAGCCCTAACTAGACAAATACAATACATACTAGTTATTACATACCTTACCTGGTGGATGGTGGCTAGTGATGGGACGTCACGCCGGCACGGCAGTAGGCAGCGGAACAGCAGGGCTGTGGGACAACATGACAGCGAGAGAGCACGAAAGCGGGACTGCGGGACAGAGAAGGGATAGCGACGGCGACGATGGCGGCAGAGATGAACTGGTGGTGGACTGACTGTGGGCTGCTGGACTGTGGAGACGAGAAAAGAGAAGAGAGATCGTGCTTGTCTAAACTAGATTAGGTGTTTTGACTTTTGAGTTTTGAGCCCTAACTTCATTTTTTTTTAATAAGACTCAAAACGGCGTCGTTTTGGGCAAAAGATTTTTTTAAAAAAAAACCTTAAATAAGGCAAATCGGGTGGGCATTGGCCGACGGCTAGGCGGCAATTTTCTCTCTTCAGCGATTTTTTACTCGATTTGGCCTAAATTGCGGCATTTTGTGGACGCCTAGCGCCTAGGGCAATTTTTTGAACACTGCTTCTGATTCAATACCCACACCTACTAACACCAAGTAACCCACACACCACAATTACACACACACACACAAACCCAAACTACCCATTGTACTACTCTTCTCTTTCCCCTGCGCCTTTCGCCCTCTTCTTCTTCTTCTTCTTTTTTTCTTCTCTTTCGTTCTCTCCTCTCCCTTCCTCCGCGTCATCTCCCCAGACAACACTCACTTTTCTTTGGATACCTTAATACATAAAACTAAACAAATCAAACGAAATTGAAGTAAACCAAAATAAAAACAAGAGAAATTAATGGTGAGGTAATATCTTTTCACTAATCCAACGATTGAAATGAAAAGTATATTATTAATGAATGGTACATATGGTTTGACGAATCGGTTCATATTGCAAAATTGTGAAAAAAACTGAACCGCTTGATTTAGGAAAATCTAAGCCTAACTGAACCAAATAATTCATGAAACTGAACCAAATACGCCCCAATTGTTTTGATTTGGTTCAAAACCGCATATTGGTGTTTCACATTGATACCACTAGTGAAGATGTCAATCTTATGGCCTTAATATATAAATAGCTATTCCTTTTGTGATTGGTGTGTTTATGTAACAATTGAATTAAAAGGTAAAAAATAAAATTTTATTGTAATAAAGCGGGAGGGGTGGTAATGAAGCCCAGCCACAATTTGTGTGATCGTCAAATTTACATCCATTATAAAATATAGGCTTAATTCTCAATTTCATCACTCTACTATCGGAAAAGGTCCGATAAGTTCACTCTACAATTTTTTTTTCACAGATTAATAACTATACTTTACAAAAGGTGCCACATTAATCACTCCGTCTGGTTTGCTGTTAAGAAAGCTTAATTTTTTTTTAAAACCAGAAATTGCCCTTAAGATCAGCATGTGCTAGTGACATGCTTTCTTTCCCTCACCCTTAACCCTTAACCTCAGACCAACTGTCAAAAAGTGACCCTCCATTGAAGCTCCACATAGGAGGAACATTTGAGCACTTGGCGAGGAATGATTAACACAAGTATAGCACAAAAGAGCTCGAAATTTCCAACAATGTATATCAAGAATGCTAATATCCAATCCCAACAGTCAACTCGAATCAAGTACCAATTTCACTTCATATCCCCAAATCTGAATGTAACTATTCACAAACCCACCAAAAATCAACAACAATTTGCAATGTATCATAGAGCCATGGAAATTAAAGGGGGTATAATATAGCTTGATAAAAATTACCCCCCAATTTGCAAACTTTAGGTCAGATTTATTGCGCAAGGTCCCTGCCAGAGTTAATGGAAGTACAGGCGACCGGGGATGTTATGCAAGCGCTGATTAGAGTTGTCAACAGCGAGGTAGGCTGCTAATACGATTTTTGTGAGAGGGGAGGGTACGGTGATGACGAGGGTTCGATGGCACGAGGTGGTCGCCAGTGATAGAGAGCTTAGTGAGGACGGCTGCCATGGAGAAGGGGTTGTGGGTGCTGTTGCTGTTGCTGGTGCTCTCTACGTTGAGAGATAGAGGGGGGTCGATGAGAGAGGACGAGACTGATAGAAGGGGATTGAAGTTATTAATGGAGAAAGAAAATCTTGTGGAGAAAGAAGTGGTGGATGAATTGGAATTTGGAGTGGAGAATGGAACTGGGGAGCTGTAGATGACGGTGTCGGAGCTAGAGGTGGGGATTCCGGATTCATGGGTGAGGCCCCTGCATATGCTGCCATTATCTATTCACCGGATCCAGATATGGGATATTATAAAAAGTTAAATATTTTTTCTTGATCCAGATATGGGATTATAAAAGTTAAATATTTTTTTTACTCATTTTTTTTAATTATTAGATTATAAAGAATTAAATATTTTTTCTTACTCATTGTTTAGGAGTCCACGTGCAAGACACATGCCTCAACAAAAGGGCATTTCAGTCTTTTTACAATATTCCATCCAACAAAACTAACGGTGTTTAATTTTTGAACCAAATTGACACTTTTTGTAAAGTATAGTTATTAATTAGTGAAAAAAAATTATAGAGTGAGCTTATTGGACCTTTTCCGATAGTAGAGTGATGATATTGAAAATTAAGCCTAAAATATATTTAGGGTGGTGCTAAACGCAGCCCCATGCGAAATTACTAACTTGCCAATTTCACTATTTTAAATCAATTACAGCCGCCCCCCTGAAAAAACTATAGCCCCCTCCTACATTTTTAAAAATTACAGCCGCCCTCAGGAAAAATGATAGCCCCCTACATTTTTAAATATTACAGTTGGCCCCCTATAAAAATATATAGCCCCCACCCCTGTAGTTTTAAATATTACAGCTAGCCCCCTAGAAAAATTACAGTTGCCTCCTTAGAAAATTACACTTAGCCCCTTGATTTTTTTTTTTAAAATTAGACGGGAGACTCTCTCTCTCATTCAAAAATTTGGAAGCTCAGTCTCTCTCAAATTTTCGGAACAGTCTGAATATTTTGTCCAAATGTCTACTAACTCGGAAGGTGGATCCAGCTCAAACAAATCAAATGTATTTTTGAATTTTAAAACATGTTATTTAGTTTAAATATGTATATTTTTGACATATTTGTGTTAATTAAAATTTTCTGGCTTAATTATTTGCTTCGAGATTGTATGTTTTTGTTATATTTTGTGTTAATATAAATTTTTTTGGCTTAGGGATGTGTGTTAAATATACATAAAAAAAATTGGATGACATGTGCCTGGACCAGGCGCATGTCTAGGTGGACATGCGCCCAGCCTATGCGCATCCACCCCTAGACATGCTCCAGGACCATGCGCATGTGTAAGGGTACATGCGAGAGTACTCATTCGTAGATGAAGAGATGGTTAGGTTCAGTGATAGGGGGTGTCGACACGATATTCCCGAAGCTCCACACCAATATTGAGATGCAGCTGAAAGAAATAAAGGCCTAATTTGAACAATCATTAAATGTTGTCCATCCGCTCACTCAAAAAAGCTGGGTGTTTCGACAACTTGCTTACGTTGTATCTCACAAGGCTCTCGACTTGATGGACAAGGAGTGGAGTAAGCTAGAGAACTAAAGAGGACAAATAAACTCGAAGAGTATGACACCGATCACTCCATATTGCGATCGTCCCACAACCTACCATGTCTTCATGAGACGAATAGAGTTGAATCCAACCTAATCCTGTTTGATCCTCAAGACATTTGTCCTTTTTTGGAGAACTTTAGATATGGAGGCGACTGAGGAATTATCCACGACAAGACGCAGAGGGGACGATTTGATCAGAGATATGTGATTTGAGATTGATCTTATATCAGACATTGACAAGGTCGTGCTTTCTACCAAGATAGGGAATGTGATTCATAGACATGCGTCTGAGTTGGGAGAGAAGGATACAAATACACCACACAATGGGCGTCCTTAGAACAGGACGTCGACGAAGAGGGACTTATTAGATTGGGAACATGTGGATAAGAAATACTTAGGTAGTCAGAGACCAGATTCTATGTCAACGTTGATTCCACAACCCAATCAGAGACCAGATCTTATGTCAACGTTGATTCCACAACCTAGTAAAGGTAAAGGTAAAGGTATTGGTATTGGTAAAGGTAAAGGTAAAGGTAAAGGAAAAAGTCATGGATCTATGAGTACTGATGCGACAACGTTCAACACTTCAATTCCATACCCATACCCGAATTGTCTGAATATACCTAAATTGTCGTAAACACCGCTCAGGCATGTATGCCTCCGTAATAGTCCTATAGTGGATAATACCATTAACCAGACTAATCGGGATGGTAAGAGTCGAGTCTTCGTGTTACGGAAGCCATACAACCTATATTAATAACATATGATTCGAATTAAATAATGTTATATATTAATAAAAAAACATGATAAAAAATTTACAACTATATATGATTAAGAAATATAAGTTACAAAACATTTTAAATATTTAATATATTTATCTTACTGTTCAGCAGTATACTGATCAAGTCGATTTTGGTAAAAATTCAAAATACTCCTTGGCTCCCTCTTTCTCGACGTAGTCATGCGCCAATGAGCTACGTAGGGAAGATCCGTTGTCCACCCTTCAGTATTACTGGGACTGAACTCTGGGAAGGACTCATATATCCTACCTTAATTAAAAGCAATTTAATAAATAATAAATTAAAAATAATACATGTAAAATAATACAAATGATTCCAAATTAATAAAGTACACCAAAAAGAAATATTTACTAAATTAAATTCAACTTACCTCCGAGTCCGACATCTAGCTATCTGCGTAGTATTTCGACGAGATGTTATGCCGAGCTAACAGTATAGATATGCTAGCGTATCTACACCCGAAGCATAGGTGGGCACCTCCTCCAGTGGGTCTAAGAACGGCAGAAATTGTGAGGTGAGTGCAGATTTTGATTTATCGATGAAAAGTGACGCACCTAACATTCAAAACAAATATGTAGTTGTTTTTCGGCTTGGTCTGATCATTGGGCCGTTTGTACCATGCACACTCTTGAGCGACGATGTTAACCTTGATCAAGTGAGTCTTGAACTCAGCATTCACTTGAGCAGGAGTCCACCCTAATAGAGACCATATCCTCGGCTTCAGCTCAGATAAGGTTGTATCTCCCATGGTAGGTCTCCCATCCACAAGTAACTGTAATAGATACCATACGTCGTGTAGAGTGATCGTTATCTACCCAAACGGAAGATGGAAACTATTGGTCTCGGGATACCATTTTTCCACGAAAGCAGAAATCAAAGGCATGTTCAGGTTTGGAAACATTCAATTATGCAAATGCGCCAAGCTCGTTTGTTGAAACACATTTTCTGCCCTACGATCGTGCAACATCCACTTATGCATCTGATCGCCACTGTTGATTCCCAGTAAAAGAGGTCTATCCTGATAGAGATAGAGAAAAAAAAATACATATTAGCATCAACAAAAATATACTTTATATATAATAACAAATATAATTTGAATTAAATAAAGATGAGAAATAGTAAAGTTATTATTACCATATGTCCATTCCATAACCAATGTGTGACATGGCCAAGAAAACCTGGCAATAAGTCGATGATTTAGGGCCCTCCTTCTTGTGGCTCCTTCAACCTCCAATCATCACCGCTCATGGTCCCACTATTAGGGCTAGGGCAACGACCACTACTATGGCCAGGGCGACGACCACAAGGAATAGCATCAGGTAAGTCAATATCCGGCTCACTATTATCCTCCAAGTGCCGAATAAGATCCTCGTTAATACGATCATGCTCGCCTGTCGAAGTAGGAGATGTGAGTAATCATGACCCCATGAAGCTAAATCTCCAATTGAGGAGGTTGAATCAAAACCTACCCCAAACTGAACCGGAAACGGTTGATAGTGCCACTGTACAAGAGACAGGTTATGTATGACGGGCGGGACCAGCTGCTTATCCGCCTGCTTTGGTCGACGTCTCCGTGGGACATCTCTCGGAGGGACCCTAGCTCGCGTAGACGCGAATACATGTCGATTCTTTGCGCGCCGAGAGTAATCCAAGCTGTTCTCGTCCACACCCATCTTCCCTCTATCATCACGGTCTCCACCACTACTTCCTATGCCTGACATCTACATGTCACAAAAATTGCAATTTTAAATATATATAAAGAATATTACCATAATATATATGCAATTAGAAATAACATTTAATAAATTGGATAAATAATAAAAATTAAGATATTAATAATTATTTAAGCATAATGCAACTGGGAATAAAGTGTAAAATTTTCAATTACCTAAACAATTTAACTTAATTAACAAATTTAGGGGGTAAATTGCAAATTTTCAATCAATTTATCTATTTAACGAAACTAACAATCTCAAGGGGATAAAATGCAAATTTTCATTCAATTTTTACGATTTAACGAAACTAACAAACTCAGTGGGGTAAAATGAGACTATTTAAAAATGTACAAATAGAAGGGGTAAAAGTGCAAAAAAAAAAAATTCGTTGAGACATGCGACTGGACCAGGTGCATGTCATCGTGTACATGCACCTGTACCATGCGGTACTCTTGTACTTGTGCATGGTACAGGCACATGTACACCCATTCTAATATTTTTTTTTTGTTTAAATTGTACATAAAAAAATTCATAATTAATACAAAATATGCATAAAACATACATATTCAAAGCAAATAACTTAGTAAAAAATTAATTTAATACAAAGTATATAAAAATATAAAAAACATACAATTTTTTTGCAGAAAACTATAAAAAAGATGGAAAAAAAATATAGAGATAGAAAATATCAAATTTTAGAGAGAGAAATTGAAAATGAATTGAGTTTGTTAGGTTGAAAATTTTCTATATATAAAAAAAATTAGGGACAAGTTAGTAATTTCGTCGGAGAGGGAGAGGGGGCAAAGTGTAGTTTTGGGAGGGGGCAGCTGTAAAATTAGGCAATGGGGCGGCTATAAATTGTCAAAATGCAGGGGGCAGAATTTTAGATTATGATAAAAGGTAAGTTAGTAATTTTGTTCAAAAACTACGTTTAGCGCCATTTATCACCAAATTTAAATAATTACACACAAGTAATAACGATCCACTTCTCCCACTCTTTAAAAAACGACTCACAAATTTCAAATATATATAAATAATAATGAACTATTCATAAAATCCATAAAAATCATATTACTAGCAGAAAAATTATCAATAACGAAAAAAATAATTCGATCATGCATACGCATCGTGATTCGTGTGTGCCACATTCACTAATATAGAAAAAAAATAGTGGAATTAAGAAAGAGAAAGAAAATCATGAAAAATGTCTCAAATTAAGAACCGAGTTGAGTAAAATCAATTTAAAAAGAGTAGGTCTTCTGCGTAAGATGGAGCTCCACTCTTTCACAGTTCAGCCTACCAACACACGTTGGATCGGATCAAAGAGATTCGTTTTACAGAAAATACCTAAAATACAGTCTTTTCTAAATTTTTGCCAATTAAAAATCTTAAAATCTAATTGTCTAATTTTTCAATTTACTCGCTTCGGTGAGCTACCGAGTTAAGTAATAAGCGGCATCTAATGTAGAGAATTTTGAAATATATACTCATTCTATCACAAAATAAATTTATTACATACTATTATTTAGATAATCGTAAAACATGTACTTATTCTATCCTAAATTAAGTGTTTATTTTAATTTATGATAATGAACAAAACTATATACATATTTTAAGATGAATGTATTACTTTTGTAAGCGAAATATGAACTTTTATTAAGGGATTAAGGGTGTGCTTAAAAGTACATAATCCAATCGAATAATTCACGACAGACGACAAGTTCTAATCCTAAAATACATGTATAGAAGATAAATTATTAAATTGTACCCCTCCATTATATAGTATATATATATATATATATATATATATGAGAAATAAATTGCAGTTTATTTGTAAAAATTGCGTTTTAATACTGCGGTAGAAAAAATTTATATTTTTAAAACGCAACTGCGTTTTAAAATGCTGAAATTCTCAGTTTTTTTCCAAAACGCAAGTTTTAAAACGCTACTAAAAAAATATGTTGAAATTATATCTCAAACAATTTTTTAAGAAATAAGATCCGTTTTAAAAACGTTGTACCAAACGAAAATAAGAAATCAAATTTTTGTTTGAGAAAAAGTGACTTGCCCTCCCTATGTCCAGCACACGAATACGGATGGTATTTTACTATTTTAGGCACGGAACATGGAAGTTGACTAAAGACTAGAGAACACGCTGGTGCTAAACAGCTATTCAATGAACCAACCAATTTGTGTGTTTGTGTGTTTTTTTTTCTTGAAACGCGGGAGGGAAGTGATCGAACCTACAAATTACATTCCGTAAAACTTCAACTCTATCATTGGTTCACCTCTTAAGGATAACGAATGCGCTAATAACATTAACTCTATCACTGGATCACACCTTAAGGATAACGAATGAGCTAAGAGCATCTCCAATGCTATGATCTAGTTTTTCTATGTGACATGCTTAAACAAGAAGACCTCTTTCATATGTGGCAAAAAATTTTTAAAAAAAATGGTCCTCTTTCTAAACGTGCTACAATGCAAGACTTCTTTTAGAACATTATTTTAGACGTGATATTGTTTTACAACTAATTATAAAAAATAAAAATTGCTCCTAGTGTAACTAATTGACTTTAAAAAATAAAAATAATAAAAAACTGACGGTAAATGACGTGAACAAACAAGACATCCTCTAGTTGATCCCTAGAGGATCACGTAGAGGATGTCTTCCCAACTAAGAGCCCGTTTGCTTGCGCGTTTTGGCCAAAACGCAGGGTTAAAACACAGCTTATTCCTTAACTTAGCGTTTCAATGCTGCGGTAGAAAACGCTGCGTTTTCAAAACGCAGCTGCGTTTTCAAATGCTGGAATTCCTAGCTTTTTCCCAAAACGCAGATTTTATAACGCAGTAGGGAATAAAAAGCAGCGTTTTGATATAATATCCCAAACGCATTTATAAAGAAAAAAGTCGCGTTTTAAATAATCTGCGTTTTAGAAACGCTGCGTTTTTAAAATACTGTGTTTTCAAAACGCTACACCAAAGGAGCTCTAAGAGCCCGTTTGTTTGCGTGTTTTGGCCAAAACGCAGGGTTAAAACGCAGCTTATTCCTTAACTTAGCGTTTCAATGCTGCGGTAGAAAACGCAGCTGCGTTTTCAAAACGCTGGAATTCCTAGCTTTTTCCCAAAACGCAGTAGGGAATAAAAAGCAGCGTTTTGACATAATATCCCAAACGCATTTATAAAGAAAAAAGCTGCGTTTTAAATAATCTGCGTTTTAGAAACACTGCATTTTCAAAACGCTACACCAAACGGGCTCTAAATGTCACCCCATCTCCACCTCAGAGGTTTGCATTAGAATATATATATATATATATATATATATATATATATATATTTAAATCTATCTTTCCTACGTGTTTAATATTTTTTACTAGATAGATGATTGTATTGAAGAAACTCTGAACATATTGTCTAATGAATATTACATGTGCACTCAAATCTCAATAAACATCTTTTGGTTAGTTAAATAATTTGTGGGTTCTACAATTCTATTACTTAATAATGTTCTGAACAATTAAAATATTTCAACTGAAATTTGAGTACACATTTAGTGCAAATACCATTACTCTAAAAAAAAATAATAATAATACGCGTACTCCTATTTCGAAAAGTGGTAAATGGTCCCCAAAACAATTTTGAGCACATGTACTTTTAAGTACTCCCACCGTCCCTAAATTATAGTCTTACTTTTTTTTTTTTGGTCATAAAAAAAAATTATCTTATTTGAAAGTTTTTATTTTAGGACAACACTTTTATTAATTTATTCTTAATTTTTTTTCTTACTTTAATTATGAGTCACATGGATATTAAAAAAAACTATACACTATACCAATATTAATAATCAAGTCAACTATTTTTTTCTTAATCCATATACCAAATCAAACAAGATAATAATTTAAAGATGGTAGGAGTATAAGTGAGAGTGTAATAAGGTGGCGTTTAGTTCGCAGATTTCACGTGAATTGATGTCGTCAAATCCAATAAAAAATAAATCACATTGACCGTTTCATTCCCCCAAATTTATTTTAACGAATCAAACTTCACCTAAATGTTTGCAGGAGAAAATTCAAAAGTGATTTTGCAATATTTCGTTTGATACGATGAGATAGAGACAATTTTGGTTCGCATTTTATCTTAATAAATTGAAAATGCTCCTTTTTGGAAATCTTGTTTAAGACTTTAAATGTTAGTTCGTTATGTTGTTTCATTTAGCACACTAAATTCACACGTCTTAATACAACGAACAATGTGACTTGAAATTTTCTATCTCACTCATTGTCACATTTCATATTTTAAAATTCTTGTTTGAGACGTGTGGGCTCGGTTTGACCGAGGCTTTGTTGGCTCGGATATACCAAGGCTTTGTTGGCTCAAACGTATAGAGGCTTAGTTGGCTAAAGTTAACAGAGACTTAGTTCTGATTAAGTATCTAAAAATTTAGGGACTGATTATGTATCTAAAAATTTAGGGACATTCATTTCCAAATCAAGCATATTCTCATTTAAATAAAATTCAGGTAGATATTATGCATAATTTCATTTTCGTGTTACATGGCTAGATATGAAGTAATATAATTGTTGAGATGCGTAAGCGAAAATATCATGTTAACTCGTATTTATTTGGTCATGTGATGATTACCTCCGTCTGAGCAGGAAAATCTTATAAAAAAAAAATATGTACTGATCATACAATAGTTAACCCTATACGGGGATAGTTCATGGTGATTATACATCGTGGTATCACAAGATATGCTTAACTCATAAATTGTTAGTACAAAATTCATTGAATTAAAGCAAGGAATAACATGTGTGTCTTATGTATAATAACGGGACTAAACATTATCCAAGCCCATTAACATAAAACATGCAAGGAATTTATGAGTTCTATATAATCAAGATTAGAGTTGTATAGTGAGTTCATATGCAGTTGGAGTACAGTGATGAATAAAATACAACTTGTTTTTATTCACGAGATGGGCGCATATTTTTGCAATCATTTGACATAATTGAGCGAATAAATAAATGTACATATGAGCACATTTAATTCAACAACATGTAATATTTCTCATAAGCGGGTGAACATGTGTCACGAACTTTGTTAAAGTAAATAATGAGACATGATACTTATGCTCGTGATTTAGAACTCAATCATGCATGCATTTTCTCTATTCATTTTGGGTCAAGAGTAGTGTAGACACCCAAAATTCGTATACATATTATACATTGTCCAATAAATATTTATTTATTTATAAAATAGACTAACGCCAATTTTATGACAATTAAAGGTATTCAGAGTACCTACACAAACGACAACGGAATAACATCCGACAAAAGTACCTCTGAGGACTAACGTCAAGTCAAAGGGGTCAAAAGAAGGATTAGAGTGTCAAAGCTTGAAGTCTAGGGACCAAACTGAAAAAAGCTAAAAATCAGGAAAAACACCTATAGTGAGCTGAGCACCAAAGGTGATCACCTATCGTGCGCTGCGCACCAAAAAGGTTCTTCAACAATGACGGCAGTGGGCAATTTCCTAGGCAATTTCCGAAGCTTAATCCCCAAGTTCTGAAACTTGGGGATGAGAGTAACAATATCTCTCATATATATACTCCCCTCAGCCTTGGTTTCACTCTCCTGGGCAATTTTTGAACAACAATACACACACAGTTCATACACAACACACACTTAACACACAACACAACACACACGTATACTCCCTCCGGTAGTGAGTAACACACACCACACACTTAAAACTCAAAGCAAAACCAAGCCTTATCTTCCTGGGAAGCAAGGGAAGCACAAAGCACGAACCAATAGCCTATAATCCGGCTTGTAATTCTGTAAAACGACAAAAGGTAGGCGATATCGTTTCGTTTCGGTTTTCTTCGTTTTTCGATTGATTTTTGTTGATTTAAAAGATGTAATAACATATGTACAACTTGCATGTGTGTAAATAAATATGTTTTGGTGTATTTAGAATGTAAATATGCATGTTTCCAGCCTTCAATCTCAAGATAAATCACTAAGTTCATGTTGTGTAATTTTTAGTTTTTTTATGTTCTTGGCCGTGTTCTTGATTTTTATCCATGATTCAAGCTTTGAAATGTTGTAAAATCAATGTCATGTTGGTAATACAGTGTAATACTTCGTTTATACACAAATTTTCAGACCAAAAATATAATTTTTGAGTATTAAATCAAGCTCCAACAATCTGTCTAGAAACAAACTGGAAACTGGAAATATCACCTCACGTGTGCTGCACACAAAAGGAGGTCACCTCCTGTGCGCTGTGCACAAAGGGTGATTTACGTACTGGGCCTTCTGCCTTGGGACGGTCCATTGTGCAAGGCCCAACTTGATTTATTTTGTCTCATTTTCTGGTTAATACACATATATGTATATGTAAAATATATTTAAAAAAAACACAATAAAAATAATAAATATATTTTTTGTATAAATTTCATTTTTTATGATACTCTTGTTAAATATAATATATATATTTGGGATATTTCTTCTTTGCATAAAAATAGAAAGTGTGTATATATTGGTGTTAATAATAAATAAATAAAGTATGTATATATTTATTTACTACCTTTATTTCAATATAAATAATATATGTGACTCGTTTATAGTATAAACGGAGATATATATATATATATATATATGTGTGTGTGTGTGTGTGTGTGTGTGTGTGTGTGTATACATATAGGTATATATCTCCGTGATCCGTATTATTTATTTCAATCGCGTAATATAACAAACTCGTAATATTTAAGCTTGAGCGTGTAATCATAAGAGACCGAAATGCATCGTTGAGAAAAAGAAGGCGATACATTTTGTTAGTGTTTCATGTTTAGCGAAAATTTTGATTAGCTTATGATACTAGCACCAAATTACCAAAAGCATCATTTGCAAACATTTTTCTTCCCTTATTCTCCATTAGCAAAGTTGGTAATCTGTTAATTGCAATATCATGATGCTGGATTGCAAGAGGTAGTGGGCACTGGGCAGCAAGCATTGTCACTTCTCAGCAGCAAGCAACAATCTTAATGTTGTTGAGCCTACTGAATTGATTGTAATAAATAATATTTTTAATTGTTGAATAATCAATGTACTATCATTCTTTTTTCTTTAATGAGCTTGTTTATATTTTTAATATTTTATCATTATTGTATACTTTTTAATTGTTGTATGAAATATTAAATTTTATTATTTGTTTGTCACATCAAAAAAATGAAAGGGTTTATTCAATCAGAACTGAAAAATGTACAAGACCGAACCAATTAGAATCGGACTGAAGTATTGGTTGTCATAAATGATCTTGTTTTAGTTCTGATTATAAATTTTTTAAGAATCAGAGTATTGATTCGATTCCGATTCTCTATTTTTTTTTACGAAAAATGGATCAAATCGGACCGTGATCACCCCTGCTGCCGGCTGATGGAGGAGATGGGAGGACAGATTTGTTTGAAAGAGATGTTAGGACTCATATGAGAGAGAGAGAGAGAGAGAGAGAGAGAGAGAGAGAGAGAGAGAGAGAGAGAGAGAGAGAGAGAGAAAATCGGGAGCATGAGATGGAGATGGCTCAGATGGGTTTTAGCCTTTGGGCGAACTCATCGAAGGAATTGTGAGAGTCTGGGAGGCAGAAGCGGCAAGTCGACGATGGTGACGGTGAAGTAGTGAACCGGAGAGCTGGTGTCGGCATAGCAACTAAGATGAGAAATTGAGAACTCGGTGTTGGTGTTGAACTGTTAATGTCTCTACTCTTTATTCTATAATCTATGTCTGATTTGAGTATTGTGAGATAGAGTTTTAGATATTATGTAAAATGTATATAGATATATAGATCAAAACGACGAAGTTTAAGGATTTGAAGGGTCGGGCTGGGCTTAAGGAGCAGGAAGAATATGAAGACCGCCCGAGACCGCTGGCATTCAATCCATCTAAAGCCCAGCACTGTGAATTAGCTCATGGGCACGAGCTTTGGGGGGGGGGGCTGAGCTTCAACAAGCTTTGCGAGCTAATAGGTCGGCCTGCTC
Organism: Platycodon grandiflorus; assembly: GCA_016624345.1. Classification (NCBI taxonomy): domain Eukaryota; kingdom Viridiplantae; phylum Streptophyta; class Magnoliopsida; order Asterales; family Campanulaceae; genus Platycodon; species Platycodon grandiflorus. The sequence goes on from CM028366.1 coordinate 37,370,424, forward strand.
ACCCCCAGTAAGAGTAATGTTATTGTGTACCTAAAGAGTACTAAATTTTTTGTATAAAATGATGTGTCAGCTGATGTTGTAGTCGATATGGTACAAAAAATAAAATTAAAAATTATAATTAATATACTATATCAACTGTCACATCAGCTAACACATCATTTGGTACAAAAAAATTAGTACTCTTTAGGTACCCATAGCATTACTAAAAAAAAAAACTAGGTTTCGAAAATGTGAGAAAGAAAGAAACAAAAATGTACCTAAAAATATTTGATTACCGTTTGATAGATTAATTATAAATGAAAGTAGATTGGATTGGCTTCCAAAAGAGAGCGGGTGAAACAGATAACGACGTTTGTTGAGCGGTCAGTGACCGTGTCATGTGAGTAATGTCCCAAACCAATGAGCTGTACATCTTCCATGACTCACGTGGATCCTCATCATCTATACATATTCCTTCCGTCACGAAAACTGTTAAGTGAAGAATTTTGCTAAACCCCTCACCACTCCATATCACGCGCCTACTACTCCCTCCCCGCCTCAAATTGTGGGTTTCATATCATTCATCTTCATGTTAAAAAGGAAACACCATCGTCATCTTATTCGGCTCGATAAATTAAATTTGTGCCTAATTTTTTGTTAAAAAAAGAAAAGTTAAGGAAGAAAAATTGGTTTAAATTCAATTATTATTTAGAGTATTGTTATGGGTACTTAAAAAGTACCAAATTTTTATATCAAATAATGTATTAGTTGATGTAATACATTAATTATGATCTTTAGTTTTATTTTTTATTTTACATCAGCTGCCACATTATTTGGTACAAAAATTTTTTATAGCATTACTCTTATTGTTTATAGTACGAAATTTATTTTTGCTCTGTTATTCTCACTTTATATCATACGATGCTTGTTATATATATATATACATCATTTTATATTAGTATATTGAACTATCCTATTTTTTACAAATGAACTTTTAAAATTTTTGGTGAAATTCTAAAAGTTGTCCATCAAATAGAGACATAGAGACTTTATTATACTCCCTCCGTTTAAGAAAAAAATTTATTTTTTCTTTTTAGGTCATTTCAAAAAAATGTTCATTTTTTAGGAACAGAAAGATTTACGTGAGGGAGATGAGAGATGAAATATTGACAAGTAGATAAGGATCAATCTATTTATATTTAATCAGAAGTTCGAATTATGTAAAATAAAAACGAGACCTGAGTAAGGAAAGAAGTAGAAAACAAGTATATGATCCGCACACAAAAAATTAAAAATATATATATATTAATATTATATTCAAAAACCATCCGTAACTAGTAGACCTTGTATTTACTCCTTATTTCAATAACATTAACACTTCTCTATCCCATGATTATAAATGTTGAAACAAAACTTACTAAAATTGGACATATATGTTGGCGTTAGGAGTTAGGACACATTTGGGACCTAAAAGTATATGTTCAAACAAAGTAAACATCCGCCTACGGACACATATTACAATTTGGAAAAGATTTATTAATTTTTGTTCAGTTCATTATCAACAGATTTGTTAATAAATAAAGTATATAAAATACTCACTCTCTTCTAACAATGATTTTCTATATTTTTTACAAGTCAAATAATTTTAGGATTAAAATAAGTTTTCATTAATTATTTTCCAAAGATTATCATTAATTATTTTGTTCCCTTTAAGTTTGATTTAATAAGGATAAATTGGAAAAATGATAAAAAAAAAATTTGGTGAAACAAAGCTATCTAAGTGAGGTTGATTGGTAACTGAAAGAAGGACCATTTTTTGATTCACATTATTGTCGACAAAGAAACGTTTAGGAGAAAAAAAGAAATTTTCCATGGCATCGACACGCAATTACACCAAAGGTCCAACTTAGAACGGAAAATTACTAATTACACCTTTTATTCTGATCAAAAAATGTAAATTTTTTTATTTTTAAAAGTTAATATGCGACTAAATTAAATATAATTTAATTATATTATAAGAAATAAAATCTCATTCAGTAAAACTACATTAAGAAAAATATGGATTACAAACTTATACTATGATTTTATAAAATTAAATAGTTTTTTGAAAAATATTGGTCAAACTTTAATTAAATTGCTAAAAATAAAATAAAAAATATACTCCTCTGTTCGGGTAAGGAGTCCACTAAATTACAATTCTATATAAATCTTTCAACTATACCTTTCACCTATTCTATAAGCATCTTGACGATATTAAAATATTTTTATAATTATAATTAATTTTAATATTAATTATATATTTCTTAATTATTATATTTTTTAAACATGAACTCGAAATGGAGGGATTATTATTTAATTGAAATGGAGTAGTAATTTATAGAAAGAGAATATGTGTTAATAACTACACGATCATCGTAGCGCGTCGGCTTCACTTGTTTAGGTTGGTCATCGTCGTATGGAGTAGAACCTTTCCCACTTGTACTTAGCACAATTTAATTATTTATTTTAATTTTCATTTAAAATTTCTATAATTTTAATTTGAGATAATGACCTTACAAGTCTCTCAACTATGATTAATTTCACCTTTAGTCCCTCAACAAAAATTTGTGCAGTTTTCATCCCTATCACTTCAAATTTGCACGCCGAAAGTCATTTTGATGGATGCTTTACTGATTTGTCGTTAAGTTGTCCATGTTCCTTCCACATGCGTTTGACCAAGGACAAAAATGGAATTTCCCTTGTCATCTTCTTCACCATCATCAAACATCAATCCCAAAAACACCTACATTGATTTGTTAAACACACACACACACATTTTATCTTCTTCCAAGCAGACATCCGACTCACCACCACGACCACCAGTACCACCACCACTCCAGCCTCCTCTTCCGAAAAAGATGAATCTGAATCTGAATTAGATTTCGATTCCAACCTTCCTCCAAAGAAATTCGGCAAACCAGACCCAGATAGAAGTTTTTCTGTCAAACTTATCGCTCCAACCTCCTCTCCGGTGACTCTTGGTCATCGGCATAGGAACACAGTTCTCGAATTCAACAACACAATCGTCAAACACAGTCGTCGGCCAATCATTTTTTCCTCTCGCTTGAATTCAACAACACAATCGGCAAAGTTCTCGAAAATTATCTCTCTTCTCACTAAACAAATTCTCGAGCCTTGTAATTTTGCACCACCTTTAGGGGCCGTTTTACGGCAATGTTGTTTTTGGGTTGCTTCCCGCGAGTTCGTCAGGGTAAATAGATAATTAATTTTAAAATCAATAATTGATTTATTTTCTCTTATGGATTATTCGCCTAAACTAAGGTTAACATCTCCAGATCTATGACAACGACAATACAATTCAAACAAAATTAGCTATAAATTTACTCATTTTTAAAGAAATAATCACTTTTCAGTTTGGGTTTGTGGATAAATTTCCAAATTTGTGTAGCTGGGTTTAGTTTGGGTTGATTAGCATTGGGCAACAGCTGGTGTAGTAAGAATGAAGCCTTGTTGAGGACCTTGAATGCTTTGTTTATGGGTCAGTTGGTTTCCTTTGTTATGGCCCTTATGAGCTTCAGTTCTTCTTTTAATGCTTTATTTATGGGTTAGTTGGTTTCCTTTGGATTATGTTAGAGCAACTCCAACAATGGGCCTTAGCCCATAGGTATCAAAACTAAATTTTGACACCTACTGATACTATTTACAAGGTATTAAATTATCATCTCCAATAATAGATATTAAATTTATGGTATTAAATTCATTTTTGATTTTTTAAACTTTATTGATACTTTATGCATTATCAATTATTTAAAGTATGATGGTTGTTTTAATTAATTACTTTTTTAAAAAAAATAAAAAATATAGAAAAATTATAGTCGTCATTTGTCATGATATAAAAATTAAAATAAATTATGAATTAATGATAATTCACACGTGCCATAGATATTAATTGGGTTTTTTATTACTAATTAATCCATCACGTGGCATACCCTGATTTGTTAGATAGATTACGGATATGATTTTTTAAAAAATCTTCTACAAATATCATGCCAAAATTTGATACCTATTGAAGTCCCAAGTGAAGTCCTAAGAGAGATAGTAAATTTGTTACCTCTCTTAGGATTAAGGCAAAATTTAGTACCCTTTAGTTTGACTATTGGAGATGCTAGGACCTTCAACTAGATATCAAATTTGGTTTTGATACCCATTGTTGGACTTGTCCTTATTGATTAATCTTTTCTTTTTTCAATTCTTATTTTTGCTTTGATAAGTATGATTTGTTAAGTTAGGTTCGTGAGAGAGAAAAAGAGAAGTTATTCTCCGGTGAATTGATGATTAAAGAGAATGTGTGTTTTAGAGAGAGAGAGAGGGGGCATACATTTCTTCGCTGGAAACACATTGGCTCCATTTTTGATCTGGGTCTGATGAATAAGATAATAAGAGAAATTTCAATTTTGCGGTTACTCAAACGGACATGTGAGACATATGGGCAACTTAACGGTAAATCGCTAACGACAAGACTTTCGAGTGCAAATTTAAAGTAATAGGGATAAAAACTGCACGAATTTTTATTAAGTGATTAATGATAAAATCGGTCATAGTTGAGGGACTTGTTAAGTCATTATCCCTTTTAATTTTCATTTGTTCATTAAATCAAGAAGAGTACCGACAAATCCATGCTCGCTGTCTCCACTAATACTTTCAGTGTGGGCAGTGGCGCCAGCATGGCACCGTCTAAGCTTACAACATAAACATGGTTGGCAATTCTTCCTCAAATACCCCATAGTTGTGCATTGGGTTATTTTTGACTCTTTTTGACTACGCGTCACCGTGTTCGTTTTCGTCAAAAATGCCTTTGGGTATGTTTGACACGTACTCCGTTCGTTTCATGTAAAGAGTCCATTATATTATTTTATGATATTTTATTATTTTAAAAAATTATGTTTATAATCTTCATTAAACTTTTATTTTTATCCTTCACATATGCTATAAACAACTTAACTATATTAAAATATTTTTGTAATAATGATCAACTCTAATACTACTTATATATCTCTTAAATATTAAATTTTTCAAGTGTGTACTTTTTGGGTGGAATGAAGGGAGTAAATTATTAGGTTGGTTTTTGATTTGAGTAATGTTATATTTACTAAAAATGTGCACTTAAATTTCAGCAACCACTAAATGGGTAAATGAGTTGGTAGGAGGCTGTTCTAGCTTAACCAATGGGTCTCGGGTTCGAGTTATTGAAACGTAGTTGTGTTAAAACTTGGTAGGAAAAGCTTTACCGCCCTTGTGGTCCTACCCGGTTTGGGAGATTGGGCTTCTCCACTTAACGTTTCGATTAAAAAAAATTTCAGTTGACAAATACTGATTGATGTGAACATTATTAAGTGATAGAATTCACAAATTACTTAACTAATCAGAATATCACAACTTGGATTTGAGTGCACATATTTAGTGCACATAGCCTTATTCTATTAAATTGACCAATTAATAATCAGTTATATCTATAATTCTTATTATATAATAGCAAAATTTGCAGATTTATATCCAAATATCGTACTTTGGCGCAACTATTTTGGACTATAAAGTTGAGTTGTAAACTATTCTCATCGCTCAAATAGTCCAACTCTGTTTTCTGAAACTTCTCAGCAGAAGAGTTATATAAAAAATTAAGTTAATAAATTCGATGATATTCCTAGATTAGCCTTATTAAATTAGATTTAAAATTATGAGAAAAATTTCAATCCCTAAACTTTAGGATATTCACGAATAATTATTTCAATTTCTAAAATGTTTGACTTTTAAAGTGGCCGCTTTGAGTAGGACGGAGTGAGTAAAAATTTTAACATTATTTTGTACTCTTTATGAGTGAAAATAGACATTTATTTTAGGATGGATGGAGTTTTTAATTTTTATTTCAAAAATCAAATAAATATATACTCTTTTCGTCTCATATATTTTACCAAATTTTTTTAGATGTCTCAAAGTTTTTGACCAGTTAAAAATTTAATGCACATAAAAATTAACTAATTTTTCTTACACTCTTAACCAAGAAAATTAAAACTTCTTCGTATGCACAAATGAAAATCTAAATAAAGAATATAAATAAAAATCTAAATAAAGGGTGTTATGGAAATTAAGATGGATGTGTAAACATTTATAAAGTACCCTAAAAAAATACAGTATAAACTTTTTGTCAGAGACAAATGACTACATGATAAGAGCAACCACAACAATAACTCTCTATACAACACTCTAAACACCTCGTTTTTCGTTCAAGTTTCGCTTTTTCAACACTCTAAAAATAAATCCACTCCAACAATCACTCTCCATATAACCCTCTAAAAAATAAATATCTATCATCTCAACTAATAAACCTAACTATCATTTTATTTTTCCTCTTTTTTATTTCTATTTTCCGACCACAATCGAAATAAAATATTTTATATTTAAATATATATTCTATAAAAAATATATTGTATGTTTTTAATAATTTCAATTATTTTTATCAATAAATATATGTCAATCTAAGGGACAATTTATGTTTAAAAAAGAATTTTAATTATTGTTTTTTTTGTTCTTTCATATATTAAGGATACAGACAAATAAAATTTTTTTTGGTTGAAAAGAATTCGCAATTAATTTACAAATTTTATATAATAAATAGGTATTTTTATATTTGATTGATTGATAAAGTTTATGATGATAATATAACAAAAATAATATTATATCAGTTGCTTGTAACGACACGAGAGAACGGTCGAGAACGGAAAAAAAGATGCACTATACGAGTGAGAAAGACAAAATGAAAGTTACTATTTCTTCTAAATTACTCTCTATACCACATTTAAACATCTTGTTTTCTATTCCAATTACACTTTTTCAACACTCTGAAAAATAATTCACTGTAATAAGCACCTTCTATACAACCCTATAAAAATATTTTCCATCTATATCTCTCTTATCTCAACTAACAAACCTAACTACCAATAAAATTTTCTCTTTCTTTATTTTCTATTTTTCCTACGACAATCAAAATAAAATATTTTATATTTTATGAAAAAATGCTATAAATTTTACTAATTTTAGTTATTTTTATCTAAAAATAAATGTCTGTCTAAGGGGTAATTTATGTTTAAAATAAATTTTTATAATTTTTTTATCCTCTCACATATTAAGGACACTAGAGAAATATATATATTTTTTGAAAAAAAAATGCAATTAATTCACAAATTTCAAATAAAAAATAGGTGTCTTATTGAAAACTGGGATTTGAATTAGGTCCAATGGGAGAGAGAAAATGAAACTACTATTCACCCTAAATGACTCTCTATATTGAGAGCGTGATTTCGTTATTTTTGGAGATAGAGTGCAAATGGGGTGCCACTGCAGATGTAGTGGAGCTAAAATACTCTAAAAATGGTTTTAGAGTGCTGGTAATAACCACCACTGTGGTCGCTCTAAGCTTGCTTATAAATTATAGAGAACTTCGGGCTAGTCCCTTTTGATAAATTTTCAATCGCTTTAGGACACAATATATGTTTCAAAGCGGAAAAAAATATTTTTATTGCGAAATATCGTCTATGTCATTAAAAAACACGGAACATATATGATATGCAAAACAAAATTGATGCATCGAGATGTACAAAATTATAACAAAAAGTATTATTTTTACGCATCGCAATGCACAACATTACACTCGAGATGCATCAAAGTGTACATCACGATGCACAAAACAATATTAATGCACAACATTACACTTGCAATGCATTAAAATATATATCGCGATGCACAAAATTATAATAAAAAATATTATTTTATTACATCGCAATACACGCATTTTTTACCGATGCACAAATTTTATTTCTGTAACCTTCTTTGCTCAATCGTGGTGTATTTCCAAGCGTCCAGTCTTCTCTGCAATGTTTAATCCTCTCAACACTGTTATAGTAACCATCTTTGCTTCCATTTTCCTACACGAAGTGATCTATGCTGGAAGGTAAAGAAAGCAAATCTATAATTTCTTAAGCTTTAAGAAAGAGATCTATGTGTGTGTGACAGCAATATATTAAAATATTTTTTCATTTTTTAAATATTATGAAATAATTGTTATGTTTGATTGGACACACAAATTAAAATAAACTAATTTTATTATGAATATTAATACTCCTTTCGTTCATAAATAATTGTCTTCCTTTCATTATTTGTCCGTTTTAAAATAATTATTTTATTTTTAAAACAACAATTATTTTGGGACGGAGGTAGTAGTTTGTTACGTGTTTCCTTTTAAAGAGTGATTAATTTTATTTTTATTTTTTCAGAATAAATATATTTAGTTAATCATGCTCACAACTCGCATCTCGTGTTCCATTATAAGAAAATAATATTAATAAGGCATTTGTCTACTAAAATTTTAGAAAATATTAGATATTTTATTAAAAATAAAAAATTAAATTAATTTAAATAATAATATTTTAAAATATCAATTCAATAATATATAGCAATGTGGTTGGTATTGAATTGATTATAACTGGTTTCAATAAACTCAATATTAATTTTTTATTTCAATAATCATAGATCATGGTTTATTATGAAAAGATATTAAAGAAACTGCTAGAGTTTATTTTGAAAATATATTAATTGTATAAGGTTCTTTTTAAAATACTTTTTTTGAAAATTCGTTAACAAGGTTTTTTTTTTTTAAATCATAAAATAGTACAAGGTTTTTTTTGGAATAATTTCCCCACCATTTCCACGTAAGAGACACGTGGATGGCCAAGTCATCCTTTCGTCAGTTGATCTAACAGCAATTTGATGGAAAATTTTGATTAAAAAAAATTAGGTGAAGGTTCAATTTGCAAAAATAAAAATACATGATTTAAATTAAAATCTCAAAACTAATATACAGTTTATTTTGCAATTATCTCTTTAAGAAATTTACTAGTACTATATTTCTAAAAATTTCTTTCCGTTTCCAGCTTGGTGGGCGTTATCACTGGATTATATGTTGTGTTACAGGGTAAAGCCAAGGATTTTCAAGAGATAGACGGCGTCGTAGAAATTGATCCAAAGTCAAAAAGTGATCGATTGGAGGATGTGAAAATTCTCATACACGAATCCTGTAAAGTCAACTTGGAGCAACCCCTTTTGTCTTAATGAACAGTGGCTATTAGAATGAGATCATGAGAGCATGTAAAGATGGTGTAGAGTCATTAACGTTTTTTATTGAACAAGTTTAGCCTTAATAATTCATATTAAAGTTACTTTGTTTGATTAGTATTATTATTTGATGATGAACGGGACATGGAAAGAAACAAAGAGAGAGAAAGAAGAGAGAGAGAGATGAAGGTTGTAGCAAAAGTAAACCATGGTTGTAGTGGAATGAAGAATTTATAGGAAAAATTTAAGGAAGACAATGCTTAAAACGTTGTTCAGGTTGTTAAAGGGGTATTTTTAAAACAATTAAGTCATTTATTCATTTGAAACAAAATATGTTCTTAAACTGATTGAATATGTAGGAAAGGGCGACACGCAATTATTCCTATAAATTACTATTAGGGGGGCAAACAAGAAATGTAATAAATTATGGTGTTTCTGGGCCTGCAGGTGATCACTACTCTAGAATCAGCCCGTAGTTCTATCTTGAAGGTCCAAAAAGTTTCCTTTCGAAAATTGGATGATCCAACTAAGCCCAAAGTCTGTTGATGGTACGAATGTTGAATCCACAACTTATTAAAGAGACGCACCAAAGAAAAAAAAAAAAACTTCTTAAAGAGGGTAAAAAAAAGAAAAAGAAAAAGAGTCTAATGACGGTCTGTTTATTTTAAAGGTTTAATTCTCAATTTCATCACCAAATTTTTGCAAAAGTTCGATAAAATATTACAATTTTTTCCACAGATTAATGACTATACTTTACAAAAGATATCACGTTAGTCACTCCGTCACTTTTATTGTTAAGCCAGCTTAAATATTTTGTGTAAACCCGAAATTGCCCTTGGAATAAGCATGTGCCAGTCACGTTCTTTCTTTACCTCACCTCAACCTTAATTCCCGACCAAAACACAAACACTGAAAGACAATATCGATCGATCAGAGCTCAACTTGAAGCAGAGGTTGTAAGCAGTTCCATTGAGGCTCCATTGAAGCACCATTGAAGAGCATGAAGCAGGGGAGCTCGAATTCTACTTCAGGTCTAGCAGTTCGAAACCCTAACTACCGTAGTGATTTGATTGAAGAAAGGTTGTGTGATTGTGGTAAAAGGGCTCGTATGTAGACGTCATGGATTAACGAACATCCGGGTATGAGGTTTTTTGGATGTCCTAACTAGAAGGTATAACATTTCATACTGGTATGAGCTTTTTACTGACTTTCAGCAATTTGGTTCTAAAAATTGGACTTTGAAATTGGGGATTTTAGTTAATCTCAATCCTTTGGTTCAGTTAAGGGTTTTAGTTCACATTTACATTTTGGATTGAATAATTTAAATTCCATCGAATTGTCCAACAAAATGAGTCTTTGTTGAATGATTTAATTTATGGGTTTATTTGTTCTGTTTCAACATTATATAAATTGATGTTTTTTTTTTCTTTCCTAATGATTCCTAGCAGGATGATGAAAAAATGTGTCATTTCTTTGCATGGTATGACCCTCCATTAAATCAAAGAGCAAGAGATTTGCTCAATGATTTTAAGAACAAAGAGGTTGAGATGAAGACAGTGTCAACTAAGCTTGCAAATAAGAAACTGAAGATATCAAATCCGAAGAAGGAGGGTTGGAGATTGAAGGAAGAGAATTCTATTTTGAACACAAAGTTGGCTGCAAATGGTTGGAAGGAAAAATTAATTGCCCTATTTGTTGTCATTGTGATTGGAATTTTAATGTACAAGAATGACAACATTAAACCCCAATTCACGTTGCCTTAAAATGAAGAATGATGTATTTGTTGTCTGCTTTTTAACATAACAGTATGTGTGTTTGTAGTATGTAACTTAGTTTTGTTGATGAAAATTATTTTGCCATGGTACTTGGTATATAATGTAATGCTTTAATGTTATGTTATATTACAAAGATGTCATTTTTGTTAATTTGTTTATTTTTGCCAAAGTTTGTTACTAGTAATTGCACAATGTAAACACCCTATATACAAATGTTTAGATGCCCTTCCCCAATTTCTGTAGAAAATGAATCAGACAAAATTAGGGAAGTTGAGGGGTATTTGTGTGCAAAAATAACACATACAAACAATTCATTTTTAAGTTTGATCGTGATTGATTTATTTTTTTAAGTTTCTAATGATTAAAATCAAATTACGTAAAAAAGAAATAGAGAGAAAAATGATAGTTCTTGTATGAGAGAGAGTAAAAATAACAACAACAAAACAAATTACAAACCACAAAACAAACTATGCATGCAAACAAGGCCTAATTGTGTTGCCAAGCGCAACCAAAGCCACCTAGAAAAGATGGGGACACGAAATGAGAGAGAGAGAGAGAGAGACTTGGGTAACACACCTATTGTAAAGTGAAATACCTTACCCATGTCTACTTCACCTCTGGGAAAAAATTGTAAAAACTATAGAATTAGTAGTTCACGTTGAGACATGATAGATAGTAAAAGTGAATTCGGTAATTTCATACAAGGCGAACAATAGGTTAATCCGGAATTTTCGTAGGTAATTACCGACGAAAAGTGCTTCGTTGGTAATCTCCGTCAATCAGTTACCAACAAAATATTCCGTCGCCAATACGTAATTACCGACGGAAATATGTAATTACCTACGGAATTTTCCATAAGTAATTACCTTTTTTCCAACAGTGGAAATAACCAAAAAGGGGGAGAAATGACTATATAGTATATATATGCTTCAAAAGGAAAGGGAGACATAGGGAGTGTTTAAACTAACGATTTATTAACTTGGTTTTGAGGTTTTATATTCTTGTTTATTGTAATTGAAGAAAAATTAGGGAAGGAATAGAGAAAAAGTTGGTGAAATCAAAGTGTGAGAAAGTAAAAAATTACGTAACCAAAATCGCTAAATCGTTTTTTTTTTTCAAAATTAAATTTGACAGTTCTAAAATCCAACTTTCTCAAAGTAAAGGAGGGAGCCACTTTCTTCACCAAATGCCTCTGCCCTTGGCGACACTTATTTATATATTTTATTTTATTTATATTTAATAAGTCAATATATATATATATATATATTTAAAGTTGGTGAGGGTGCGTCTAATTGTGCTATCTCATCCAACTTTTAAAATAAAATAATGTTGTCAATGAAATTTGAACCCACACCCTTTTAAATATGATTATACACCTTAAACCAACTCAACCAATTATATTATATGTACAAATTTTAAAAACATATTATATTATTTTATAATATAAACCAACTAGATTTTAATTTTATAAATGATACTCTCTCCCTGTCAAACTGGGTCTTATATTCTTATTTAAAACGTCCTAAAATAATGAATATAATATGTGATCCATATCAACAAAATTTTAAATTATTTATTCAAAATTGATGCTTATGTTTTTTTTATTTTATATTTGTTTAAATTTCTTTTTCAAACTGATAGTGTATAAAAAATATGTAAATATAGTATTTACTAAACATTTTCTAATCATTGAATGATCTCCAAAAATTATTTCAAAAAATATAATTATATTCAATCCTTAAACAATTCTGATTTGTTCAGAAAAATGTTATATTTCTTCAATATGTCCCAAAGTAAATATTTTATTTTTAATTTTGTTAATTTTTCAAATATTTGTCAAAATATCTTTACTAAGTGCAAGATGAAAAGATGAAGAAACCCAATAATATGATATCATTAAAGGATACTTAAAACATTAAAAAATATATAGAAACAATAATACATGTATTGACCACCAATAAAAAATACTTATTTTGAAATGAAAATATTATAATAAACAACTACCAATTTGCATCTATTGACAACACTTATTTTGTCAAACATTAAGTTAACAAACTTTTATATTCAATAATAATATTTTTTTTAAATGTATTAATTAAACACAAAAATTAAATTACACTCGTACATTGCACGGACTCTATAACTAAGTATACTGTAAAGTGCCACTATTAAAATATAGAGATGCTGCGATTCCATATTAATATTCCTCTTTATTATGTGGTACATGTATAATTATTTTGAACCCAAAATAAAATAAAATAAAATAATAAATAAAAAAAACATGCAGAATTAGTTGCGGTGGCTGTTGCTGCAATGAGAATATCCTGCTCTCACATTAATGCCGACATCCCCTTGCAGGAATTTTTACTACAATTCTAAGGAAAGGTAAGATGTGCTGTTAAAGAACATACTAATACTTTAGTTTTAAAATATTTGGCTCTGTTCTAGACAAATAGTCTATTTTTTATTTTTAAAAATTAATATGTGATTAAATTAAATTAATAGTTTATATACTTCACTCATATTTTAAGAAATAAAATTTAATTAATAAAAAACTATATTAAGATTACTATATAATACAACTTTCATAACTTTGTAAAAATAAATAAATCGATGGTATATTATTGGTCAAACTTTAATTAAGTTGACCAAAAAAATTAAAAATAGACTCTTTGTCTGGAACGGAGGGAGTAACTGTTACCTATTTATTTTGGATCATTTTAAAATAAGTATTTTTTTTTTCATTTTCAAAATAATTACTTAAGAAATGTCTATAGTACTCTTATTAATTGTTAGATAAAAAAAGAAGATGAATACATTAATTTGACACCATAAGGGCGTCCACATTGGATGACTTGGATCCACTCTCTAAAACCAATTTTAGAGATTTTTAGAAATTTTTATCCTCCCTTGATCCTACAGTGGTTCCTCTAGTCCACCCTCTATCTCTAAAATCAACTAAATCACCCTCTAAATATAGGGGGAGTTTTAACATGAATAGTGACTCAAATCCTCTACATTTTCCTCACTTTATTTGAGCACAACATATTTTTGTTTAATATTTTAGAATAAAAATTATTAAAATATACTCTCTGTCATTAAATTATTGTCTTATTTTTTTTTATCCGTTCCAAAATAATTATCTTATTTTTTTTATCCGTCCTTAAATAATTGTCTTGTTTGAAATTTTCATAGGTTAGGAGATCATTTTTACCATTTTACCCTTATTTTTTTCTTTATTTTAATTATGTGTCATATACACATGGACATTAAAAGAAACTACACATTATACCAATATTAATAATTAAGTCAGTTATTTTTTGTTAATCAGTGTGCCGAGTCAAATAAGACAATAATTTAGGGACGGAGAGAGTACAACATATTTTTCATAGTATATAAAATTTAAAATATTTTATTTTAATTGTGGTGGAAAATATAAATAAAAAAGAAAAAATATAATGGTTTGTTAGTTGAGATGAGAGATATTTAATTTTTAGAGGGTTATATAGAGAGTGCTTGTTGGAGTGAGTTTTTTTTTAGAGTGTTAAAAAAGTAAAACTTGAACGGAAAACGAAGTGTTTAGAGTGTGATATAGAGATATATAAGGAGGCCTTATTGTGACGCTCTAAGGGGTACATTGAGGGAATTAAAAAATAACATATAATCAACTATCAAAACTCGTGTAAAATCAAAGAGGAACATATTTTGAGGGAGGGGTGCGTGGGGACGGGGTACCAATTTATAGTTTTTGCTTTGTTAACGAATTCAATTTTCAAGTATTTTATAAATATGTTGAATGTTGACGTTTATTATTGCAAATAAACACTAAGATGTGATAGTTAACAAAGTTGAATTTTGTAAAATTATACACAAAAAAAAAACACTTATTTTGAGATTAAATAAAAAAAACAAATTGACATTCATTTTAAGATGTAGGAATATGTTTTATCTCGAAAATGACGCTACTAATTAAAACTTATAAATAAATAGCAATTGAGATAAAACTTACTATAAATATGTTTAAAATATGCTCTTAAAACATATTATACTAGAATATCTCCAACTCTATTTATACATTTTGCTCTACACTTGAACAATATCAATGGGATATGACCTTAACCCATGTGTTTTAGTTTAGTCAAACTTTGATCATATGCATGGTTTTCAGGATAAACTGATCCCTTACCCTTCCAAATTCCAATACTAGGGCCTGCTTGAACTTAGTACAAATTTATTATGCAAAGTAATGTTTTAAAATAAGTAGTCGTTTGGTAGTTAGGATTAAGACCGAATATGATTATTAAGCCAAATTATATATCGGATGTTTGGTATGCAATAGGCAGTCGGGACTAATAACACGAGCTATCCGGATAAAATTTGTATCCCCTCGCTGATAATACTAATGGAGAAGGTGGTATTATTAGCGCCTTAAAAAAATGTGATAACATTTTTAATTACAAAACTAACCCCAATATATATATATATATGTGTGTGTGTGTGTGTGTGTGTGTATTAATAGCAAGAGTGCTAATAGTACCAAAATTAATAATACTACTTATCTTTAGCGAGCTAACAAACAAGAGCCTAAAGGTTTAGTTAACAGATGCTTTAAAAGCAAATTTTAATAGCCTAGAAATAAAAAGTTTGTCTTGATAATCACCTCTAATAAATTTAAAGCCACTAAAGAGTTTACGAGACAAAACATATATTATTAAACTCTTAAAATGTGCTCTTAGAATAAACGTTAGCTTTTTCTTAAAACTAGCTACGAGTAATACGGTAGGTATTACTTGGACATAAATCATTATCAATAAAAAATAAATAGATTATTTTAAAAGCTTATATATATATTAAAAAGTTCATTTTTTTTCCTTCACATTTTCACCGAACTAAGATGCTCATTTTTTTTTTTTTCATAAGTAGAGTTTACAATTCGCTCTTTTTTCTATCGTCATTATCCTTTTAGATATTCGTAAAGTCCATTGACATAAGCGTACGAAGCATAAAGGGTTCAAAATTAAAAACTTCAATTTGAGAATTATTCAAGAATCAAGTATACGCATTAAGTTTCCAAAGTGATTACCAAAACTATGAATAATTTCAAAGGTAAGTAACATAATCATACAATTTTTATCAATACAAAGTCAGCACAAAAAGTTTTGACAAATTAATAGTTATTATCATTTCACTTTTTAATTGCTGACACTTCATTGACAATCTATTTTGGTTTTACAATATCTTTCTCATTCTTCTATACTGGTAGTTGAAAAATAGAGTGCTAATAACGATTCTGATCGATTAAGTTGAGTTGCATGCAAGCTGACCCAAACCGAAAAAAAGGGCAAAATTTAAGCCGGTCCCTTGTAAACAATTTTTATCCGCTAAAGTTTATTATAATTATTTTTAACCAAAAAATAATATTTTTATTATAAAATATCGTCTATACCTTTAAAAAATACATAACAGCACGCTTTGCATCTCCTTGACCGAGAAAGCCTTCCTTACCTCCTTTTTCTTATTGTGCTTAACACGTAGATCAATCTATCAGGGCGATCATGATGAATAGACCAAAGGCCAATCAGCAGAAAAGAGGATTCATCTTCCTTCAATTTGAAACTTTTGCCACATGACGAGATGAAAATTTTGAAATGAAAATTGGCATCTCAAAAGGGAAAGCTGCTTTGAAACTTTCATCGGCAGGGGAGATGCAAAAAGAGAATTCAACAAAATCAATTACTCAGAAAGAAGAAGAAGAAGACAGTTACTTTCATATCCTGGAGCTTTGATTAAGTCGACTTCCATACTGGAGTTTGATTGATGGTTGTAGTGTTCGAGAGATGAATTAAGTTTCTTAGGAAGTGAATGATATAACATGTTCAAAAGAGAGACAGTTTTGGAACAAATAGCCAATTTATCACTTAAAAGGGATTTAAGAGGTTGAAAACAAATATAGTGTCCTTGAGCGGTTAAATATTCTACAAAAGGTATTGATCCACAATTTTTCAAAAAAAAAAAAAAAAGACAATCCATCGGGTTAAATTTTATAAACATCCTCGACATAGTTCCAAATAAAATCTCAATTAAAATACGCCATGGTACATACAAAGTACGACGGTGAATGAAGAATGGTGAATTACAGGCCGGTCCCTTTTTAAACATTTGTAATCGCTCCAGTCTACTTATCTTTTTTAAAACTAAAAAAATGCATTTTTGGGGCGAAAAGACGATTATGCTATCAATGAAAGAAAAACATGCGCGCATCAGTAACCCAATGCATCGCGATGAGTAATCCAAGGCATCGCGTGTGTTAATCATCGTGATGAGCAACCAAGGCATCGCGATGAGTAACCAAAACATCGCGATGAGCAACAAAGACATCATGATGAGCAACAAAGACATCGCGATGAACAACCACGGCATCGCGATGAGCAACAAAGGTATCACGATGAGTAACCAAGGCATCGCGATGAGCAACCAAGACACCGTTTGAATTTCAACCGCTGGAGGGAACTTGATTTTCGTTTACCTTTCAGGGGCGTTGCCCTCGAATCCCCACGAGGGACGTTGTTCCCTTGACCCCTGTGACTTGACCGGGCAGGTCGATCTCCGTTGCGTTGCCAAGCATATTGCGATTAGCGAATTAAAGGCATCCCGATGCCTAATTTAAGGTATCTCGATGCCTAATTTAAGGCATCCCGATGCCCAATTTAATATAATATCAAAATCGATTAAAATGGTTATTTTTTGTTGGGAAATTTACATACATACATGGTATTGACTTTCTGTAATAGTATGATATTTATATTATACAAAATTCAAATTCAAATCATTGATTAAAGTCTCAAAATCAGTCCAAGAACATCTTTCTCTGTTTTCGGACAGCACACTGTCAAGCTCGATTTAGATCTCAAAAATAGTAATTTTTTGGTAGAAAAATTGTGCACAAACGTAGTACTAAGCTAGGATAACAATATGAGATTGATTTTAAACAAATTCGAAGCTTAAAACATATATTAAAGTGGTCAAAACAGTCCATGAACAAAGAAGCACGGGATGAACCCAAAAAATTCGAATTTGATCAAATTGTAATCAAATTCGTGCTCTATGTATGAAAATTGATACTCGAACATGAGGAAGGATTAGATTAACAACATGAAATCATTTATACATCAATTCGAACCTCAAATTTGAAGCAACGATGTTGTTGAGGGCATTTTAGGAAGAAAATTCTCAAAGTGCCTTTTAGCGGTTAAAAAAAAAAGATGGACTGGAGAGAATTTTTTTTTAGAAAGTGGACCGACCAGCAATTTCCTGAATGAAAAAAGCGAAGATGGAGCTTTGACCGAGCTCAGCCCGGCTCGTGTCATTTTTGGCGCCCAGACTCAGATTTCAGTCTCATCTAAAATTGTATAGGTGATGCTTAAGCTCAGCTCGTACTAATGATTCAATTGATCGTAAACGGGCTCGGCTCAACTCATTTGTGCATGAATGTAAAATTATAAATGATGATATTAGAATCCTCGTGACTAAAGAATCAAAATGACTAGTGTCAAAACAAATTTGTGTATTAACTTTGATCTCTCTCTCTCTCTCTCTCTCTCTCTCTCTCTCTCTCTCTATATATATATATATATATATATATATATATATATATAAAATATAATATAATATAAAAATCGAGCCTTTCACGAGTATGTTCATGAGTCTTATTTTAATGTTCAAACTCGATTGATTTAGCAAGCATACCCAGAATTTTTGCTCAAATTCGATTCATTTCTAATTGAACGAGTCCGAGTTGAGGCCAAGCTTGTTCATAAATGCCTCGATTTATTTAAAGCCCTAAATTACAAAGGCAACTAAGAAAAATTGATCTTCTTGTAATTGTGTGGTCCGACTAATTTTGTTCATCATCTTCTTATCCTACACAAAGTTCCATGAAATAATTTTTACAGGAAGCTAAATACAAGAATATTTTCCATATTTTTAAAACGTTATTGTACATATACTCCAACAAGTAGGGGTGTAAATGGTTCGGTTTGGTTCGGTTTATACCAAAACCACAAACCGAACCGCCTCCTATCGGTTCCATTTTTTTCAAACCGAACCGAACTGCCTGAGACTCAAAACCGAACCGAACCAAACCATTCGGTTTGGTTCAGTTTTATGGTTCAAAGAAATTTATTTTTTGATTAATTATTTTTTCAAAACCACTGAAGAGATATTGAAAAAGAAAAAGTCAATGTCAATTTTCAAATATTTAAAAAAAAGAAGAAGAAATTTGAGACTAATTTCGTTAAAGTTGAGAGAGATCTTACGATGGTTAAGAGTATATTTTGGTTCTATGAAGTGTGAGAAAGAATATTAGAGAGGTGAAGGGAGAGAGTAAGGTGAGAGGGACAATGACAGACTAATGGTGAGGGACGACATTGCGTTGAGGTGAGAAAAAAAGAGAGGTGAGAGACAAAGGCGTGAGATTACCATCTTTACTCTTAGGTTTTTAAGATTTCAGTAAACTGTTCAAAATTTTCAAGACAAATCAAATGACTATTAATAACAAGAATACTATTATATATATACAAGAATATTATATATATATATATTTAACGGTTTGGTTCAGTTTCACCCCTAAAACCACAAACCGAACCAAACCGCTCGGTTTATAAAATTTGCAAACCATGACCGAGCCACCCTAGTCTAAAACCAAACCAAACCGCTCGATTTGGTTTGGTTTGGTTCGGTTTCGTGGTTCGGCGGTTTAAATTTACACCCCTACCAACAAGTTCCATGAAAGATAAGATACCCATATTTGTCTTTTTGGGTCTGAACAACACACAACTGAGAACCCGAAGGAAGCTCCTCTTAAGTTAACAAGAGCCAAAAAAAAAAAAGGCTAATTAAGGACCGCCCCAACCCAAGTATTGCCAGCGTATTAGCTCTACAAGTCATTGAGTTTGTAGGATCAGTCCTTCTCTTCCACTTGGGTACAAGTAACTCCTGATGTGGTACAACTTCATCATCAATAGTCAATACCTTGTTGGATTTCCCTCCCAAAATAATGTACATTGTACTCTTTATGACTTATGAGAATATGCCATCACCAAAGAACCTACATTGAGTATACTTGGACCATTGAATCCTAAATACTGAATTTTAAAGTACATATCTAATTACAAAAGTCATATCGGGTCGTCCGCTTTGATCTCATTAATGAATTGACTGAAATCAAACTTATTAGTACGTGAAAAAGTGTGATTACTGTTAACTAGACTAAAACAGGAATAAATCAAATGAAGAGATTGCAAATCCTTCCTTCTATATCTATGATCTACCATCTATACTCGATGAGGAGAAGAAGTTGTCGAGCGTGACAACGTGTCATATCGCTGAGGTTATGTAATTTAATGCACTAATTTTATATCAGTCATCGTAGTGGTAGTGAGTATGATATCTGTCATAATTACTCTAGATCTAAGTGGATATTGTTACTTTCAAGAAAAATAATTAAGACATTACACAACATCATCAACATAATGAATGTAACAGTTAGGTTGTCTCAAGTTTGAACGAATTACAAATGCAAGTAAATTTTTTCCATAATGTCAATTCAAACTTCTTTTTGAATGAAATCGATGATAACTAAACAAACGGGGATAGCGATTGCCTTTTCCGAAACTCCGTCTTAGTCAAAATCGAAACTTAAACCCCTAACCTTTTAATACCGTAAAATTAATTTAAGAATTTTTGAGCTAGCTCTCGTAGTCTCGAGACATGTTTGTCAATTACTAGAACAAAGAATATGCTATGCTTGAATTTATAGAAGAATTTAGAGGTGCAGTAGTCCAACAGCAATGTCCCAAACTTAATAGTACACCTTTTCTCTGTTCGGCACTTAAATGAAGACCGTTAAAATCCAAGTCCAACTAGGCCACAGTTGGCAGTCTACACTGCTCTTCCCACTCTCTCCCGACTGACTCCCCACAGCAAATCCTCCGCTGCTGCTTCATCAGCAACGGCAGAGGCCTGATGAAGAACCACACAAACAAAAGAATATTATCTCCCCCTACTCTTAAACACTGTGCCTCCCTCTCCTCTGTAATTATTGATCAACCTTTTGTCTTCTGGCAGAAGGGCACCGTGAAATCCGCACAATTGGCATAAACTCAGGTCCACTCACCATCTTGGTTGATTTGGGTATTTGTGTTTCTCGGCCCGTGTGCTACTTGCTGTAAAAGAAATTTTTTTTTTTTTCCGATGATGAGGGGTTTGGGTTTGTTCCCTCTTTGGATTCTCTCTCTCTAAAAAGAAAGAAAAAAGACTTTTTTTTTTCCCCTTTTTTGATTTATCTTTCTTGATGTCACTCTCATTCCATACCTTGGGACGTACCATTCCCAGAAAACACCCTCCACCATTTCCACACACAGCCAAGGATTAGTAATGGAGACAGAGAGTGGTTGCAGAAAAGTCCACGTGAAAGACGAATTCTTTGTATATGCATATGTATATATATAATATATATATAGGTTTGTGACGAATAAACAGAAATGGTGACATGTTGTGGAGGGGGTTTTTTTGCATGACAACTCCAGCAAGACAAGTGTCTTCCTTTTGTGTATGCATGTTCTGATGATGATGATGCCATTGCTTTTCCTTGCTTTTTCTTCCCAAACCACGTTTTTATTATGTCCTCATCAACTCCAACAAGCTTAATTTGCCCTTTTCTTGTTTTTCTTCTCTCTCTCTCTCTCTCCTTTGATTTCTTGTGCTAGCAACCCACAGACACCTCCATATCTACTTCGTCTCCACGTGGGTTTTGCAGTCTATAACGCTTTCTGCCACCCCTCACTCCCTATTTCACTCCGCCCATTAGCTTTGCCAATCTGTTACTGGGTTTTTCTTGTTTTTCCCCCAATTTGGTGAAATTCAACCCAATTTAATGCCCTCTGTATCCGATTCTTTCATTTCCCTGTACTGGGTACTCATCAATTCTCCATTTTTGATGATATTCTCAACTAAAATTTTCCACTCTATGCCTCAATTCAATGCATTTCTGTGTAAATTCCCATTTCAATTACATTACTGATCTCTCTCTCTCGTTAAATAAACTGTTAGATCATTGTGCTTGCAATGGCTTCAATTCTTCGGTTTCGTAAATTGTGTTACATTGAGCCTGTGAAATGCTCATCATTGAGTTATGAATCATACGACAAACCCCCCAAAAATGAGAAGCAATCATTTGAACCCGCAAAAGTTGAGAGGAAAGATGAGGGCAGTTCTGTTGACAAACTGCTGGAGGAGAAGAACAACAAGAAGAAGAACAATAAGAGGCAGCCTAAGGAATGGAAGTGTATAGATTCATGCTGTTGGTTGATTGGGTATATGTGCACTACTTGGTGGCTGCTCTTGTTTTTGTACCACTGTTTGCCTGCTAATTTGGCTGGACTTCAAGGGCCCGTGCCGCCCGGTACAAGGCTTAAGGATGAAGGCTTGACCCCTCTTCACCCTGTTGTTCTAGTGCCTGGCATTGTCACCGGTGGCCTCGAGCTTTGGGAAGGAAAGCCTTGCTCCGAAGGTCTGTTTCGCAAGCGCCTTTGGGGTGGTAGCTTTGCAGAAATCTTCAAGAGGTTTGTGAACCCCCACCTTTTTCAATATGAAAAACTTGAATGTGGATTGAATTTATTATTTCAAGAGGTGTAATTTAATATCTGTAGACCATAATTTAGTCTTGGTCCTCAATGAGATGCCATTTCTTGTGCAATAATGTGGATTTCTAGGTGTTTTTTTTTTTTTTTTGGTATTTGTGGCATTAGTCTTTCCTTTATTACAATGTGAAACTAAAAAAGTTTAGATTTTGATCATAGTTGAGAAGTGAGAACCCATTTTGGTCTTGTGTTGGAATTCAGGCCTTTGTGTTGGTTGGAGCATCTATCATTGCACAATGAAACGGGACTCGACCCGCCAGGCATTCGTGTGCGGGCAGTTCCAGGGCTGGTTGCAGCTGATTATTTTGCTCCTGGCTATTTTGTTTGGGCTATTCTTATTGAGAATTTGGCGCGGATTGGCTACGAGGGGAAGAATATGTATATGGCTGCTTATGACTGGAGGCTCTCGTTTCAAAACACTGAGGTATTATACATTGTAATTTTCAAGGAAAGTCGTTGCATAAGTCCTGAATTGCCGATTCTTGTTTCTTTAATTTTACTAAATTCCTTTGTAGCATTAGTCCTTACTCTTTCAAACATTTGACATTGAGTGGTTGTGACTGTAGCTCAAGTACTCAAAATCTATTATCTTTATAGGCTGTGCGCATGGGCTCTCTTGAGCTTCTATGTCACATCCTGTCAAATGTAAAGCATCAGTATTGTGTATAACAGCCAGTGTAAATTTGGTACTTATTGCAAATGCAGGTGAGGGACCAAGCACTTAGTAGATTGAAGAGCAACATTGAGCTAATGTACGTAACAAATGGAAACAAGAAAGTGGTTGTGGTACCTCACTCCATGGGGGTTATCTATTTCCTCCATTTCCTAAAATGGGTTGAAGCACCTCCTCCGATGGGAGGTGGAGGTGGTCCCAGCTGGTGTGCGAAACATATAAAAGCGATTATGAACATCGGGCCAGCTTTCCTAGGTGTTCCAAAGGCAGTTAGCAGTATGTTTTCTGGCGAGGGCAAGGATATCGCTTTTATCAGGTTAGTCCCCACATATTATTCCTGTATGTACGTTCAGTTATCAAGTCAGCGACATACAATTAACAACATTTTCTCATTTCTGATGCTTGAAAGATAACTGAAATAATCATGTCTGTTAAAATCCCCAAGAGGTATGATAACACTGCAGGGAATTGAACTGATTGATTGCTTACCAGCTCATGCTATACAATATAAACGTTTATTGGTCGTCATGTTCATAGATAATAAAGATTTTCTATGGTTTAATGTTTTGAAGTTTGAAACTTGTCAATGTGATTGTGAGAGAAGTGTGATTACTCGGCTTATAATGCATGGCATTCAGTACAAACCTCACTATGATTTATGATATGACTCGGAACCTAGATTTAGCCAATACAATAATGGAGAATGAATAAAAGGGAGCATGAAAAAAATGGAAAGGAGTTTTTCTTTGTGGTGATGAGCTTGGTTTTATGATGACGTGAGCTTACTTCTTTGATGTTACAGGGCCATGGCTCCTGGTCTTCTAGATTCTGAATTTCTTGGGCTTCAGACTCTACAACATCTCATGAGGCTCTCTCGAACGTGGGACTCCCTCGTTTCCTTGCTACCAAAAGGAGGAGAAACCATTTGGGGAAACTTGGATTGGTCTCCAGAAGAAGGGCATGAGTGTGATTCGGGGAAGAAAAGATACTTGCATACCTCTTCAAGGGAAAATAATAGCAAAAACAGTGGAGGGAAGATCCTATTCCAAGTAAAAGAGCCAACAAAGTATGGAAGGATGATTTCTTTTGGAAAGACGGTGTCTGAATTGCATTCTTCGAAGCTTCCTACCATTGGTCCAAAGGTACGAGTTTACCTTTTGCATAACTAGATTTCCTATAGAGAATGATTTCGATGTGGAATTGCATGTATCTAAATGACTGCATTTTGCAGTGCACAAAGTTCAAGAATTGATAGAAGTGAATAAAACTTGAAACTAGTTTCTCCTTTTTACTTGAAATTCGTTTTTTAAAGTGCATTCCGACTTGAAATTGATTTTTCCTTGAAAAGGAAACCAAATAGGCATCATAATATGTTTAAGTTGTTGTATAAAGAGATTGAATCTTGGTTTGAATACATGTTGTGGATTATGTTTCTAAAGCTGTTGTTTGGTAAACATTGAATTCAGTGGTCTCTAAATCCTACTTTTCATCGGCAGGACTTTGTTTGTGGAAGTACCCCCTCTATTTCCAACACATCTTGCAGAGAGGTATTGACAGAGTATGATGATATGAGCCGGGAGAGCATCCGAAAACTTGCAGGAAACAAAGCCTACACTGCTACAACTCTGATAGATCTTCTCCGCTTTGTTGCTCCAAAAATGATGCAACGAGCAGAGTCTCACTTCTCTCATGGGATAGCTGAGAATCTAGATGATCCAAAATATGCACATTACAAGTACTGGTCAAATCCACTGGAGACTAAGTAAGTATGACTTTCCCGTAATGCCATTGCTAAGTAGTATTTCCAGAGCACTTAAATTTTGCAAATGGATAACATAAATCTGACCTTAACAAATTCCATTTCTCTATTCCCTTCTCCCTACACATCTCTTTCATCTAGCGCATGTACAGGTTTCCAAACATATTCATTAATGAATATCATCCATTCTTTCAGTATCTTCACTCTCTACGTTCTTCTCTTTTCTATAGATGATTCTAGTTCTAGTTAAGAACACAAAAGCTATAAGAGTTACCATTTTCTTTGAATGAACTTAGTAAATTTTGGCTAAATTCTTTCCAAACCTATCCTTAGAAGGAGAAAAGAGTTGTTCTGTAATGATTGTGAAGAAGCTTTTCAAAATCCAAGCAAATTCTGAATTGTAGAACTCCTTTTGTTTGACTTTAGAAATGGGATTCCCCAAAAGGGAAGCCTTTAAAATAGCTTCTTTACAGAACCAACATTGTGTGTGTCCGTCATTTTCCCAGAATGAATGGACCTATGCTGCTGCAGGAAGATTTGTAAAATTACCAATAAAAAAAACATCAGGTTTGTGAGTTCACCTGATTGACGACTTAGGGCATCACTGGGCTCATTAGCTTGCGTGAAACAATGAGGAAACTGAACTTGAAGCATGGAGCTAATCTCCCAATTTTGTTATAACTTGTTACCTTTGCTGCAATGTGATGGCAAAATTTAGAATGAGCGATTTGGTAATATTTTGGAACCACATCGAAGACAACTAGGAGCCCCTCGAAGTATAAAGTTTTAACAGATATTAGTTTGACCTTAACTGAATTAAGCAAAACCAGAAAAGATCCCTTGATTGACTCCAACGATGCATGCCACCCCTCCACTTTGGCCTGGATTAACGTATTTATCAGCATTTCAACAACGTAAGCATATCATTCAAAGTGGAAATAGTTGTATGGTGGAGTCCTTGAACTATTTACTTAATCTCTATTGCTTTTATCATTTTGGGTTCCTAAAGAATCTGGTGGAGCTAATAATAACTAGATCTTTGCTTTCAGGTTGCCTGATGCTCCAGATATGGAGATTTATTGTTTATATGGTGTTGGAATTCCCACTGAACGATCATATGTGTACAAGCTCTCACCTTCAGACAGGTGCAAGACCATTCCATTTCAGATTGACAGCTCTGCAGACGGAAGTGACAGTGGCTGTTTAAAAGGGGGAGTGCACTTTGTTGACGGTGATGAAAGCGTGCCTGTTTTAAGTGCTGGCTTCATGTGTGCAAAAGGGTGGAGAGGTAAAACCCGATTCAATCCATCCGGGAGCACAACATACGTACGAGAGTACCAGCACAAGCCACCCGCGAGCCTGCTCGAGGGAAGGGGTCTAGAGAGCGGAGGCCATGTTGATATAATGGGAAATGTTGCTTTGATTGAGGATGTGTTACGAGTTGCTGCAGGGGCCACTGGTGAGGAGTTAGGAGGTGATAGGATTTATTCGGATATCTTGAGAATGTCTGAGAGGGTAAATATTCGGCTTTGATGATGATGATGGTCAGTTACTGCAAGATTGATTACAAGAGAAAATCGATGATCGCTTCAACGATGGAGGAATTGAAGGAACAACACACCAACCAGAAGTGTTCTTTCTTTGGTTGGTTCTTTTTTTGGGTAAAGCCCAGTGAGAGAGAGAGAGAGAGAGAGAGAGAGAGAGAGCTAACAGTAGAATTAGAAGAGGAGGATGAAACTGCCTTGAACAACCTTACAGAAGATGAGGCCAGTGGTGCTTAGGGCAGGCAGTCCCTTGCTTGTGGAAAAATAAGATTTGGCTACAGGGACTGCCAGAAGCGTCGGTTGGGGGGCAGAATGGTCTTTTTCGTTTTTTATTTTTTCCTTTTTGTTTTTCAAGTCTTGAGCAGTGTTTATTGTAATAAAATAAATGATGTCACGAAATGGATGAATAAAATTCATAGTTTTTTCTCTACTTGCTATGCAAATAGCAATTAGAGAAGCCAGAATTTTCTTCTAAAAATGCCATCAACATCGTTGCTTCAGATTTGAGGTTCGAATTGATGTATAAATGATGTCATATTGTTAATATAGTCTTACCTCATATTTGGGTATTAATTTTCATACATAGAACACGAATTTGATCACAATTTGATCAAATTCGAATTTTTTGAGTTTATCCCGATTTTCTTTGTTCTTGGGCTGTTTTGATCACTTTACTCTATGTTTTAAGCTTCAAATTTGTTTAAAATCAATCTCATATTGTTATCCTAACTTAGTACTACATTTATGCACAATTTTTTTTACCAAAAAAAATATTATTTTCTAGATCCAAATCGAGCTTGACAATGTGTTGTCCGAAAATAGAGGGAGAAGTTCTTGGACTGATTTTGAGATTTTAATCAATGATTTGAGTTTGAATTTTGTATAATATCAATACCATACTGTTATAAAAAGTCAATACCATGTTTGTATGTAAATTTTTCAACCAAAAATAACCATTTTGATCGATTTTGATATTATATTAAATTGGGCATCGGGATGCCTTAAATTGGGTATCGGGATGCCTTAAATTGGACATCGAGATACCTTAAATTGGGCATCAGGATGCCTTTAATTCGCCAATCGCAGTATGCTGGGATGCCTTGGTTATTCATCGCGATGCCTTAGTTACTCATCGCGATGCCTTTGTTTCTTATCGCGATGTCTTGGTTGCTCTTCGCGATGCCTTGGTTATTCATCACGATGCTTTTGTTACTCATCGCGATGCCTTGGTTGCTTATCGCGATGCCTTTGTGACTCATTGCGATGCCTTTGTGACTCATCGCGATGCCTTGGTTGCTCATCGCGATGCCTTTGTTGCTCATCGCGATGTCTTGGTCGCTCATCGCGATGATTAACCCGCGCGATGCCTTGGATTACTCATCGCGATGCCTTGGGTTACTGATGTGCGCGTGTTTTTCTTTCATTAATGACATAATCGTCTTTTCATTTCAAAAATGTCTTTTTTCAATTTTTAAAAAAGATGAGTGGACTGGAGCGATTAAAAATGTTAAAAAAGGGACCGGCCTGTAATTCACCCTTTTTGTTTTCATTTGCTAAATTGATTTAAGCCACTACTCAGATGTGTCCGACCAGAGACAGTGGATGTCCTCCTCGCCGAAGTCCATGAAGGAGTATGTGGGGGTCACCCAGGCACGAGATCGCTATCAGACAGAATTCTCTTCCATGGCTAGCTATTACTGGCCGACCTTGTGGAAGGACGCAGAGACCTACGTACAAAAGTGTGACAAGTGCCAGAGATTTGCTAATATCCCAAGACTGCCGTCAGTTCTTCAAACACCAGTAGTCGCAGCTTGGCCATTGGACATATGGGGGGTCGACCTCATAGGGACCTTCCCAAAGGCCAAGGGAGGCTGCGAGTTCTTAATAGTGGCAGTAGATTACTTCACAAAATGGGTAGAAGCAAAACCATTGGCGACCATAACTGAGGAGAAGGCAATCAGCTTCATACATGATTACATTTGGTGCCGATTTGGCCTACCTCGAGCCATTGTATCCGATCATGGCACCCAGTTCTCCACTAAGTTCACTCAGAGATGCGAACAGATGAATATCAAGCATTGGAAGTCCTCGGTTGCTCACCCGCAAGGAAACGGTCAGGCTGAAGCAGGAAACAAGAAAATCCTCCACGCCTTAAAAAGGAACCTGGACGAGAAGAAAGGGAAGTGGCTCGACGAGCTACCTATTGTACTATAGGGAATTCGCACTTCGGTCAGAGGCTCAACAGGGGAGACACCCTTCACGCTAGCATACGGATCAGAGGCAATGGCTCCAGTAGAGATGGCCCTACCGACATTAAGGGTAGCCCATTTCGACGAGCTAGACAATATAACAACTCGGGGGCTCAACCTCGACTACCTAGAGGAAAGAAGGCTGGAGGCAAGACTCAGGATGATCAACTACAAGCAGCTCACCAAAGCTCACCACGACAAACGAGTCAGAACAAGATCCTTTAACATCGGAGATTGGGTACTCAGAAAGATCGAGGTGACAGGCAAAAACGCTGGAAGGAACAAACTATCTCCAAATTGGGAAGGACCATTCAGAGTGACAGGCATAATCAGAGATGGGACATCGGCTGGCTGAGCAGGATGGCACTCCGCTAAAGAATCCTTGGCATGCAGATCACTTAAAAAAAATACTATCACTGATGTAATGCTGTTTCAGATATTATCAATAAAAGAAGAATTTTTCCTATCTTGCGTCTACCTCAAATTTACTCAAAGTTGTACAAAAGGCACCTCGCCACGACGAGGTCACCTTACGACCTACTCTTCACCACGTTGAAGAAGATTGTAAGTACGAAAGGCACCTCGCCACGTCGAGGTCACCTTACGACCTACTCTTCACCACGTTGAAGAAGATTGTAAGTACGAAAGGCACCTCGCCACGTCGAGGTCACCTTACGACCTACTCTTCACCACATTGAAGAAGATCGTAAGTACGAAAGGCACTTCGCCACGTCGAGGTCACCTTATGACCTACTCTTCACCACGTTGAAGAAGATCGTAAGTACGAAAGGCACCTCGCCACGTCGAGGTCACCTTACGACCTACTCTTCACCACAAGGAAGAAGATCGTAAGAACAGGAAACACTTGTGCAAAAATACTAAGTAAAATAAGAAAAATAATCAAAAAACGACTCGTGCTTATATATACAAAATGAATCACTTACAAGCCCAAAAGGGCCAAGAATACAAAACAGAAGATTGTTCAGTTACAAGGCACAAATGGCCAAATCCAACCCGACGCAGCGGGGACTACAGTTCAGCTCGATTTTCAGCCTCGTACACAGAACGAGCATGCTTATCCTAATTTGACTTAGCCCCTTCAAATTCTCCTAACTTAAAATCCCCATCAAAATCCACCTCGTCGCCATCAGCTAAAGCGTCGAGCAGATATGGGATATTATTATCAAAGGGAGAAGGAAGGACCCAAGACTCACGGCCAGCTTCGGCATCTTTCCTCGCAATCAACTCGAGCTCCTCGGGTAAATAAGGCACAAGCTCGTGCCCCCGACGAGCTAGGTCGCCCTTAAGCTCGGCATTCCCCCACTTAATCAAGTCCCAAAGAGGAATGCCACAAGCCGCTGCAACACGCAAGATCTGAGCCTTGTCCTTGTCATAATAAGAAAGAATTTCATCCATGTAGGACGAAGTCTTCTTGAACTCAGCAATAACAACACTCGGGCTCGGCGTCTTCCTCGCCTCCGCTAACTGCTTCTCCAGCTCGCTGATCTTCCCCTCAAAACCTAGCCTCGTCTTTGTAAGCTCACCCTGAGTAGTCAAGACTTCACCCTGGGCAGATTTCAGATCGGCACGAAGCTTAGCCCGATCTGCAACAACCACAGCGAGCTCCTCCCTTAACTGGCTGGCATCTTCGACGACACGGCTCAGCTCCTCAATCTTGCTGGCAGCCAGATCCTGACTTAGCCTTATATCATCTTGGGCCTTGGCAGCAGCAGCTTCGAAGTCAGCAATACGGGCAAGGGCACCCTCGAGCTTGGCTTTGCTGACACTCTCTAATTTCTCCTTTTCGAGCTCAGCGACACACTCGGCAGACTCGCGCCTATCTTTGTGTGCCTGCGCCAGCTTGTTTGCAAAGGACTTGATGCCAGCAGCGAGCTGCGGAATAAAAGACAGGTCAGAAAAGAACTAAAAAAAAAAAAGTAGAAACATCTTACGTGGGTAAGGTCGATCCCCATTATACCAGCCAAGCGAGAAGGAGTACAGTCATCGAAGGATTCACTCAGTTCCTCATTGGCAATATCGAGGACAGCTTTCTTGCCAAATTCAAGGGAGTGGGCCCCAGAACTCAATGCAGGCCCAGCCCGCGGAGGGGTAGCCGAACTAGGAATAGAGTGCACCTCGGTCGAAGGGCTGGTTACACTCCATATACTTCCAACCGGGGAAGCCAGCCTTGTAACATCAGGATCTGCAAGCTCGTCAGGCCCTGTAGCACGAACAACCTCGAGGGACACCACGGGTTCAGCAGCTCTCGTCGGCTCCTCGACCCTCAATTTCTTGGCCGGTGCAGAAATCAACGTGGACAAGGAACGCTTTGAAGGAGCCCTCGAACCCGATACTTTTTCTTTGCCTTTATCAACAGGTAGAATCACGATGGGGAGAACCTCGGCAGTACCCGCCAAGGTCACAGCAACACGAGCTCGGCCGAGCTGCTCAGACCGATCTGATTTTGCCTGAGCACATCTGCTCGAGTTCCTCCTCATGGCATCTACATCCTTCATCACTGCAAAAACAAAGAAAGGGTCAGACACTTGTGAAATGTAAGAATGTAAGCAGGAATAAAAGGGAAAAATTCAAAAGTAATACATGTTCAATTCTGGAAGCAACCTCTTTCCGGGTCCCATACGACAGCTCGGACAGTGTTGGTTAAACACAAGGTCCTTATGGCGCAGCCACCCTAGAAAACTCTCAAAAGGTGGGAAGGTACACATCGGCTCAAGGCCATTAACTTTCAGGGGGGACAGCCCGGCAACGACCAGCAGATTCTCGTCCTGGACTATACCGTTCCAGTCATAACACCTAACCTGGGAATTGCCCTGAACCCCCAAGGGGGCTTCCAATGCCTGCTTAGCCGATCTATCATACTCGTCGAGCTCGGCATGATGAATCAAAGTGAAAGGCTCCTCAAATGGCATAGCAAAGTTCCACCCAAGTCGGCTCTCGACCATGATAACCTTGTTGGCCCAGCCCGACACCTTACCGGGGGGATCAGAGAACAACTTAACTCAGTAGTTCTGACTTTTTGCTTGAAGGCGGTTGTTATTATGGTCGAGGTGGAAATAATGGCAGAACAGTGTCAAAGTCGGCTCAAAACCCAGAATGCGCGTGCTCGCAGCAAAACAAATGAGAATTCGCATAGTATTCCAAGTAAGATCGAGTGGAACAGTCGAAGTAACGTCCAAAAACTCATAAATAAAAGGGTCCAGGGGAAATCGAAGGCCCAGCTCGAAGAAACTTAAATAAAAACCAACTTGACCCCTCGAAGTCCGTAGATCGGCCAGACCCAGCTCGGGATCAGGAACATGTCCCCGATTATCCTCGAAGTTATAGGGGTACTTCGACAACCAGCTGTTCAGATCGGCAATGGTCATTTTGTTCCTCCAATCTCGAAAAGCACACTTTACGGCACCCCCAGCGTCAACATCGACCTTAGACTTTCTTTTCTTACTCCATGGAGCTCGAAGGACGTGACTCGCATCCAGGAACGAGGCGAAAGAAGTCGAGGTGGCAACCTTTGAAGGCCCTGTTGCCCTACTCTCCACCCGATGCTCGTCAAAATATAGATACAACAGGCCAGACATAGCCACATCGTATTTTTCGATGATCCTCATCGAAGTTCCAAAGGGTATATCGTCGACCTTGTATGGGTCATCAGCAAGGACGACCAGGCCATCCAGGTTGGCACCCCAGGAGGTCAACAAATCCTTAGCCTCGCTCGGCAGAACGACCTTCCAATCACTAACCTCGGTTTTATATATAGCATGGCTCTTCTGCGGCCTGGCAAACATGGGAGACCCTCATTGGCACGTTTGATCCTCATATTCACAGAGAGAGAACACGAGGAAGAAGAGCTCGAAGGAAAAATGATTGAGGGAGAAAGGACTATACGACCTGGACAGGACGACCTGGACAGATCGACCTGGACGGAAGACTAAGGGACTCACAAAACTCACCGGAACCCTAAAAATTTGAACTCGCCGGAACCCTACCCAGAATCCGGCCGATTACTAGAGGAAAGGATAAAACAGGCAAGCAAACTTGAATACAGGTGATAAACGGAAGGAAATGGAGCAGATATCAAGGAAAACTAACCTAAAGTCCTGGGAAAACAAAAAGATGCAAAGGAAAAAGCTTGAATCTGAGCTTTTTGGAAGTCGGGGAGTTCGTGGGAAATCGTCTGGTCACCGGGAAATTTCGGAAGTTTCTGGTAAATGAAGGGGAATAGTGAAAACTTGCTTATATAGGGGACCTGGAGCGGCCGGGTTGACCACACAGAAACACGCGGACCTCGATACGACGACGTTTTGAATCTAAGTTTTCAACTGCCAAAAATTCAAAATTGAAAAGACGCATCGTCTAGCTCTGCGCTCATTAAATGCACACGATTCCCAAGGAAAGTACAAAGTCGAACTAGAATCTGGTGACTTCGCGTGGAATCAGTCAGCTCGACGCGTCGCATATTCACTTCACACCTCGAGGATAAATCCTCTCCTTGAGAAGTAGGGGGCTACTGAACGACCTCAGCCTTTAGCTGGACACGTGGCAGGCATCGCGACCTCATAGCCTCCAGCTGGGTAAGCGCCGAGGTGATATACGCCCACATCGATATGACGACCTGAAAATCACATCGCGACAGGTCGCTTACCACATCAGTATACTCTCCCAGCACGCTGACACGAGGACCTACAATGCGACCTGTGGACATCCCAGGCCGACCACATAGCATTAAGCGACCTGGACATATGTCAGGCCGACCTTGACTACATCGAGCGACCTGGGTACATACCAGGCCAACCTCGACGTAACCCCTCTCAGCTCAGCAAAGTAGAGTCCTTTACGAAATCACCTCTCAACTGGGAAGAGTCCTGCTATTACTCTGATATATCTCAGTCCTAAGTATACAAGGAAACGTAGTCCGAAAAACATGGGAATTGATTATATCCCATATTCTGAATACAACTAGGATTATGACTTATCTCCTTATAAATAAGCACCCTCACAGGCATCATAAGGTACATTCAAATTACTTGCTTATATACTCTCTTAACTTTACCTCTCCTACGAAGTATTGTTAATTCTCACGCCTGAGGGTTATCGCTGGGACAACCCAGTACCCCTTACGGTGTTCTTTGTTGATCACAGGTTCAAAGCTACCTACACTTCAAGGGCAATCCCTGCAACACAAGCCGGAATCCTACTAGACTACACACGTGGACCAGACGCGGTCACGTACAATCTTTTGGCGTGATCAGAGATAAAGACAAGTAAACTCAACAAATTAAAACTTCATTTCAAGCTCCGTCTTGAGATAAAACAAGTAAACGCAACAAATTAAAACTTCATTTCAAGCTCGTCTAAAATAGTGCAAGTCAAGCTGAACTGATTGTTAGTCATTCCATAATAAAAAAAAATAAAAAATAAAAAGTTTGAGACGCTATTTGGTCATTCTATTTTGGCAGAAAATGCATTAAGCTAACCCTACTTTTTTTTTCTCAATTTTAACACTATACTTGGCATAAATTTCATGTTCATCACTCCGTCAAATTATTTAGATGAAAAACTTTAAATTTTTATTAAAACCTGAAAAATCTCTTATCTACTGTACCAAAAGCCCACTAATGTGTGTATGTGAGAGAGAAAAAGATGAAACACAAACCTTGCATTCTCCTATGAAAACCAATCCCCTCAACCCCCCCCTCTCTCAGCTGTCTCTGATAGCTCGGCTATAATCGAGTTAAAAGTCACAGCATTCGGATCAACATCTATAGCCTCAAACAACTTCAAAGCACTATTTATATTGTCATCATGAGTATAGAGCAAAATTACGGTGTTCCAAACGACAACATTTCTGTTGGGACTTACAGTTGGCGTGCTGAATAAATGGTGCCGCATTTGCCATACATGTCAATGAGAGCTCAGGCGACAAATGGGTTTGAGAGATGAGAGGATTTGGTAATGTGGGCGTGAATGGTTCTGCCCAGTTGTAGGAAGTGGGTGGCGGCAGGACTTGAGGACTAAGGGGAAGACGAAGGGAAGAGAAAGGGTGGTGTGGAGTTGGTGAAAAAAAGAGGGGGCTTGCTGGTGATAGCCTTGGTTTACGTGAGAGATTAAGAAATTTGTAATTTCTCTCTCTCTCTCTCTCTCTCTCTCTCTCTCTCTCTCTCTCTCTCTCTCTCTCTCTCTCTCTCTCTCTCTCTCTCTCTCTCTCTCTCTCTCTCTCTCTCCTCTTGTACATCTAAAACTTAGAACTATACTTTTTGAGTTAAAACTATTAGTTATAGAAAAAATTGATAAAACTGAAATCGACAACGGGTGTGTTTGGCAAATGAGATTTGCAGTGAAATTGATAACGGGTGGTGATGGCGATCAGGCCTGGCCCTGAGGGGTGTCAAAATAGACAATGGCCATGGGCCCCTAATTTTTGGGGACCCCAAATTTATATAAACAATATATATATATATATATATATATATATTTGTAATGTTTTTTGTAAAAAAATATATACTACCTCCGTCCCTAAATTATTATTTCTTTTCTTTTTTGTCCGTCCTAAGATAATTGTCTTATTTGAAATTTTCCTTTAAAGGACATCATTTTTACCATATTACCCTTACATTTTTTCCGTACTTTAATTATGGGCCACATACAAATGGGCATTAAAAGAAATGACACACAATACCAATATTAATTAATCAAGTCAATTATTTTTTTAATCCGTGTGCAAAGTAAAAAAAAAATAATTAAGGGACGGAGGGAGTATATATTAGTTGGGCCATTAAAAAAAATTAGTTGAGTCATAAAAAATTGCTTAGATTGAGGCCTATATAATATTAATTTTTCAAAATTAAAATTAATAAATCATACTTGCGTTCAATTATGTGTCCCAAGAAAGATTTAATATATATACATTAAAAATGAGATTTTGAAAAAACTTAATTTTGAAGACCCTATTGATGATTTTGCTTCTCAAAATGCAAGAAGATCTATATTTTCTTAATAATTATTTGATACTTATTTTTTCTTGTATGTTTGTAGTTTTTACATTTTTTTAATACATTGATTGATGAAAAGTGAAAAATTATTTGTGTAAAATTCTTATATTTATATTTTTATTAGGACCTCATTTTTTCTTTTCGCCATGGACCCTCAAAAGTTCAGGGCCGGTCCCGATGATGATGGCGGTAGTGGAGGTGGGTGGAGGAATGACACTCAGATTGAGGTTGAAGATGAAAGGTAAAATTACATGGCACTTTTGTCTTTTCGTAGATCTCGATCCTACTTGATTAACGAAAGTCAAGCCTAGTGAGTTTATTGACTCAAAATACCAAGTATAGTGATAAAATTGAGAAAAAAAAAGTAGGATTAGTTTAATGTCTTTTCTGCCAAAATAGGGTGACCAATTAGCAATTTAAACAAAAAAAAAAAACTTGTTTCGATCATGTATGAGGGCTAAAGTTGCAATAACAATAATATAACAACAATAACAATAACAACAACAACAACAACAACAACAACAACAATAATAATAATAATAATAATAATAATAATAATAATAATAATAATAATAATAATAATAATAATAATAAGAATAATAAAATATATTATTATTATTATTATTATTATTATTATTATTATTATTATTTATTATTATCATTATTATTGTTAGTATTTGAGTGAATAATTTATTAATCATATTGCTTATGTTCCCTTTGTCATAAATGAATAAATACATTTTGAACTTTTTTATCGATTGAGCAATTTTTGGATTTTATTTATGTCGAGAAAATAAAACTAACCTTTGGAAAACTACACTAAAAGTACTATCCATGTCTTTTATATTGTTTGCAAAAACAACTGAACACTTGTCAAATAGTAGTATCTATTAAAAAATAGGTCAAATTTATCAAATTTTTTTTTTTTTAAAAGTGTACCTTTTTAATGGGGCTAGATGAACTTTTAGACAGCATCATTAGTAACTAATTCTATAATATTAATTCCAAATTTAATAGATTGTTTTTCTTATTTGAAGTTTTTACTATGGCTACTTTTACTTTTATGTTCCGGAATTAATCAAAGGGAGGAGTATAAGATAATACTCCCTCCGACCCAAATAAATTACTATATTTGACAAGTTAAATTTTTTAAAAATCGTAAGTTTGCTTCTTCATATTTCTTTTAAATTGTACTTAATTAGTTACATATTGTTTGGTTTGACGAGCCAGATAATTATCATATCTTAGAAAAGAAAGAAAGAATTAAAAAGTAATGGAAATTAATTTGAAGTGTCAATGTTAGAAATGCAACTCTTTTTGAGGGACCAACAAATATAGAAAGTGTTACATTTCTTATTTTATTTATTATTTTTTTGGCAGAGGAAGTAATTACATGAAAAATACTTAGGAAAACTAAGGTTTTGCAGCTAGCTTAGTTAGCTAGGAGTGTCTAAGTGCATGTTTCAAATTTGATGATGTATTTAAGCTGAACCCTTCTAGTAGTTGTGAATATAGAAGATCATGAAGGTGTCTTAGAATAGAAGCTTAGCCAGCTGAAAAACAACACTTTAACAAGACACTCCAAATGCAAGAATTTTAGTTGCAACTATCACCAATTCTTTTTTGCAGTTCACATTCATACTTGGTCAAACAATTTGACTCCATTTCAAAGAAAAAAAATAATTATAAGGTGTGACTGATCATATTCAACTCAACCACCCAACACAATTTCTTATTACATATTCTTTTCATCCCAAAATTAAATGAGTTTTTGTTTTTGAAAATAATTTATTTCAAAACGATTGTTTATTTTATAATGAAATTATAAAATTTACTTTTGTCAACTATTATGTCTCGGCATTCACTTGTATGCTATAACGTGGATACAAGGGTATTTCGACACAGAAATGTGCTAGCTAGCTTGGGACATGCCTGTAATACATTTAATTTAATTGGTAACTTATAAGCTAGCAATTGAAAAAACATCATTTGGTAAATTATTTAACACATTTAGTTGTGGATTCATTCAATCACCTTCACAAGATTTGCTAAAAGAGTAAGGTACAATAATTAACTCCTTTTTGTGATGTAACATTACAACCAATCAGCCCTATCTGTGCACCATGTTTCAATATCTCCTTTAAATTTCCCCCCCTCACTACCATTTCTATGCACTCAAACAACACACACACACAAATATAGCAAGGAACAAAATTATGGGCATTCCAAGGTCTTTGTGGATTTGTTCTCTTCATCTAGCTGTCGGGATATTCATTAGTATGGCAAATGGGCAGCCCCTTGTGCCTGCACTATTCACATTTGGAGACTCAGCTGTGGATGTGGGCAACAACAACTACATTGAAACCATTATCAAGTCAGACTTCCCTCCTTATGGTAGAGACTTTCTCAACCACACACCAACCGGCAGGTTCTGTAATGGCAAGCTTGCTTTCGACTTCACTGGTACGAATCTCCGTGTGTGTGCGTGTGTGTGCGCGCGTGTTATTACTGAATACTGAATGATGATTTTGTTTTCATTTTCAATGTCACAGCTGAGAACCTAGGATTCACTACATACCCTCCAGCTTACCTTAGCAAGGAAGCCACAGGAAACAACCTTTTAACTGGAGTTAACTTTGCCTCTGCTGCTTCTGGTTATTATGACAAGACTTCAAAGCTATACGTAAGTACTCATCAACTACAACTGTTTAATGAAAAGACGGGGATAATTATGGTTAGAACTTTTATAGGTAGTCAATTCATATCCGGCCTTAATTTGTTTTGGTCGTTGTTCGAAAACTAATGAAAGGAAGTCAAATGTAGCATTCTTCCGGAAATGCTACACTAGCAATCTAGCATCCTCGACCCACAGCAATTGCTGACAACACTCATTAATTAACACAACCAAATCAAATTCATAAAGGACACGTTTAAGATCAATTCTAGAATTTTTGTTTGATAAAAAGGATGGATATACGAGATTTGGATGTAAATATGTAGGATGCAATTCCATTGAGTCAACAGCTGGAGTACTTCAAGGAGTACCAAAAGAAGCTGGTGGGGATTGCAGGGAAATCCAATGCTTCGTCAATAATCTCCGGTTCAATCTACTTACTTAGTTCTGGGAGTACTGACTTTGTGCTCAACTACTACATCAATCCTCTTCTTTACGAGGTCTACACTCCTGATCAGTTCTCGGACATTCTCTTGCAAAACTTTTCCACTTTCATCCAGGTCAATCTTCTTTACACTGCGACATTCCTTTTCTTTTGCTCGTCTTTGTTAAGTGCTGATAACAATTTGTGACAGGGATTGTATGGGCTGGGAGCAAGAAAGATTGGAGTGTCGACGCTGCCTCCGATTGGGTGCGTGCCAGCAGCCATCACAATATTTGGTGAAGACAGCAATAGGTGTGTGACCAAGTTAAACAAAGTTGCAATATCGTTCAACAATAAACTCAATGTGACGTCTCAGAAACTGCAGACCAAGCTCTCTGGTCTCAATCTTGTCTTGTTTGATATCTACCAACCTTTCTATGACCTTGTCACGAAGCCAACTGATTATGGTACGCAGTTTGTTAATTTGTTTACATATATCATTTATTATTATTCTGTGAATTAAGTAATAATAGTGATTGTTGTTGTTGCTGCAGGGTTCTTTGAGGCAAGAAAGGCATGTTGTGGTACAGGGGTGGTGGAGGCATCATTTCTATGCAATTCTGATTCCGTGGGAACATGTTCGAATGCAACGGAGTACGTGTTCTGGGATAGTGTTCATCCAACTGAGGCTGCAAATAAGATTTTAGCCGATGACTTGCTTGCCAGTGGCATCTCTCTCATTTTTTAATACCCCAACTCTATCCAATTATAATTCACACCCCTGCTTTTTCCTTCTGATTTTGCCTGTAATATGTGTTGTTGGCTGAGAGTTTGGCTGGCGATCCGTTGTTTCAATTTCTATATTTGTTGTATGTGACAGCGAGATCAATAAAACTATCGAAAGTTTATTCACGTAACTTTAGTGGAACCACACAACTGTACTAGTAGTAAAGAAAAATTGTGGACAGCTAAAATTGAACATGTCAGCTAAGAAAACAAAAGATATGTGGTAGATGTTCTGTATAGGGTCAATCTCTTACCCTATTGATGAATTGCAGAAGAAAAAAAGGGTCGTTCGGAGTCTTAGCCATGCTTCATAACTGGGAAAACGAGCACCTCCAATCATAATACATGCCTATCCGTGAATCACAGTGTCTATGCCAGCTTCGCCAGGCAGATGCGTGAGCATGTTTGATGGACTGACATAGGGGGCACTTATACAGCCAGGTTTCGTGACCATAACAAATCATCCGATTCATAATAGTGCTCACTTGTAATGGAAATTAACGAAAAATGAATGCGATTTTGAGGTTTTCCCGCCATCGTGCCACAGTGTGTAATACTAGCAAGTCGGTAAAACTTGGTACACGATTTGAAGTGGCAAACTTAGGCAGGGCGCTCCTCGTTCAAGGAAATCCATCTAAAACAGGACATGGATGAACAGATCATGCTTCAGGGAGGATTTGATTTTGAAAGTAGGTTTTTCAAATGTTTGATCCCTAGCATTACTAGTATGCTTACATAGAGTTACATGAACACTGCATTTGAAGAGGATTAAACCTTGAAAAAATCAATGTACTAGAGGCCTTAGTTGTTTGGATTTGGTTTTCCCTCAAATTCACTTCTAAAATGTGAAAAGTGTGTTGTTAACTCACTCCATAGGATTGTGACTAGAGTTCTACGCTTTCTTTGTCAAACCTAACTATCGACAAAGAGGTTCATAGTAACACAATCATGAAAACTAAATACCCGACAAACATGTTCATAGTAATCAGAAAAATGATACATCGACTGTCAGACTACTTAAGAAAAACTCTTTTATCCAGTTTTAAGACCGAATGCATAAATGTATCAATGTCGAACTAGTGATGGCATTGGGACACGGTAAACCGAAAAATCATCCCATACCAACACTAATAGGGGGGAAATGGGAATTGAATAAGTTAGAATGCTGTGGAAATGAGAAAACACTTTTATTTCTCAGCAGTGGCGGTTTTTTCCCCACTTTTTTTCATCCCAAAAAAGCTGCTCAAGCTTTTTAACCATAGTGAAAAATGTTGATTAGGTTTGTTGTGGGAGCGGCTTCCCTTTGATAGAGCTGCTTTTTTGTCAGTTTATGGGGCTCACATGAAGAAAAAATTGCCAAACTTTCCATCTCAGTTACCAGCCCACTTCCTCAATATATTAAATGCATATATTTATACACACACATATACATATACATATATATATATATATATATGAAAAATT
This sequence comes from Platycodon grandiflorus, assembly GCA_016624345.1. NCBI lineage: Eukaryota > Viridiplantae > Streptophyta > Magnoliopsida > Asterales > Campanulaceae > Platycodon > Platycodon grandiflorus. The sequence continues at coordinate 37,411,622 of CM028366.1, forward strand.
TTCTAAATGCACATGGGTCACTTAACGAAAATTTTCTAACTGCATCTATCAAAAGAACTAGTTGCATGACAATTTTAAACTTGTGAGACTGAAATTTAAAAAAACTTTGTTAAAAGACTACCGGTGAAATCGGCTATAGTCGAAGGACTTGTAGTTTGATTAACCCAAAAAAAAATTATAAGATGGTATTTAAACTGAAAAAGCAAGGGGAGTGAGCTGGAATTATGGACTACAGTCTAGCGGCACTGAAAGTGCTGTGCGTACAACTGAAGAGCGCCGCCCGTCAAACCGACTCCCAGTCCTCCTTCACTCTCGGTGGCATTCTCTTTCAACGCGCTTGGTTACAGGGCATTTTAGTCTCCCTACCTTCCTCCAATGCCAACGGCCGTTTCCTCCTCGACGACGGCACCGGCATCATTGAACTCTCCCTCTCCGGCGAGTTCCTTAAACGCGACTGGATATTAGGTCTAAACTCTTCCCCTCTTTCAAATTCCATTTATCTCGCCATTCCGATTGTATATGACTATATGCGTGTGTGTATATATATACATACATACAGGTGCCTATGTAATGGTTGTTGGAGGCTATTTTGTCCGTACAGGTGACCTCCCCATGATCAAGGTTATTCCTAATCTTATCAGTAATTATGTGTTTGTGTGTGTGTGTGTGTGTGTTACTCTTTAGTTTAGCATTGAACTTGAAGTGCTTATTATTTGTTCGATTGCAGTTTTTGATCCTTTCTTTGCTCAAGCCCCAACATTACAATTCAAATTGCTCAATTTGATAACTACAGTTCAAATCTTATCATGTTAATCATTGTTATTCAATTTTCTCAAAGTTATAAATATCAGGATATTGGCTCTTATCATCTATGTATATGAATAGATTGATTCAGCTATTGTCGAAAATATAGAACTTAAGCAAATGTAGATTAAGAAAATGATAATCCTTGGTTAAATAGCTTTCTTTGGTTTATTGTAGTTGAGCTGTGGAGGGAGCCTAGAATGTTCCACAATAACAAGAGAAGAAAGAGTGGAATGAGTGGGATAGGGGCAAAACCATTTGGAGCAAGAAAAATACTACTCCCTCCCTCCCTCCCTAATTGAGTGTCCCTTTTTTGCAAAAAAATTGTCCCAAATGAGTGTTTCTTTTGTATAAAGTTACTAAATTCACCTTTGCTACCTATCATGTCTAGTGTGCTATTGCCAAACCATAATGTGAACACTAAGGCCATTAATGTTAATGTACTAGTACTATAATGGCCTAAAAGTCAACTTCCTTCATTTCTGCAAAAAAACTAAAAAGGGACCCTCAATAAGGGACGGAGGGATTACTAATATTTCAGTGCAGGTATGGTTTGTGTTAGACCAATTAAAGATTTTGGCGGTTATACTTACAGATGCATTGCATATTCCACCTTGATAAAAGACAAAAGTATTACTGCCGTACATTTTTCTTCAATGAGAATCGAATGAGAGGGTAAAGGCTGATATTGTGTGAATAAATGGTGTGAAGCTAAGAGGAGACACCTTGCATAGTCAATAGTTGACCAATTCTTCTTCCTGCACCACAAGTAAATATTAAGTGGAACATTGATACCGTTGACGTGTTGTCATCATCCAATAATGTAAACATATTAGCTTCCTTGCCAATGTGTCATAAGCAACCTTGCTCTCCACATCAACAAAGTTGTTAATTTGTTGCATTATTATTGGATGATACCACGTGGTATCACCATTGCACTCAATAATTTTTCCTTCACCACGTACTTTTGGCTTCTGCGCCTGCATTACCTGATAATTTTATGATTATTATCGTTTATTTTTTGGTAAATAACTAGAAAAACTTGTATTAAAACTCAGACAAAGTACATCCTACTAGGGGCATACACTATGCAAAACAACAAAGCTTACATCAAAATCTTTTCACGTATTCCCTAGTGGTTTCATATCAATCAATCCCTGAAATTCCTCTTTTCTTTCTTCCAAGACAAAGTCCTATAATATACTATATCTGTAGTAATCTGCATTAAAATCAGCTCACGATCAAAATGTTTCTGTTGGAAGACCAATCATTACCTGATAAGTTGTTCATTAGTATGAAACTATTGACAAGTTAGTGCAAAATATGCAATTGGATTACATTATTTGGTTCAATGAAATATTAAAGGAACTGGGACTTGACGTACATCTTTAACATTTTGGTCTCCCGAAGTTGATGCTCCTTGTGCTTTTGATCTTGGAGATTGTTCGAGCAGATAAAATATTCTGTTGTATGTAGGTATTTAATGTTAAAATTATATGGAGAGAAGGTTTGAGGCTCTCTAGAAATTCTTTCAGTAATGGCGAATCGGTTATGTCATTCCAGCTAGAGCAGGATCACAGAAAAGTTTGCAGCAATGTTCCTTGTTTACTGTTATGCCAAGAAAATTTCTTGCAGACCTTGGACCATCGTAGTCTGTCAATATGACAAGGAAGCTGTAGAAACTTGGCTGGCGAGATTAAAATGGAGCAATTGTTTCTTTCCAACTATTGATCTCTTGCAATCAAAAACTATTCTTAGCTATACGTGTTCAGCACTTATCAGACACCAACACTCAATGTGTTTTGGCACTAAGTTAGCCCTTCATAGTTGAAACAAATTCGTAACTGTGTCATGCATGCGGCACTAATCGCACTCTCTCAATTACATGACCTACAAACCTTAATTTTTTGGATATGACTTTCTTTTAACTCATAGAGACTAATGATTTGCAATGGTTAAAAGTGAAACCTAATTAATGGTCCTCATTCTTGGAAAATACGTGAATTATTTGAAGTAGGCACGGGATGTGGAGAGAACTCATTAACACCAACACATATAAAATTTATACGTAGCATAACTTCATATCCTGGTCACGGTATGTGCATGCATTACCTTTCCTTTACTATTCCTCACTATGTCTACAGTGTCATATTATTTTTAATTTTTTTTTTGGTTTCCAAAGGTGTCCCCGGGCACATAGGCCCAAGACTAATCCCTTGAGCAAGGTAGGACCACAAGGGCGGTAAAGCTCTCCTAACAAATTTTAACGCAGTTGCGTTCCTAGGGCTCGAAGCCGAGACCTCCAATAAGAGTTTTCTTGTATAACCACGCACCAGCATTTTGGTAGTTATGTTTTTCAAGAAATTAAATCAATGGAAAATCTCCAGCTGTCTCTTTTCTGTAAAAGAATAAAATAAAATTGTGTAACACCAATTACCAGACGAATTGGGGTATCCGCTTATAAGATAGCTTAAATGGAATATTTTTTTATTTTTTATTATTATTATTTTCATAAGCAACTACATATTATATATCACTTCATCATTATTTTCTTTTTCCTTTTCGATTTGTGCGTGGATCCTACTGCTTTAGAATTTGCTTTTAGTCTTGTGCTGTACTAGTATTTGGTGTTGTCTGCATGCTTCATAAATTGAGAATAGAAAGTAATATTAGAAATGCCTAGGCTTGTTTCCCTGGTAAAACAATGTAATTCTTAGCTTCTGTGGACTGTCTTTCTTTGGGGATCCTATCAGTACTTAATAGTAGCAGCTATAGGAATTCAAGATGGATTGTTGCATTCCAAAGTGGGGTGTGTCTGTCTGCCCTTGAGCTGGCAACAACATGTTCTCTATGAATTAAGTGCTGGAGCTCAATTTGAGGATGGCTGTAATTAGAAGCCTACAGTTAGGAAGAATTCTGTTAGAACAAAGCTTCCTAAACCAATGAGAAGATCCTGTTTGCAGATCGTGGATGTTAATTATTTGTAATTGAGTGGTTATCCATTTAGAAACGGGGTTAAAATGGTGCACTCATCTATTACATAGAACTTTGAGTTTCACCATAAATTTACAAACCAGCTCAGTCCCTTCCCACCACCCACCAAAAAAAAAAAAAAAAAAACACTACAGTTACAAGGAGCACCATGCTCCCAGAAGGCCAAAACTATTAATCTACTAACCAAGTGTCACGTTCAGGTTCCAGTAAAGAAATTCTTTCCGATCGAGAAACTGTGGCTTAGCAACCATCTTTAAATTGTTGGACTACTTTTGTTTTAGTGTAGCACACCACTACGGGGATGAGCGAGTTGGGATCTTGTCCAGCCACACCACAGGCAGTCCACGGAGATGTACTAGGTGAGTGTCCTGCTGATATGGATGCACAAGATCATACTTGCCTGTCTAATTGTTCCAACAAATTTTGGGGGTGCCAAACTACATTTGATCTGTTCGGAATTTTGTATTTGTGTGTGTGTGTGTGAGAGTGTGTGTGTTGTGCCTATTTAATTGTTCCAACAAACTACGGTTGCTCTCTCTCTCTCTCGCTCTCTCTCTCACACACACACGCGCGCGCGCGCGCACGCGCACACTGTCATAGCACACATTAAACCCCTGAGTGGGTCAGGGGCACATTAGTACTTGAAAACTCTCTGTGTTGAAGAAATGGAGATATGTTTAATCTTCTCTTCAGTGCACACACATTTATGGTTAAATATGTTCTCCAGAAGAATGTTTGCCTTTTCTTATCTTCTGTGATGTCTTCTAATTTCAGGTTCACAAAATTGTTGACCTTTCTCCTTTCCCTGATCGAGAGGCAATGTGGTATCTAGAAATCATTGAGGCTTACAAGCTTTTCTACCAGCCCTATTTTGAAGATTAATTCACCAGGTTTCTCTTTTTTGTGTGTTGTATGCGGCCCCGGAAGGGGGGGGGGGGAGAGGAGGAGGAGGAAGGAAGAGAATGCATTCTTTTAGTCTGACTTAGCATATTCATGTAGAAGCTTAGCTCATGTCTTTTTCCTGTTTGTAACTGGTGGAACAATGCAGCTCTTGCTAAGCAATGCTCTACTTTACCTGAATATTCAGAGGTTGCCAAGTATTCTCTCTGTTCATGGTCAAGTTTGAATTCATTTAGGAGCGATTTAGCAATATCTCAGGATGAATGCTCTGCATAACCAGTTTGTTAAGGTGAGGTTTTAGACAAGAACTTTCTATTCCTCAGCTGTTGTTTCCCCCAAATTCTGTTACTACCAAGGTTCTTTTGTTGGTCATTTTGTTAATTGTTTTCTTTGGTTTTGGATGGAATTTGTCGGAAAGTGATTTACTACCTCGACTTTATAAAAGAAGTTACTTCCCCAGGGCGTTCCTAGCATTTTATAGGCCGGGGCAAAGTTAAAAGAATGACCCTAATTTAATTATTAAATACTCCCTCCGTCCTGGATAAATATTCCTACTTTTTATTTTAGGATGTCTCAACTAATGTTCCTAAAGACTTTTGATCTACTTATTCTCTACCATTTTTTCTAATATACCCTTAAAATTTCATTTAATATAACACATTTCAAACAAACTCAATTATTTAAAGTAGTTGAACTCAATTAATGTTAATGGGTATTATGGTTAGAACACATTTTACAGCACATCATTAATTATGTTTTTTAATTCCTGTGTTTTATCCACTAGGAACATTTATCCGGGACGGAGGGAGTATTAATTTCATGTATTTTTTTTAATTTAATTTTTTAGAGAGACAAATAATTTTTGCTATCAGTACAATTTCAATAACGGGTTCTTATTGAGCTGAAATTAAGTTTGGGGAAACATTATTAACGGGTTTCTACTGAGCTGAAATTAAGTTTGGGGAAACATTATTATCTAGAATACTGAACATATTCTTACTGAATTTCAGTCTCGTAAAGTAAAAAAAAAATCTCAATTACTCAAATTAACAATCATCGTAAGAATAATTTGGGATTCTTATTGCTTTGCACTTCTATTTTATGATTCTCTTATCAATCACTCAAAGCTATGACTTCAAATTAGTAATTAACTAAATTAAAAATTCAATGTAACTATATAAGATGTGAATAAACTATCAATTTCAAAAGTCCCAACAAACAATTGAACAAACATAATTTAAAATTTAAAAAATAAATAAAGTCAATGTCACTTTCAATTTTTAAACGCACAAAAATATAGTAAAAAGAAAAATAATAATTAACAATGTAACAAATTTTAACAAATAAACAAAGTATCAACAAACAATTGAATAAATATAATTCGCTTTGAGTTTGGGCCTCAGTTCAAGAAATTTGGATACTATTTTTAGTTTACATGTATACTAATACTACAACAATAAAAAAAAATGAGAAATTGGTGGCCGGTCCACTTTCCCAAACTTTTTTTCTCTCCAGTCCACCCTTTTTTTTTTAAACCGCTAAAAGGCAGTTTCAAAATATTGTTCCTAAAATGTCCCTAATGCAACGTGAAACTTGATTGTAAACACATATTATGCACATATCAGGCCTCGCCAAAAGTTCTATATTATTTTGTCTCTTGATTTCGTAAACTCGAGTGAAAACCTTTTTTTTTTTTTTTTTTTTTGTGATGGAAAACGCGATCATGTTAATGGTGAAATTCAGAAGTGGTACTATCGTTCATAAAGTTTCTGAAAATTTTGGAATAGTCGATTTGATTCGATTAATAACAGGTAAGTATTCCAATGTTGAAGCTTAAAATTTATCTTTGAAATATTCCTTGGGATCTCATATGAATTGTTTTCTGTCGAATGATGATGATTGCGTAAACATGGTATTGTTGGCCAAAATTTTATCAGTTAGCATTATATCAGTAGACGTTTTTGAAAATCAAAATGCTTTAAGCTATAGATTGAATAGAGTGGGTTTAGTTGGTGATTCTGTTTCCTTTACCGGGCATCGCGATTTAGGTATTCCTCATCACGATGCCGATATGCCTCATCGCGATGCCGGATTGATTTATCGCGATGCTTTCATGCCTCATTGCGATGCCGGGGTTTCTCATCGCGATGCCGGAGTTTCTAATTGCGATGCCGGGTTTCTCATCGCGATGCCGGGATGTCTCATTGCAATGCTTCAGTCTGTAATAGCAGTTCAAGTTATTCCAATCGTGATGCATCTTCATCGCATTAAAGCAATATCAATTCTGTAATTTTGAAAACTGATGATGAAAGTGTCTCATGTTATGACATATGTCTTAATCAATTACAAAAAAATCTTTTAACTGCTGGTTGGGCATATGCTATTACTGGCGTTGGGCAAATTTTTAAAGGTGGGTTCGATGAATTTCAGAGGCAACTGATAAAGTATTCCTTCAAGATTGAGTTTGATTATGTTTTTTTGAAGAACAACAATGAGAGGGTTAGTGTTATATGTGGAAAGAATTTCGATGATGATTGCAGTTGGTTTATAAGGGCATCTATTTCAAGTCTTGGCAATTCAGCATCCATATACAAGTGCAACCTTACACACAGATGTCAAGTCACCATGTTTGATTCAATTAATTACTCGAAAAGGATGGGTAGTAGTATAATTGCAGACTTGATCGTTGAAAATGTTCGTAGTCAACCAAGCTATTCCCCAGCCGATGTAATTGATCACATGAGGACCCAGTATGACATTGAGGTAAGTTACAGTAAGGCTTGGAGAAGCATTGAAAAGGCTCGCAGTAGGATTTTTGGTTGTTATGATGATTCTTTTCAGGAGCTGCAATGGTACATCAAAGCATTGCATAAGAGTAATCCGGGCAGTTTTGCATTTGTTGAATCAGACCCTATTATTCGAGATTTGATTGAGTATTTTACTTGTAGATAAAGATTTACTCCATATGTTTTTATTTATTATTCTGCTGCTATATTAGAAACTTGAAATACTTGAATTCTTCTTAGCTACAAAACTTTCAATTGATATCTGAGCCTTCACTTGACAACATTAAGTCTTGATCCCGTGTGTAGCCATTATGGATGTTCAAAATGTTTATGTTATTGAGGACTATGGTTTACACAGTGACATATTGACCATATATTGTGATAACTCTAGTGCGATTGACATATCAAAAAATTTTGTTCAACGTTCTCAAACTAAACTCATTGATATTAGGCATCATATTATTCGAGATTTGATTGAGAAAAACATCATTCACATTATGTACATAGGTAGTAAGAATCAATTAGTAGACATATTCACCAAAGCTTTAGATTTTGAGAATATGAGAAAGTCTCTCGATTTTTGTACCATGTGAATGTGTCACGATAAACACTGTATATATTGTGCATATTTTATTTTGTTTTGTTTTTCCTCTTTATTATAGTCAGCCATGCTTAATAGAAACATATTGCACGATTGGTTGAGTTTGATGGGTTTTGAATGCCATCCTAATGAATTTATGTTTGAAAACATGTGTGAGTTGTTTCTCCAAATATATAAAAAATTGGCCTTGAAGTTTAAAAAGAGATAAAAAAAATTTGTGAACTTGATTGGATACCTTTGAAAGAAATAGCTACCTAGCCAAATGTATGAAGTCAGTCATGTGTGACCAAGTTTGACAAACACTAGATTTGTCTAAAAATGGTGTGATCATATGGAAAATAGCTATATTTGGTCAAGTGTAAAAGCTACCCACTGGAAAAATCCTTCAAGTCTGTTGAAAAAGAAAAGTCTCAAAAAACTAGAAAAACAGGGAACAAGGATTGCAACTCATTGAATCTGTGGGAAAATGTTATTTGAGATATGACGACATTTTCGATCACATTTGCCAAATCACTCTAGGGTACGATTTTCATTCTTTCTATATTTTCAAGCATAAATTTAGGACATGGATTGTTTGGTGAATTTGTTCTACTACTCTTGAAAATCAGAATCCTTGTACAGTTTGGAAAGTGATTATAAACTCACATTGAACTTAGAATTTTATGAGGTTTGATAATTAGTGTGATATACATGAGTTTGTTGATCTAGATGATTTGATAAAATCTTTCCATATTTATTAGAGTATTTGGTTGATTAAGTCTTAAATCTTGTTGAACTGTAATTCCTTAATTGTCTAGGATTCCATTGTATTTGAAGTATTCATATAGACATTATTTTCTTGTATATTTTGATTTCTATCCTGATTTATCTTAGTTTTGATGAGGTAGTTGGGTCATATATTTATTGACTTTTCTCCTCGTCGTACTTTACTCGTACTCCCATAACCTTTCACGGTGAGTTTTTTACTATCTTCTTAACCCTAATTTGAAATCTAAGTTTCTCAGCTCTTTTTCTGGTCAAAAAGGGGGAGAAGTGTGTGATGCAGGGGAGTTTTGAAAATTTATCTTTTGAATATTTGTTTTAAACTGAGGATGATTTTTGTAGCTTTGATGTTTTGTTGTGAGGTGCTATAGGAGATGTGATTAACATTTGGTATAACATCCTAATTCTAAATTCTGAAATTCAGGGGGGGGAGTGTTTATGCTTGAACGGCTAATTGACTTGTTTTGACCAGAAAGGAAAAAAGGGAAGATTGTTGGATCCTACGATCCTTATTGTTTTTCTTTCTTGTCTTTTGTTAGGATTCTTATTTTCTTAGATAAATTTATTAATTCTAATTGATTGATTTGACTTTTATTAGGATTCTTGGCTGTTTAAGAAAGATTGTAATTATAGTGTATTAGGAAACTTTATTTATATGGTAATCTCTTAGATTGATTGATTAGCAAATTTGTACAATCTGGATTAGTAATTATGGTATGATTATTCTAGGATTCTTTGACTTGTTCCCTAATCAATATGTCCATACACATATATTGTTGGATGAGTTGTGCTAATAATCATAGATGTACTTGATAGAGAGTTTTTCATTTGATTCTCATCCTTTAAAAGCTACTAAGATAAGCATTGCAAAATACACATCCTTCTGTTTATTTGAAATTTTCAGATCGGATTGGATCGGATATTTAGTTGCATATTCAAACTAGTAACGAATTCGGACATGAGTTAATTAATATTATATCCGTCAAGTTAATGAAACGGATACTGACAATAGAAATTTTTGGGCCGAATCCAAATATACTCATATCCGAAATGGATAGGTGGCGATGTATGTTATGTTCTTTACTGTCATGTAATGAGATCTCTTAATCGTTTTGTGTGTGTGTGTGTGTGGGAATTAATGCGTATGCGATTTGATTTTGTTAATTCATATGTATGTTAACAGTATCAGGTTCTTCCGTACGACATCGATCTCTTTGGTTTTGATGAGGAAGGAGTATCTGAAGAAGAATCCCCGTTTTTATCGCATACCCTATTGCAGCTTGCGCATACGTTAATACTAATATTTTAGTGTTGTTTATTCTATAATTATGGATTTTCAGTTGAGCCATTTCTCTTATGTACTGTACTGTACCGTATTTTACTAGAAATTTATTTGTATTTCTCTAGGGACCCAAGCCTGCTAAACCCTCCGATGCCGCCTAGCAGTGTGTGTGTGTGTGTTTCTTGTAATGCAGATTGACTCAGTTTCGGCTCGGCTCGTTCATTATATATATATATATATATATATATATATATATATATATATATATATATTTATGCTCCAAGGACTATTCAAGCATAGTAGACTTGACTATATTCCTTTGGTCAGGGTAATATTTATTATGAGGGCTAATTGCTTGCATTTTAGAGTTGAAAGCTTTTATTGCAATTTACAGCCCAACATTCCATATTTAGTCAAACTAAGTCCATTATTCCATTTTTCATTTCAAAAGGGATCTAGCGCCGCATCTGTTAACTTTTGGACGTTAAGTGAAGTTGCGCGCTAGACCCCATTTCTGACACAAAAATGGAAGAATGGGTCCCATTTGACTAGATCTGGGAGTTTAAACCTTAATTAGAAAACTGAGGTAAACTTTGGACATATTACCCTAAAATGCAATCAGCCAGAGAGCAAGAGAGAGTCAACCAACAAACAGAAAGGACTACCTAACCCACTTGATCACATTTCCATAATGTTTCAATCATCAACGCCTGGCCTGGCCGCTGGGACTCATGGGAGTAGCTAATACAATGCATATCCATTATCCAACTGAGAAGACAACCTTATGAAAAATTTGCTCCATGTGAAAGTAGCAGAAATAAATTCGAAAAGAAAATCTTACTTGCCATATTTACAACAGCAATCCTTTAATCTATCAACAGCTATCTCATTTACAGGATCTTCCTCCTCACAATTGCTCCTGTTAACATGATCCTTCAAGGTCGTCCACTCGTTTAAGATACCGTAAATCCTTCCAAGCTATCACGAAAGGTTAAGAGAAACAAGATAAATAAATGGTATAGTAACTGAAAATTCTCAAACTCCAAGACAAAATAGAAGGTATATTACATGTTAACCAACAAACTGAGAGGTAGGCAACTGTCAGGTATGCCAGCTCATATAAAAGGATACAGCTATACCCCTTGCATTCGGTTTAGTGCCAGAAGCCGTCGAACTCTCATGATCCACATTTGCAACACTTAACTGGTGATCAAGGAGTTCTTCTTCGATCAGATCCGATTTGCTTACCAGAACTGACACATATTGATGCAGATTTGATGGACTCATCTCACTTTCTCGAACATGCACCAATAGTCTAGCAACAGTGCTCCAAATTGCACTTCGAGCTTCAATATCATCCGAAGAGAAAGGGAATATATCAAGTAGACCCTGTAAGAAAACCAAATCTGGATGGATCCAACATGTCACAGCTAAGTCTCATGCAGGTTTGACACACCTAAATAAGTGAAAATGACCCCATTATAGCAAGAAATTTCTCTCATAAAAAATTGAAACAGATTTACCCTGTATTATCTCCAACACCAGATTATCTGCATCACTCAAGATATTGGCTACAAGAACAGCAGCAGTAACGCAAGAGTTGGCAACCTGCCCCAAAAAGGAAACGATAAAACACTGTTTAGTGTCTACCCTTACCATACTTCAAATTTTTATCCCAGTGAATGAAATATGCATAGCAATTGAAATCAGTGGCATGATCTAGCTATGTCAAGATAGACTTGCATTATTAGTTAATTATCAGTTTTCCATAAGGATTATTCCGTCATCATCATTCCCTAATAACATTTGGAATCATGACGGCGTCCCAACAGTTAAATTATTCCCTTATTTTCATTAGTCCAGGGCCTAGTTTATCCTAAAAAAAATATAATAATAAAAAATAAAATAAAATAAAATATTTGTGTATCTATACATCAATCAAAAACAATAAAATACCTGAATGATTGACATAATACTTATCTAATACATACATACATACATATATATACATACATACATATATATATATATATATATACATATATATATATATATATATATATATATAAGCACACACGCACGCACGCACACATGCACGCACAAATATAGATCAACAATTATCCTTTTTTTTCTGTTCTTTTCTTTTCTTGTCTTTTAAGTCAGCACCTAGAGATTTCATAAGTTAGCATGATTGCAACATGTGATCTGAGCAGTAAGGAAGGTGGTTGGAGACAGGACATGCTAGGTATATACTCAACTCAGCCTTACTCCCAATCACCTAGGGTCAGCTACATGCTAGATTGCTAGGTATGTAAGTATAATATGTAATAATATGGAGAAGGGAACAAAAAGCCCTCTCTATAACAACATGAATCATGCAAGCCAAAAGAACATTTGCCTACAAATCAGATTTCAACCTTTCTACTTCTGTAAGTTGGAAATGTTTCTAAAGATAACAAGTAAACTGGGTAGTAGTGGTTGTGCACTGGTAGATGCTCAATCATTTTGACCTTATCCACAAAAAGAAAAAAGTTAAATCATTTTGGTAGTGCGGCATTACTCGATCAACTTGCTAATTATGCCACTCAGAAGTACTTTCCTACTTCAGAAGAAAATTTTCATCAAGAGGCAGGGGAAAATCTTTTGTAATTCTCTCTTAATCTAATAGTTTTGCTGGCTGTTCAAAAAAAGAATATTCTGGCTATCTATTGATGTCTGCTTAAACAGGCAGCTGGTGGTGTAGCATCAGTAGGCAGCTGGTGGTGTAGCATCAGTAGTCCTCACCTATCACATATTGCACAAAAATGGCAGCCAAAATTTGAAAGTCCAAATTAGTTATTACATCTAAAAGGCAGAGTTCACATGATTTGATTGAAGAAGAGTCATTGCCATTCAGTACCAGAATGAAGTAAATAATCCACATTTACACCAAATCCAAATCTTTGCTTGGTAAACGTTGGGGGGACGGGAGATAATCCATAATCCTGATGCTGCTTACACTTGTTGAAAAGCTCTTATAATTCATTACACCTTCATTTTAACTCAAAACAATTGTCCAGACAAGACACAACACGACACGACACAATAGGTGATTCAATAACTCTATCAGTCGCCAATTTGACCATTCACCTTACAGAAAAGACTGCTCAAAGAACAAACAACGATGTTTTAAACTTAAAAGGACAAAGTCACCTTTAGTCATATACATGCTCACCCATATGCATAGTAGAAAGAATTTCAGAATATACTTATATGTGAGGTTTACGGCTTCCAGAAAAGTGAATTCCGTAGTTCCATGACTGCACTGGTATCTAGGAAGAAGGACAGAGCTGGAATAGGGGAAGATGGTACACACCACGCGCTGGTGTTCAGATTGTTCGTAATGCCATTGGAAGGTTCATGAAGGTTCAATCTTCAGTTGAAAAGATCTGCCTATGAGGCAAGAAGGTTTTTTTTTTTTTTCCTAATCCCTCCTTTGGCCACAGATGGAATTGAAAATTTCAATGACTGACATAACAAAACATAGATGTGTATAAAACTGTAAATAATATTTTAATTTTCTTTACTATGATAAAAAACGGTTCCACTCCATGTAACACATAATGCTCAAATAGGGTATGGGAACCAAACTCATGAAAGGATCATATACCGAGTACCATGAACAGTTAGGTCATACAATTGGATAGCTTTCTTATACCAGTCCAATGAAACATGTCGGACACATGCCATATGAGTGTTGTACATGGTTACTGAATTTGAAGTGTTCTGAAGACTCCATCCAACAAAAGGCTTTTAGGATCTCAACGGGGTCCAAGTCGTTGGTCGGGGTCCAAGTCGTTGGTGGTTGATAAATCCTAATAACGAGTTGAAGATTTTAGGATCAACTCCATTATTTACCCAAAACATGTCCAGAATTGTTTCGGTGACTCACATTGGTTTAGGATGAGGAAGCGGAAAGCCCATCATGGCCACGTCTCGGAAAGGAGTGCAGAGAGGTGTTATTCAAGTCAAGCTATCAGCTAGATATGGACACCAAAAATTTCAACTTGAACTTGCTGATGTTTTGCCTGAACAACCAAACAATAAGATCTTAGTTGGGCCAAATGGTTATTCAATTTTTAAGGTGTAAAGACGCATATCCAGAGAATTTTCAGCATATCTGAATCCCATGACCAGTGCCTTATAGCAGCTAAACCAAAGGTGCTTGGTTTCTACCAAGCTTCCCATGGCAGGGGGTGTACTCCGTTTGGGTTTGAACAGGGTGGTTTTTCTGCACTCAGTTTCTCTTGTATCAGGAGGATATCTTGTCTTCGCACTCTATGTTCTATTTTCAATGAACTTCTGTTATTACAAATATTGGGAAGTGTGTGTATGCGTGCGTAATATACCAAGCTGTACATACCTCAACTTTATCAGGAAACTTTATCAGGCCATTAAGTAGTTGAAGAAGTCTTCTATTAGAACAAAGTTCTTCGGAATAACCATCGATAACAGAAAGGGCCTCAATTGTCCGAAGAATCAATTCAAGAACAGCATATCTGAAGTAGCATGTAACTGATCGTCAGACAACAAAACTAAAAATTAGTTACTTGATTGGAATCACTCAAACAACTCATCTATTTATAACTTAAGAACACAACTGGAGTACATGAAGATATTATATGTTCAAGATAAGTGCTGCAATAAACAAGACACTACGTAGTTCGCTTACTAAAACACTGCTATTAGTCTATTATACCCACAAGATCCAAAAGGTCCCGCTGCCATTCCCCACACCAGGACTGTGAGCATCTAGATATTGGCAGATTATTGGTCATATTACGCATAAAAAATCAAGAAAGAAATCTTGTTTCTTTTCTAATGTCATGGTCAAGCTACCAAATCAAACACATGGAAGTGAAATTTCCTGGATTACATGTTCACTTCTTTTGTTGTGGGTTGGGCGACATGGGGAGTTTTACATTCATTTACTTCCTCCTTACCAAAAATGTGCCCCATTTGAAAAGTCAATTTTTTTAATATCGTACTTTTACTTTTATATATATTCTTTAAATTTCACTAATATACATCTTTTTGTATGGACATAAGAGAAGTATCATGATTCCAAAAAGAAAGAAAAAATTGAAAAGAGTGGTGGAAATATATAGGTTAAAGTATAGAAATGGGATTCCTTTCTGGCACAATCTAAAATGGCAAGTAAGACTCCTTTTTAGGGATGGAGGGAGTATTACTCAATGCCTCAAGAATGCACTCCCTACATATCAAATACAAGAAAAAATGATGATACTCCCTCCATTCCAAAATAAGTGTCCCCTATTCTATTTTGGGTCGTTCCAAAATAAGGTTTAAGCATGGAAATGGCATTTCCAAGAATATCAATACTTTATACAGAAATATGCCACCTTTATTTGATTGTTTAAGATCAAAGTGCCCAGCCTGGAATGCACCTTAGGCTGCAGGATGGGGGTGGGATCAAAAGTTGGCTCACTGTTGAATTAATCTGGCATCAGACACTATGTCGAAAGACAAACTTGTCTTCAAGGCTGAGAGTCTAAAGCCAAATCAAGCTCGTGCAGCGACAGTGTGATGTGATTGAGCAAGCTTAAGTCCGTTGTTGATCCACGTGTCAAGTGGTTCGAGGGCAAGAGATTGAGCATGGAAGTTCAAGCAAGGTTTGTTCGTGATTATTCGAGGAGTCAAGATGCAAAAGAAGCCTTTGGTTCCCATGGTGGATGATTGGAGAACTCAAGGAGGAGGTCTCAACTTGATTCAAGGCTATTTGGATATTATGGAGACTCATCAATATGTTTCACCACGTGCCCACACCTTATAAATCTTCCGGTTGGGCAGCAGGTGTGAACAGATAAGGCGTGCCCACGCCTTAAACAAAGTTACCTGCTGTTTTTTATGAAGTTCCATAAGGCGTGCCCACGCCTTAAACATAGTGACGGGATTTCCAACAAGAGTGGCGGGATTTTAGTTATTTTTCTTATTTTTGTTAGGATTCTCTTTCCTTATTGTTTTAATAGTTACCCCAGATAATTTAGGAACCTAATTTTCAGTTTTTTGGCCTATAAATGAGGCGCTAAACATGATTGTATGGAGACACAACTTTGAGATTAAATTATTGAGAGAGAATTATTCAATTCTTTTTGGTTCTTTGCGAACTACTTGAACTTATCATAATTGTCTTGTGGCGTTCATCCTTTACTTTCTTATCAATTAGTATTTCATCCCAATTGTGGCGAAACTCATTATACCAAGGTTCATAGCTGGACTGATTCATCAGGTTGATATGTCACCTACCATCAAACTTCCTTGATCTTAGCTTCCATTACGCGTAAATCGTGATTTGTCGAGAATCCTTTTTGAAGATCGTATCATTTGGTATCAAAGCAAAGGTTCGTCCATAATTTATCTTTTTCATTTCGTTCTTTTTCGTTGTTTCTCATCTTCTTCCAATTCCTTGTAGTCTTCAAACGTGGGTCATAAACCCTAGTTTGTTCGTGCAAGTTTTTTTTCCTAAATATTCTTGCTTTTCAAACGCTAAGTTTTCTAGGGTTATAAAAAAATAAAAAGAGAGAGAGAGAGAGAGAGAGTCTAATGGAAGTTCATCTTGACAATCTTTTTCATTCTCGATTTTTTGTGCTAAACAAAATATCTCATGTGATTATTGATAGTAGTAGTTGTGTCACTCTTGTTAGTACTACTTTGGTTGAGAAATTGGGTTT
Organism: Platycodon grandiflorus; assembly: GCA_016624345.1. Lineage (NCBI taxonomy): Eukaryota > Viridiplantae > Streptophyta > Magnoliopsida > Asterales > Campanulaceae > Platycodon > Platycodon grandiflorus. The sequence continues at coordinate 37,428,482 of CM028366.1, forward strand.
GCCGGTCATTGGCCATCCACAACCCTATATATTGCAAAGGTTCCGTTCTGGTGATAAAGTAGAGGTGACTAAACAGGTGGCGGTATCATTCAAAATTGGGGGGGTATGTGGATGAGGTTCTATGTAATGTAGTGTCAATGCAGGATGGGCATTTATTATTAGGTGTGCCGTAGAAACTTAATCGTCAAGTTACGCATGATATCTACAACAATAGATACTCGTTCTTATTCAATCAAAAGAGTCACTCTTGTACCTATGGCACTAGAGGAGGTCTATAAAGATTAAGTGAAAGTACAACGGATAGAGATTGAGTTGAGACATGATAAAAAAAAAGAAGAGAAAGAGAAGGAAGAAAAAGAGAGAATGGAGAGGGAGAAGGTAAAGAGAGAGAGGATTGAGAGAGAAAATAGTGAGAGAAAAGATAGAGAGGGAGAAGGTAAAGAGAGAAAAGTTTGAGAGAGAAAAGATGGAGAGGGAAAAGATAGAGAGAAAAAAATTGAGAGAGAGGAGAAAGAAAAAGATATTGAGCGAGAAAGAATAGAGTGGGAGAAAAGTGAGCAAGAAAAGATTGAGCGAGAAAGGGTGGAAAGAGAGAAAAAAGAGGGGGAGTTACAAGTGATTCGAGAAAAGTTGAAGATGGCGCATGCATATGAAGATCCGTTTGACTTCGAGGTTTCAACTCCATTTGTATCTTGGTTTGTCGAGCGACTTATCAACGATCATTTCTTCTCAACTCAATGGGCAGATTGGATGGATATCGTCTCGAGAGCAGTTTATCAAGTTGCACGTAAAGATTTGAGGACAAATCCTCTTCAAGAGGAGGGTAATGATGTGATTCGAGCAAGCTTAAGTCCGTTGTTAATACACGTGTCAAATGGTTCAAGCAAGGTTTGTTCGTGATATTCATGATTATTCGAGGAGTCAAGAAGAAAAAGAAGTCTTTGGTTCCCATGGATGATGATTGGAGAACTCAAGGAGGAGTCTCGACTTGATTCAAGGCTATTTGGATGTTAGGGAGATTCATCAATGTGTTTCACCACGTTCCCACACCTTATAAGTCTTCCGGTTGGGCAGCATGTGTGAATAGATAAGGCGTGTCCATGCCTTAAACAAAGTTACCTGCTGTTTTTTATGAAGTTTGCCCACGCCTTAAACAGACGGGATTTCCAGAGCGGCGGGATTTTAGCTATTTTCCTATTTTTGTTAGGATTCTCTTTCCTTATTGTTTTAATATTTACCCTAGATAATTTAAGAACCTAATTTTTCAGTTTTTTGGCCTATAAATGAGGCGCTAAACATCATTGTACGGAGACACAACTTTGAGATTAAACTATTGAGACAATCTATATATATATAAAACCTAATAAGTCTATATAAGGAAAAATCCCGCCAAAATATTACTTACCAAAAATAGAAAGTCAACTTCGTATAGATAAAACTGATTATACATTTAAAATTTTCCTCGAAAATACAAAATCATAAATATAAAATAATAATACAATCTTTAATTACATCCAAATCATGAATTAGAAAAAGTAGCATTGAAAAAAGTGACAAACCCACTCACTCTCTCCCTCCTTTACTCTCTCTCTCTCTCTCTCTCTCTCTCTCTCTCTCTCTCGCCTCCTTCCCTTCCCTTCCGTATTGTTTTTCATTTGACAATATTTTCAATTGAACCATGTCAATGAAAACAATATTTTTAATTATTTTTTCCAATTTTGTAGTTTTTAATTGAAATATTAATTATTAATTATGTAAATTTTGAATATACGAAATATTAATCATTAATTTTTTAAACAAAGAGGAAAAACAAAATACAAAGAATAAACTAAGGAAAATTAAATTATACTCTATAAAGATGTTATAGAGTATTACATTAATAAAAACAATATTCTATAATTTAAAAAAATTATATTTAAAATAGAACATTTTTTCTTTTTTTTTCAATTTATGTAATTACCTAAAATTATACAATGACAACCAAGTCTTATAATTATTTTGTAAATTTCACTATAATTATTTTTCTTTCTTTTTTTCAATTTATGTAATATAATTTAAGGAAAAGTAAATTATACTATTCATAAATAATTTAATTAAAAATATGTGATAAAGAGGAAAACCAAGAAATAAAACAACAAATTTTGTGTATAAGAAATTTTTTCAGAAACTATAATATTACCAATATATCATTGTATTTCTATTTAATTAGTTCCAACATTACGTTACCTCCATTTATTCTTTTTATTTTGATTTTCCTTTTTATTTTGCTCGAGTGTTATTTAGTTGAAAAAGATATATGTCCGTGCGTTAAACGCACGGGTGTAAAACTAGTTATTCAATTCTTTTAGGTTCTTTGCCAACTACTTGAACTTGTTCATCCTTTACTTTCTCTTATCAATTGGTATTTCATCACAATTGTGGCGAAACTCATTATACCAAGGTTCGTGCTCATCTCAATTAACGAGTTGCAGCTATAGTAGCGAAGGTTCGTAGTTGAACTGACATCTGGTTGAGGTGTCACCTTCTATCAAACTTCCTTAATCTTAGCTTCCGTTCCGCGTGAAATTGTGATTGGTCGAGAATGCTTGGCGAAGATCGTATCATAGTGCTTCTCTTACCCAATATGCTAAGGGCTGTTAAGGGACCTCAATTCCTTTTCCATGAATACAAAAAGTCTTAATTTACAGCAGTGACCTAAAGTCACGAACACATGAAGGACTCTTCCCAAAGTCGGTGGCGTCATTATATTGACTATTTCTGCAGTTGTTCCCAATGTTTCTCGGGGGGGGGCGGGGGAATCATCCATCTCCATTCCTCCCTCCAACCCAACCCTAAAGGAGCTGATGACAAGAGCTAAAGAGTGAACTTACTTTTCATGAATGAGAAAAGTCCAACACTTTGTCGTTCATTGTGGTGACCTCGCAGATCACAAACAACACCGATTGTGGTGTCACCGTGTCATTCCCTAGGCTATGTTTGCAACTCTCTCCAAGTGTTTCCAGGAAGGGGACCATCCCTCCATCCATTCCCTCCCTCATCCTAATTTCACCTACTGAAAAAGGGGGCCCAATTCACCAGAAGAGATCTTTAGGTAGAACTGGCAAACTTATTACCTTGGGGTTGAGCTTCCAAGAGAGATACTCCTCCTTAGGAAAAAAAAGAAGAGTATTCTGAAGCCAAATGCTCTTGAATGGGTAGTGGAATAGGGAGAGAAATCCTTTTCCTTTTCCTTCATATTGAGTGCAGTCTCTCGCTTTGAGGTCATGAGAACTTCATGAATTGATAATATTACGGCATGCATCTATGAGTAGAGTGGCATGGTCAAATATCATCCCAGAAAAGAATCAGCTTACTATTACCCAACTAGAGTCCAGCCGAAGTTCTGTCTCATAGTCTTTTTGTACCAATAAGACATTTCTAGATGCATGAAATTTAAGATGTAGTTGGTAATCCGTTTTTGCCATTGGTGCAAGTACATAGCAGCCGAATATGAGCACCATGGCTTTTTATTTTGGGCAAACTACACAAATAGTCCCTGTAATTATGGTTTTTTGGCATTTCGTCCCTGAGAAAGCACCGCAAGTAGAGAAGGCTTTAGGATGTAGGCAGAGCTCCAGTCACCGGAGAAGACGGGAAAGGGTTGTCAGTTTTCCCCCTTGGTTGTGGTATCGGCAATGGCGAATTTGAATCAGAGCACCACCATCGCCAGAGAAGACGAGAAGGCTGAAGTATTTTTTCTAGTTCCATGAGCTTCAATTTGTCATGTGAGCTTCAATTTTTGATTTTCAATGGAGAATTGAATCAATTTAGTCCCAATTGAAAGACCTAATTTATTGTTTAAAAGAATTGAGGTCCTATTTATATTTCAAGGTTGGTCCCTGTTCATCTGTGAAATGACAATTTTGCCCTCACATCAGGAGTATGTGTGATGACTTAACGGCCAAAAATTGACCGAATTTGGTGGAAGGACCAATTGCATTTAATTTGGTGGTACAAGGACGAATGAAAACAAAGATTTTGTACAAGGACGAATCCCCAAAAAGCCAAAAATACAGGAATGAATTGTGTAGTTTGCCCTTTTTCTTTTCATCTCAGAGCACCCCCCTCCATCTTCTTATCTTAGAATTGAGATTCATCTACAATCTGTTCCGGTCCATCCTGACCATCTTCTTCTTCTTGCACTGCTGCTTTTCACTAGTCTTTCTCCATACCCCATCTAGAATCTGTTGTCATAGCAGCAAACCACACCACTTGAAGGCTGTGATAGTAGATTTCAGAATCAAGTTCCCACGTCGAGCGTCGGCGTGGATTTACAAGGCTAATGCTCATGAACCTGTTACTTTCATTCGTGAATAGGGCTCCGGCTCTGAGCCAAGATTGAGAAGTGGAATAGGAGTCAAGGGGGTAGAGTTTTAAAGAGGGGTATCCTGGCTGTTCAATTTTAAACGAGCCAAATTATGTGTCATGATGTTCCAAAAACATATGCACCAGGGGGCAGGTCATTGCTTTGAACACCATTAGATGTTGGTAATGACCTTGTTCCCCTTGATATTTTTTGGTGAATTGATCATGCATGTGGGCAATGATGCGCCAGACCCCAAATTAGACCTTTCACTGATCACTCTTTTTTCTTTCCCTTTTTTTTTATAAGAGAATGCTTTCACATTTTGAAATTGATGCTTGAGGAAAGAATAAGAAATACACATTCAATGCTTCCGAGAGGCAGCCTGTCTTACTAACTTCAAAACAGAACAACAGTCAAGAGTGATGGCTAATATAAAGCATATTTCCAATAAGACATGCAACAAGTTATGTAGAACTTGTAGAACCGTCATCTTGTGCAAATAAGGCACAGGTTGAATCAGATGATTTTTATTCTTCCCAGCACTATGCTAAGGCAGGACCATATGAGCTAAAGGTCTCTCTAGAAGTTTTAAAAACTTTTGACTTGTAAAGTATTAGTGCACACCCACATATAATGCGAAAGAAATGAGCTTCTTAATCACCCCTGCCTCATGCACTAACATGTCAAGCAAGAAAATTTGGTGTCCGTCAAAGAATAAGGATATGGGTCATTATATTGCCATATGAAAGGGAACACTTTAGATTCTTGAGGTCATAGGAGGATACAAAAGATTTATTTATCTTTATAGGGGCAGACACCTCATTTTACGAGAACTAAAATGATGTCTAAGCTCAAGCTATGTAACAGGCGGACGTTACTGTGAACATGAGATGTGTTCTGTATATTTGCACTAATTTACCTCATTATAGTCAGGAACTACAAGTTGCAGAATCAATGCACCAAAGAAATTGTGCATATCCTATGTGTTTACCCAGCAGAAATTTGATTTAAAGAGAATATACATTAAAATTGTCAGTTTTGAATAAGAGTGCTCCAGAAGAACTAAAGCTACGAGTTGCCACTGGATGTTTATAGAAAGAAAAGAGATTCTGTTGAATCAGAAATTGCAAGATGCATCAAGTGACCTGAATCCAACCCCCAAGCAGCAAGATAAAATAGATTATAAAAGAGAAATGCGGAAAAACAAGTGACAAGATGAACCAGTCTAGAAGGACATAATGGGTTTATGAATGCTAAATCTGTAAGACTCCTTGTTAACAATGTCAAGCCACTAGCTAAATTGAAGTGTCATCCATAATATAAGTCAGAAGAAAGGCATACCTTTCAGGTACTCGTTCTCCCAACAATTTGCTCATCTCAAAAGCCAAGAGATTTATCAGAATGCCTGGAAGACCCAACTTCATCAGAACTGGAAGAAGAACAGCGGTTACTTCCTGCTGACTCTCTAATACAGCTAACAGTAAACCTACACTCTTCGCAAAAGAAAGTAAATTTTAGATATTTGACAATGACACCTCAGCCGTTTTCCCAACTACTTGGGATCAGCTATAATTCACAATGATAGTGCTCCACATTTTTAGATTCCATCTTGTCATTTACAATTACCAAACAATAAAGGGAAATGGAGATTTAATTACAGTCCTGACTTGTAGAATTGATGGACAAATTCAAGAGACAGATTTTAAAAATAAAAAAAAAAGATCCTCTAATGACTTAATGTCGTTCTTGACAATGAAAGAAATTTTGACGAGCTGCACTTGTGGAAAATATAATATGGCAACTGATATTACGGTGAAGACCAGAAGTTAAGAGATTCCTTCAATAAAAATGTTTTCAAGTCTATCCTCCAATGCTACTTGATTTAAAATTGCTACCTGACCAAGAGAAACAAATATTATATTATAGGAATCACAGACAGTATGTACTTTCAGAGTGGAGAAAATATCCAGAATCTTCAGAAGTTTAAGAGGGAGTTTGGTTATACTTGCTTCTTTGTATCAACTTAGACTAATAAGTATCTATCAATATCATGAGATGTGAACTTAGTTCAACAACTTTATTGCATCGATTCTCAAAAAAGAAAACATCAAGGGAAAGGCAGCCTTCTCCTGCAAAAGTGAAATGAGTTCCATGCCAACAAACAACTGTTTGTTTAGCTTACATGCATGGGGTTAATCAACAGTAAAATAGCCCAAACCCAATGGGAAAAAAAAAATCATTGACAGAAGAATATATTTAGAAGATTACAAAAGTACATAATTTTGATACAAGTAGTATACAAATACATGTATTCACTCAAACCTAGTCCGAGTCCTTCGAGAATCAGGTAGTTAGTCAAGTCTACTTGCTAGTTACTGTGGCAGACTTTATTATCTAAACGAACCAAAGATAACCGCCAAACTCACCTCAAGTAATACCAGTCGAGTCAAGTCAGTTGATTCTACTAGGGTATTCAACTACCCAATTCAAGTTATAGCGCTATAAGTATAATCTTCTACATATCCTTGAAAGAACTTAATATATTTGTAGAAAATGGCAATTTAAATCCAGCTTAAAGTTAAACAAACTGAAGACGAATAGTGAAGCACGATAGATTATGTACCTGATCTAAAATGTTCAGTCTTTAACCTCATTTAAACAAAAGAAAAATGTGATCACGTATTCAAAAGTAAATCAACAGCTTTAAACTTTATTTCCTTCATATGTATTTTAGTTCCTTTCCACATACGTACTATGCTTCGTAAGTCATTTCAATCTGAAATGATATAGATGGAAAGTAGCAGAAACAACAAGTGTTTTCACACAGCAAGTTGCAAGGTTCTAACCAGAAACAGCTACAGACCGTAACTCTGATGCCAAATGACAAATGTAATGCCTTAAAGGTCAGCATATATATAAAACAAGCATCATTATTGAATAACTAAACTTTAAGAAATGTAGCCAGGTACTATTTACTACCTTTTCTATAAGCTGTGGATTCAAGGTGTTTTCTGCAACCCATAAAATACGGGATAGAACTGGTTCAGGTTGCAGTGCCTCCGCCCACATAACACCTTCACTGCCTTGAAGACACAACGTCAACAACCTAAGTGAAAACACTAACTAACTCAGAGAGAAGGTAAATCATATAAGAAGAGCATTGACACTGTAAGTAGCAACGCCAATTATATTGCATACATCACAATTGACTATGAAGTCATTATCAACTATAGATACAAAGATAAAGATATATTCTGAAACGTACGACAACTAAGAACACTTTAGACTTCATATATTCCAGGGAAACCTACCATTGTAATTTTTTATTTTTTTTAATTCATTTTTTTAAATAAAAAAAGAGAATTAGATTAGACCAAACAAGAAAGTTACAAGGCATGGATGAGAAGTCCATAAACAAAATAAAAAGACCAAAAAGTGCAAGTGGAAGATAGAAAAACAATTAAGAGAACTCCAATAACGCTGAATCCCTGAAATAGCCACTCCCCAAAAAAACAAGAATCAAAACAGAAGGCAAAAAAATCACTTTGCCCCGGAGAACGGTCCATAAGAGGCAGCTACCTTGTTGGTTTCTATAATATTTAATTTTCCGGTGTCTGATTACTGGTTGATACCTTCAAAATGTTCATGAAAAACTCATGCAAATTAACTTGAGGATTATTTCATTTATTTATTGGGGGGAGGGTGTTAACTCATGGGGAAATAAATATATAACTGTGTCCGTATGTATATGCATTGAATATGAGCAGTTGGATAAAGATGGGAGTAGCAATTTTGGTATCATGACTCATGAGATTTAAAAGCATTGATTCAGGCGAGTAAATCCTGGAGTCATCAAGCAAATTGGTTTGTATTCTGACTCTAACGGAGAACACACAAACCCATATGCATTTATGTCTGTCTTTTCGCAACCAGTAGAGAAAATAAGAATTACCTTCATTATGGTTCAGTTTCCAAAAACAAAGGAAAACTATGAAAGAAGCTCAAAATACCAAATTCTTTTTTTTTTTTTTTGATAAGTAAGAATAAATATATAAACAGTGTCAAAACAGGTGACGCATCCTTTGTACACTAGGAGTATACTGTTCCAAAATTAGGCTAAATTTAAGTTATGCACAAAATCTGCAAAAGAGTCCCTAGAAGGAGAATGAAGCCCCACTGCCCCATCGCACCAAAATTACAAGATATGCAATAGTGAGTTCTTCAAAAGAAGAATAGATCTTTCCTCATTTTCGAAAGCCCTGCGAATTCCTCACCCCCCATAAAATCCAACACACTCCCAAAGGGGCTACCTCCCAAACAATTCTTTTTCTGCGTTTGTAAAGAGACCAACAAAGGAACAAATCTGTAATTGATCTCGGCTTAGCCCAGGCAATGTTGAAAAGACTAAGCAAGAAGTTCCATAATTCCATTGCCACCGGGCAGTGTAACAATAAGTGATTAACACTTTCTCCATTCCTCTTACACAAAAAGCACCAGTTGACATAGATCAAACGCCTCCTTGGTACTTTTCTTGCCAATCTGGACATAGAACTCAAACTCTGGAATGATGTTTATTTATCAAAAAGGAGAGAGAGAAAGAGAGAGAGAGAGAGAGAGAGAGAGAGAGAGAGAGAGAGTAAGTGCATACGTTTGTAGTCAATGTTGAGTACAGAAGGTGCAAGTTCTGCTAATTCCATATGATGAAAATGTTATCTATCGTGAGTATTAATCAACAATATCATCAGTATACAATATAAAGTGGACAGTCCAGGAAACAACTTTAGCCAAATAGAACATAGGTATACACCAAATAAGATCTCTGAGAGAAAATGAGAGAAAAATAATAATGAAAAGATAAGACTCACAATGCAGCAATAGCCTACCTGATGCATAATATGGAAATGAAGCACAACCTCAACAACACAGGAACTAAGAACTGACAGAATTCCAATACAAGGGAGCAAACACAAAAATGCTATAGCTTTTGTTGCATAATATGCATGCTTGCATTAGGTGGAAACAAAATAGATCAATGAATATTTGATTTCAATAATCAAGTGGAAAGTTCAGATACTGTGGCTATATATTACCGACAAGCTTCGCAAAGGCAAGGTGTATCATCTACAAACAACTGATCCACAATTATTTCAACCAATCCCTTTGTAGAGACAATGTCTTTCCGCAAAACTTCATGACAAGCAAGATTTCCAATTATTCCAAGGCTAATCTCCTGAAGAAAAAAGAATGAAGACGATTTACAGTCATCAGCTTTAGTGTGACAATATCATTTGACAACTCTAGACAAATGGCTAATATCTCTGAACATAAGGTAAAGAGGTAAATTGATCATGTGCACCATGCAAATGAATCAATTAGGAATACTGTGGAAATGTAACTTACTGTGACACGAGGAGATTGGGGAACTGTTAGACTAGTCAAAAGAACTTCAAGAATCAGGTTTTGAACCTACATACAGGTTTAAGTAATCTTGTTACATTAGTATAAATTGCAGCAGCAGTAACTAGAAGTGTCAACAATGAAACAGCAAACAAGTTTATCGCAATAGTAATTACACACAAACAACAGTAATTCCTGAACCGTGCATCTAATCTCCCTCCCAAGATAAGTGCCCCATCCCAAAATGGTGTAACTTTCTATCCCTTGCGTGCTAAAAGAAGACTACATGTCTTGGAATGCATTTTGTTCACTCTATTGGACGGACATAATGTTCAGCTTTCAGGTTGGGAGTTCCGAGGTGGAATGAATTTTGGTTGTCTTAAAAACTAAAAGTTACAATTCATGAGTTCAAGAATTATTAGCAAAGCCTTCTCAAATAACCATAGTGCAAGAATTTTCATTGTTTTCATCAAGGAATCAGCTTAAGATGAACCCTACAAACTTTAGTCAGCAAGATTATGGGTTCCATCTGTGCATGCTCCACATCACTTGGTTGATTAATCACAAAAGACCGCCAGACAGATGTCAATGCCAAGCCAAGCCACGCATTTCAAAGCGACCTTTAACCCTGGAAAATAACTTCTTGCAGGTTCGAGTTTACCAAGAGGAGAGACTGGAGCACGTGTCACTTCACAAACCCAGCATGTTATAGGCCACCTTTTATGTGTTTGAGTTATACGTGAAGGCTTTGCCTAGAAAAACCCTTTTATTCATCAGCCAAGCAAGAAACCTCGAAGGAGTAGAATCTTATAACAGGATGTCTCAAATATACTCTTGTCTCACCTTAGGGATCTCACCTACATTCCCCTACCTATCACTACAGTCAGGAAATGATCCCACCTTGCTCTCTTTCTCTCTTATATCTCGTCCACGTTCTCATCAGCCTCCAAACTAGCACTCCCTGGTCTTTAGATGTGACATATGCATTATTAATAGCCACTCCATGCTACAAGCAGGGAGTAGAAAATGAAATGTAAAACAAAACACTCCTGTACCATGAGTTCAGCATGAGTCCTGCTTGCTGCGAGATCCCACAAAATGCATCCATACTCTTCCCAAGAATCTTCTCCAACAGATGGACCCTCAGTGTTCTCTTGATGGTAAGACCTATCATCCCTGCCTTCTAGACCATCTACATCAGCAAACTCATTGGCAGTGTCCATTGCTTCACATTCATCAGTCTGAGGGTTCAGAGTATCATTTTGAGAAAGGGACAACGAATTTTCTTTTATTTCAACAGCTTTTGATCCTTGAGCAGAGGAATCACAAGCATCAGTCTTAACAGTCGTGATATTAGCATTCACAGCTGGTGGTAGAAGCTTCCTGATCAAAGATATAACATAACTTGGATCGACTGTGGTTGAGATGTCAAATAACTGCATGCCACAAAAGAAAACTATATTATAGAAGTTCAAATAAATGGGTATACAGTAGAAAATGTAAACGGGCAATCAAGAGAAGCATTATGAATATGCAAGTGTATGTAGAGTAGCAATAACTGTCATAGTTGAACGTCTACAACCTACAGTCATTCCTCTTCTTATATGGCAGCCAATTTGAGTCCATTGGAACTGACACAAATTTAATAGCCTCGGATCATGGCAAAATTCGTACATGTATATAAACAGCCATCACTAACCCAAACTTATAGAGGAGATAAAAGAGCAAAGATTTAGGTTAGCAACTCAATTTTCGAAGATGATAAATCCCCTCCAACGTTTGGGTCTCCAGAGAAAGTATAGATATGCTTCCCACTTTAGCTCTTACAATGGAGTATGAGTATGATAATTCAGAAGGCATTTATCACCTACCAAAATTGTTTTGGAAAAAGGGGACTTTCCAACTCTTAATTGCATTCTGTTATTCTGCATTTTATCCATATATATTACAAATATAAAACTCCCTTCATTCAATTTGAAAAGTCCCTCGATCCTTAGGAAGTCCATAGTGAGAGTTCCTAATTCATACTTCACAACTTGCACTACTATCTAAGTATAGACCCCATATACAAAACAACACAAGTTAGGAGACTGTTTGGGAATTTTGTTATAAATCACTCTTGACTTGATCCGTAGAATACACTGACTGCCCAAAATCGGACTCTTCAATTCCCACACACACACAAAAAGCGAAGTGCAAACTCGTGGAATTACTCAATGGGTGAAATCAAAATTTCATCTATTATGCATTTAGATATATAGGCAAGCACGTAGACATATATATATATATATATATATATATATATATATATATAGGAAAAGTGTATGTAAATGGAAAATGGGGTTGAGAAAGAGAGAGACCTCGTGAGCGGGAGCAGAAGGGTGGTGTGCGGCAGCTGGTGGTGGTGGCTGAATCTCTGATTCCTGTTCTTGTTGCTGGTCGTCGTCGTCAGCGGCTGATTCTGCTGGTATCGACATTAAGTAGGTTTTGATACCTTAGTGTGTTTGCTGCAGCTGCTACTGCTACTGCTCTTGACAAATTTTGATTTTGAATTCCCCTTCGCTCTGTTTCTGGGGAAGGGAAGAAAATGAGAAACGCCAAGCTAAGTTTTACTTTTCTTTTCTTTTTTTTTTTTTTAGCGTTACTGTTAACACCACAATTTTCTATTAATACACCCATCAAATTAAATTACAAAAATATCATTATATTATGGGAATTGCTATTCCAACCCTTAAAATTGATGAGTATACCCGTTTATTATTATTACAAAATTGTCATAATTTTAAAAGACTATATTACCCTTAAAATAATTTTATTACTATCATATGTGCGGCCCCCCTTACCGCACGCTTAATGGTATGTGCGGCAACCCTAGCCGCACGCCCTAAAATATGTGCGGCGGACCAGTGCCGCATATTTCTTAAGGTGTGCGGTCAGAAGGTACCGCACACTGGAGAAAGAGAGGGCACACCGGAGGAAGGTTAATTGTACAGGGAAGGAAAGAGAGGTTTTAGTTATCATCATCGGTTTCCTCCTCCAAGGATCTCAACAGGTACGGCGATTCTCTCTCTCCAAGGATCTCAACAGGTACGGCGATTCTCTCTCTCTATGCTTCTCGTTTCTTATATCGATCACCCTGAATAAACCTTCGTATGTATTATTTATAAAAAAAACAGACAATGATTCCATGAACCAATTTAATGTTCAATACATCCGATGTCTTCTATTGGCTTTTTGCTTTTTTCAGTTATGATTTCCAATTATGGAGGCTGCCATTGACGCCATTAGCCGCTCTATTTTTTTTCCTTTTTCTCTTTATTGGATTATTGTTCAAGGGTAAAATAGAAAAATAAAGGGGGTATACTTAGTAATATAGGTGGTATAATATTTAAAAGGTGGGTGAACTAAGTAAATGGGTATACTTAGCAATTTTGGGGGTGAGAATAGCACTACTCTTATATTATTAGACATAAATACACTTTCTCTACTAAATACACACACCCTTATATGCCCTTATATTAAGACATCTCCTAAATCTCTAAATACACCACCTAACAATTTATCAGTGCACTCTCCTCCAGTTCCATACACCATTGCCAAGGATTATACGTCATTGCCAAGGGACAATCTCCTCACTTCATTCCTCTCCTCTACTCACTTCAATTCTTTCCTACGTTAACTTCATTATAATACAAATTTTTCACTTTACTTCAATTTTATTCATGCATTTACGTATGTCTGGGTCGGGATTTGTTTGGCACTGGTCTGCAAAACACCACAGTGGTGTTCGGGAAGCACTTGCAGAACATACCAGTGGTGTTCGGGAACCACCTGCGGAACATACTAGTGTTGTTCGGGAATCACCTGCAGAACACCACAATGATGTTCGGGAACCGCCTGCAGAACAGTTGGGGTTGCAGAACATCACAGAGATGTTCGGTAAGCCCTTACCGAACACCACTGTGGTATTCCTTAAACCAGTCTCGAACACCACTGTGGTGTTCCTTCAACCAGTCCCGAACACCCCTTCGACCAGTTTCATACAATATAACGAAAATTAACAAAACCCAACAAATAAAATGATATTTAATGCACAAATTGAAACGATTTGAACTTAAAAATAGAGGAATTTCATACCTAGGGCTTTCCTCATTGTGAAATCAAAATTTTTCTTTGTCTTCTTCTTCCTCTTCTTCCTTTTCTTCTTCTTCCTTCTCCAAAATTGCTGGGTTGCTTTTGGAGAGTTTGCAGAACAGAGGTGTTGAGTTTAAAATTGGAAACACATGCAACGGAGGAGAAGGCTCAGTATGTTGCCGGAAACAAACGTTTGAATTAAGGTGGTGTATTGAAAAATTGTGGTGGGTGTCAAGTATATTGGGTGGGTGTATTGGGAAAGAAATAATGCGTTAATTGAGAGTGGTAAAATAAGAAATGTTGGGTGGTGTATTAGAAGTTAGGTTGGTGTAGAATTAGTGGAGGGGTGTATTAAGAGAAGTGTATTACTCCCTCCGTCCCTAAATTATTGTCTTTCTTTCCTTTTTCGTCCATCCCTAAATAATTGTCTTGTTTGAAACTTTCCTTTTTAGAACATCACTTTTACTATTTTACCCTTACTTTTTCTTCCTACTTTAATTATGGGCCACATACACATGGGCATTAAAGGAAACAACACACTATTTCAATACTATTCCAATATTAATAATCAAGTCAATTGAGTTTTTCTCAATCCGTGTGTCGGGTCAACCCAGACAATAATTTAGGGACGGAGGGAGTAATAGGAAAAGGTGGTGTTAATAGTAATGCCCTTTTTTTTTTTCTTTCTTCTTTCTTTCTTGGCCAAAACATATAAAAAAAACCCTAAAATATACACCAAATCTCACTTTTCACCCTAATTTAAAATTTATGTCTAAGTCACACTTCATGTTCCAATTTGTCCCACTTAACATCCTTGCCATGACAAATGTTAAAAAGTTAACAAAAGTTAGCATGTGCTTCTCATGAGCAGGGTATTTTAGTCTTTTTCATTCTTTTTAAGACCCATTACTCAAACCCTACTTGGTGCAATAAAGTCTTTTCACCCTTGTCTTCTCCCCATTTAACCAAGAGCGACAACAACAAATTGCGTCGTCCAACCACCCACCAACGACCACCATAACCACACTATAGTAAACTCCCTAACCATTACCACAAAACCATCAATGAACCAAGAAAAAAAAATAATAACTAACTAACGCATTGAATTAAGGGTTAAATGCACCAGGTTCCTTTACTTTACAACTTTCTAGTATTAGTTCATGTACTCCAAAAATGCAAATATGAATCCAAAGTACGATGTTTTTATTCAGCCGTGGTCCCTCCGTTAACGGTCGTCAGAAAATAGCTGTTAACGCCGTGTGCAAATCGCGTGAGATTTTAACAGGGGCAAAATGGTAACTTCTCCCAGGCCGTCTCCATGACTCCAACCCTCATCCGTCCCTCCCTTCCGCCTATGCTTCGCTCTGTCGTATCTGTCTCCCACCTGCTTCAACCCCAGCTGCCGGCCCCCGTCTTCGCCTTTCCTCCACCCGCTTCCTCCCTCTGTCTAAAGACGCGAAGACCATTAACTGCAATCTCGAGATTCCGAGATCTTAGGTCTCCTATCTTATTTTCCTCCTGCCACCTCATCCCTTTCTCCTTCGTAATTATCTCCTATCCCCAACCATCCGTCTCTCTCTATTTAGTTTGTGCAAATTGTCATAGATAAATATTCATAAGCTCAAGATGGGCGCGCTTTGATGCCGAAGCTCACGATTTTCTCAACATCATCCATGAAGACTCGCCATCAGGATCTGGGTTTGATTTCTATCAGATTTTCAGCCTCGGTGTTGAGGTGATTCCCACTCTTCAAAGACCCGCCATTGGGTAAGATCTGGGTATTCGGTTACAGATTTTAAACTCAACTTTTTACACTTGGATTTGTACCTTCTCTTTTTTATTTCTTTTACTTTTTTTCAAATGAATGCTGTGAGCTTGGAAGCTCTTTATGCTTGTTCTTGAACTTTTAAGGTATATGATCACAATACCAATTAACTGAAAATTAGTTTGTATTTCTTAATCTGAATCACTTACTTGGTTGTGCTATCTTTCTGTTGAACGATCCTTTAGTTTGTGATCACGCCAAAAAGTGCCCCGGTGATCTGTCGATGTCCACGTATACAGTTAGTCTGTAGGTAGGATGCCCGGCTCTCAATAGGCACAAGTGTTAGTGGGACTTGTCCTCCGGTAGATACCTGAGATGAAAGCAAGTTAGGGAGGAGCTGAACGTTGGTCCAGCTAAAGCCCTCCGATGAGAGAATCAATATATGGTGAGGTTAATGGTCTCTGGTGAGGATTCAGGCTGCTCTTTGAGAGTGAATGCACTGAATGCTTTGGAGATTTTGTAGTTGTGTGTGTTAATTTGAACTTAGGTCATAAATGAAGGCCATCACCTTGTATTTATACTGGGAGAATGCTGGTTTAAGACAAGTGGGACTGCCAGGTGTCGACCTGGGGTAAGCAGCCATGTACTCATTTATGGCAGATAAAGTTATTTTTTGAATTCTAATAAAGTTTTAGTTTTATTTTTGAAAAAGTTTTAGTTTTTTATAATTTTGAAAAAGTATTTTATTTTTTTACTTTTTCTGAAAAAAGTATTTTGATTTTTTACTTTTTCTGAAAAAAGTATTTTATTTTTTTACTTTTTCTGAAAAAAGTATTTTGTTTTTTTACTTTACTTTTTCTGAAAAAGTTTTTTGTTTTTTTACTTTTTCTAGAAAAAGTTTTTTTTTATTTTATATTTTTTAAAAGTTATTTGTTTTTTATTAAAAATATTTTCTCTATATAAATATATCTATTCCTCCTCATATTCTATATCTCAACATTCATATCTCTCTCTTAAAATTACATTACATTCTCCCATCACAAAATGTCCGAGAATTCTAGTTCAGATGAGGAAGTACAACTCCTCTTCCATGAAGCCAACAATGACTCCGATGATCCAGCCAAAGAAATGATATTGACGTTATTTCAACACACCCAACAGTTGATTGAAGCAGAGAAAGCCAAGTTAAACAGAAGACGAAAGAGGTTATGAATTTTTTTGATGATGCCGGTGATGCCCCCACACCAGCCAATAATGGTTCAACCGAAGGATTCCAACAATATCTTCTGAGAAATAGAGACCTCGTAACAGTATTCGACATCATGAACTTCGAGCCCACTTGGTTGAGCATATATGGGCTCTCAACAGAGAAACTTAAATTTGTTTGGTGATAGTTTATGTATTGTACGAATTATCTAAATTGTCTTATTTTGTATTTTAAGAAGTGTTTGTTTGTAACAAAATATTTTTGTTGTTTGTACGAAGTATTTAAAAAATTGTACAAATTATCTAAATTTTCTTATTTTGTATTTTAATTTCTAAGACGAAATATTTGAAATATGTAAATTACTATTAATAATGTAATTAAATTAATTTATTCTTACGAAATATTTGAAATATGCAATATATTAATTAAAACTATTAAAAAAATTAATTTATTTAAAAAGTATAAATATAAATGATTTATAATTAAAAAATACAATGGGTCCACCTAGGAACCAAATTGAAGAACTAAGCATTGTGAGATTGGTTCCTAAAATGGTCGAATTCTTAAAAATCTCAGGTGGCATTCTAAGAACCAAAAATAGGTTCTCCACATTGTGGATGCCCTAACCAATCCATAGACCATAGTACACTCCTCTGGCCACCACCAAAAACCCATCAATGAACCAAAGAAAAAAAACAAAACGAAATTCGCAAAATCAATCAATTAATACATTGAATTAAAATCCAAAATTTAATCATTACTTTAATAAAATTAGAGGATTGCTATTTACACCCATGAAATTGCTTAGTACACCCAATTACTCCCTTCGTCCCTAAATTATTGTCTTCCTTTCCTTTTTCGTCCGTCCCAAAATAATTGTCTTGTTTGAAACTTTCCTTTTTAGAACATCACTTTTACTATTTTACCTTTACTTTTTCTTCCTACTTTAATTATGGGCCACATACACATGGGCATTAAAGGAAACAACACACTTTTTCAATACTATTCCAATATTAATAATCAAGTCAATTGAATTTTCTTAATCCGTGTGCCGGGTCAACCCAGACAATAATTTAGGGACGGAGGGAGTACTAAGTACACCCCACCCTAATATTTTCAATCACTCAAAATACTAGGTACACCCCCTATTAATTTCCTATTCTACCCTTACCAATATTTTCTCCAAAATACTAAATACACCCCACCCTAAACACACCTCACCTCATCATCCTCCTTCCAAGTACACCCCACCCCCTTCCACTGCCTCTTTCCTTCCGCCCCCCACCCCCACACGCCACCTTCCATCCTCCCCAACACGGTGCCTCCTTCCTTCCCCCAACACAACCGCCACATTCCTCCTCCCTTCCCACCCCACCTCCTTCCCCCACCCCACACACCCACTCCCTTCCTTTTTTAAGTTTGTTCGATCGGGTTATAGAACACCCATAGTGGTGTTCGGTACCCCTACCGAACATCACTATGGGTGTTTGGTACCCCTACCGAACATTACTATAGGTGTTCGATAGGGGTGCCAAACACCTATAGTAATGTTCGGTAGGGGTGCCGAACAGCCTAAAAAAAATGGGTATTTAGGTCTAAATTTATAATGACATTTTTATAATTTTTGTTAAGAGGTGTACTCAGAAATTCGATGTGTGCAAATAGCAATCCTCGTAAAATTATCATCAAGAATTGATGGCAGTCATCGAAAGGAAGGAACGGTGACTTCATCAAATAAACTAAGCCCTAGATCCAATGTTCATCCATCGCATGTAGATCGACTTCAATGTTCTTCCATCACCACATTGTCGAAACTAAAGCCAAGGTGTTTCACCCCGTCGATCTATCTCTATCTCCTCCCACGCTTCGAGATCTCGTTTGATCTCTTAGATATTGATTTCGATCGAAGGTCTTGTTCGCTTCTAGATCTTGTTCGATCTCACTTCAAGACTCTGCATATGCCCGCGATCCCTTGCCCTACTCAATCTGATTCGATGACACAGTGGTTTGATGCGTTGATATTGAGTTTGTCTTCACTTCATCGTCTACGAGAAACAGAGGTGGTGATTCGGTGAAGAGTGTCGTCACTTTCAATTTTGTAGAGTTTAGGTTTGAAACTCATCCAATCTAGACTTGTTGGGTAGCAAAGAAAAGGAAAAAAAGGGAAGGAAAAGAAACACCTACCATTGATTCAACAAATCTAGACTTGTTTAAAGGAGGAAGAAAAGGTAAGGAAGGAGAGAGAGGGAGGGGGGAATCTGGGCATGATTAATGGTGAGAAAAGAAAAAAGGGATTAAAAACTAAATTACCTAAATACCATCGCTCGTGAGACACAATGTCAATTTTAACCAATTTTTTAATGTCCGTTGTCGCCGGGACGTTAAACGGGACAAATTGAAACGTAGAGTGTGACTTAGATGCAAATTTAAAATTAGGATGCAAAGTGAGATTTGGTGTATACTTTCAAAGTTTTTTATATTTTGGTCTTCTTTCTTTCTTTAGACTGTTCCTCCCAGCTATACTAGATTTTATTTCGGTTATTTTGATCAATTTTTTAATAAATATTTGGCTAGATTGTTACTTCATTTGTTCAAAAATAATAATAATAACTTCATTTGGCAAATTAAACTTCTGAATTATAGATTTATTAATTTATACTTATTCAAATTGCATTAAAATTATTCTCGCTCAATAATAATAATAATAATAATAACTCTCATTTAAAAAGTTAAAATTTTAAAATTATAGCTTTACATGCTTGTACCTTCACAAATTTTACATTTGGCGTAAAATATCATGTGCGACTACCTTCACTTAGTAATTGGATCACATACTATGAATTTGTTCTTTGATTTGAATGAAGCTATTGGATGTGATGGCTCGATGTCCTGGCAAGAGACCGGCGCCCTCCGAGGGACTTATTGGGAAATTGAACCCACAATCATGGAATTGGACTCAAGAATAAGTTAGAGACTTATTGGGAAATTTTTTGCATATAGCAAATATACCCAGATTTTTAGAGGTGTTGTATAGACGCTAAGAATTGGATTTTTAGTTAGAGTATCACATAATGGATGCCATGTTTAAGTCCTACGAAAGTTAGAGTTCGTTTGATAAGGATTTTGGCCCTCCGGGTAATTGATACAGTTAAATTAGAGACTTGTGAATTAGCTCTAATGTTGTGTTTTAAAGTCCTTGAATTTTATGAGTGATGATCACATGTTGTAGAATAATATAAACTACATGTTATTTGTCAAGTTCACTACTTTTGAACTTGACGGTTATTTTCATGAGTAGAGTAAGAATGCCTGCTTATGTGTTGTGTAAGTCCAGCTGGCGTCGTCGTACTAACGTTATGGTGGGACGACATATAGTTTTTACAAATCAATGTTTGTAATCGCTCTATGTCGCCGTACCGGTTATCACACACCCTCTTCTATTGGCCACAGTTGAGATGTAGCCCCATTGTTGCAGCAATACGCCCGACTTTGGCTTGCTAGTTTCCGACTGGTGTAGTCGATGGAATACTGATTCATCCCACAAGAGTATCGGTCCACGTTTTGTTGTTTTCACGTATTGCAGGAGTAAACGTTGAAGCAGAAGGAGAAATAATATCCTTTGTGACGTGATTTATTTACAAGCACTTATGTGTTAATCAAGGTGCTATGTGAGTTAAATAATTTGTATATCAATGAAGATGATACATGTCTTGTTATGGTACATAAATATTAATACCATGTTATGATTTATATCTTGAGCATTATGCCATGTTATGTAGTTGCATTTAGTAATTTATTGAGTTTCGACTCACCCCGTTTATTGTTTATTGTTTTTCCTTAGATTCGAGCCAGCCTAGCGGTTCACGGTGAGGACGGATAGTTCGAGTCATATCTGGAGATTTTCTTTTGGGTTTTCATAGTATTTCTTTTGGTAAGGACGTGGTTATGTAAAGTTATATCAACTTTGCTTGGGTAGTACTTGACGTTTTGTAAACACGATTTATTCTTTTGGTAGCCGACATGTGTATATCGTGCTTGTGTATAACCTTGTTAGAAATTCAGTTTCTTTCCCGAGCATGTTGTAGCTCGTGGTTTATGTTTTCATTCCAACATGTTGTGGCCGATGTGGTTGTCGTCATTGTTGTTTATTTTTCCCAAGTTCCAAACTTGTGGTTTTAGATGTTTGGTTTCGGCGGTTTAGTCGCCGAAGACATATTTTATTTAAATTAGGTTATCATATTGTGTTTTATCGTAAGTACGGGTGGTTACGCCTTGTACTCTTCTTGTTGTTATGTTGTTTTGGCGACTCAACCTTGGGATCTCGTATAGAGGTCCGGGTCGGGGCGTCACAATAAATCTTTATCTACAAGTGGTAATACTTATAGATATGTCAATATGACAAAACTTTCACTAGAATAAAACTTGTAAATGTTTACAAAGATCAAAAATAAACAACATAGTGATAAACAAATGAAAACTCCTTAGCGAGTATTTCGGGATTTCTAACACATTTCATTCTACCATTCACAATGTGTGAATATAACAAAGAAGAATGAATAGATAAGAAATGGATCCAAGTATGAGTTTATACTGAATGTGATTACAAATGTCACATCATTGAGTAATCCTTAGGAAATGCAACAGTGAACTCATTTATTCTCTTTCACTCTTTAAGCTTTCGTAATTCTGTGTACTTTTGGAAAAAGCACGTCCATCTTCTTTATATAGCTATCAAAGAGTCATATAAAACATGGAAAGAAACTATACAAAGAAGTGTTATTGGTTAGGAAATATATACTACTATATTTACAAAACAATTTCTAAGATTTAGCATAATCAAATTAATCTAATAACCCATCGGGCCAAAAAGCCCTTGTTAGAAAAATCAATAAACTAAAAGGAATAATAGTGATGCCAATTGCCAAATTAAATTCTAAGTTACTTACTAAACAAAAGCAATACTATGATTTATTGTTTGTCCTAACTGCTAACTACTAAAGGTAAAATAATGCAATCATCGTATCAAACATTAATTAAAATAGAAATAAATATGATGCTAGAATGGTCTGGGGCTTTAATTATTTAATAAGATAACTTTATTGGTCAGTTAAAGCAATAATTAAATAATAAAGCAATAATCAAATTGGAACATGTTGCTTCAATGTCTGACTTTGCATTACAGCATGTATAAATCATAATATCAAACAATAAAGCTAACTGAACCATTCTAGTTAGCTTTAAAATAGAATGGACTTTAATTATTGCTTTAATTATTTAAGAAGTTAAAATTATTTTTTGAGTGAAAATAAATAAATAATAATAAAATAGTGCGGGCCGGGCCTAGCCCAAAAGCCCCGGGATTTTTTTATGCAAGCTCAATTGAACCGTCGGGCCTACTGGACCAGGCCAAAAAGACAGGCATTTTTTTGGGCCTCTAAAAATTAAACTTTAGCCCATGCAAATATCGAGCTGACTGGACCGGCCTATTGGGCTTTGTTAATTTTATCGGCTCTAGTAGGGATACACATTTTTCGTACAACTTTTTTATCCAACCTAGGTGACAAGAATGAGTTAGCATGTGATGTCATCCTTTAATTTATCAAATGCTTAACCTCTAGATTGGAATAAGAAATTTGTACAAAAAATTTGTATCCTTATTCTTTTTCTAATATAAATTATACTATATTAACGTTGTCTACGCTCCCTCTGTCGTAATTGAAAATGTATATTTTAAATTTCTAAGTTAATTTGATCAATTTTTAGTTGATAATTAACATAACTAAAAGAGAATTATTTTTTTATTTTTCAAGGTATTTCTATATATGAAGGACCAAAACTAATCCCCGAGTCAAGTAAGAACACAAGAAATGATATATTTTAAAGTTTTTGAAAATAATAAATATATCTTTGTCAAAGCCTATTTGAAAAAAAAAACTTTATTTTAATTAGAAAAGAAAAAAACTACTCCCTCTGTTTCAGGCAAAGAGTCCACTATACTATTTTTTAATGTTTCACTCAAAGAGTGAACTTTCAAAAAATTACGCTTATAATTTTCATAATTTTTCATCTTTACCCTCTACTTATGTTGTAATTATCTTGGTTGTGGTTAAGTATTTTTGTAATTATAATAAAATTTAATGACATTAATATATCCCTTAATAATCAGATTTTTCAAACGTGGACACTTTGAGTGAGACGGGGCGAGTATAATTCTAAAAGTATAAAAAACTTAATTTATCTCTTAGATTAAATTGAATCAAAAAAGAGAGAGGATAAATGTAGAGGAATTACAGTCCTTTTGCGATTATGTTTCTCCCTAACCTAATTAAACTGCATGATCATATAATAAGTTTTCCTTCATCGAATTAAACAAACCCAAATTCCCAGGCAAAGCCATGGAAGCCGGCAGCAGCAGCAGCAGCGGAAACAGTAGAAGATATTCAGCCGTGACCATCACCAGCGCCGTGGTAGTCTCCGTCATCCTCCTCTCCCTCTCCCTCTGCCTTTGCGCATACACTGGAATTCTTCTCATTAATCCTAGTATGAATAATGGCGTTGAGGTAATAGGTTATAGACACAGCTCACCAACTGTAGGAGAAGAAGGAATAGTCAATAACGTCGTCACGGCAGAAGTGATCCAAGAGCAGGACAATCGTAGAAAACTGTTCCACGATACTCTGCCCCGTACTCTGATCCAAGACCGGGACAGTTGTAGAAAACTATTGTACGGTCCTCCGCAGACCAGTACTGGTGCGGATCCCGATACGGTTGATAATCATTGGGAGGATTGTAGAAAACTGTTGTACGATCACGAAACGATTATGAATCGTTGGGATATTGGGAATACGACATTAAAGCAAGTCGTTGAAGTAATAGGTTATAGACACAGCGCACCAATGGTAGGAGAAGGAATAGTGAACGTGACGGCAGAAATGATCCAAGAGCGGGAGAATTGTAGAAATATGTTGTACGATCCTCTGCCCCGTACTGCTGCTGATCTGGAAACGATTATGAAACGTTGGAACGGGAATACGACATTCAACGAGTGCGATGTCCTATTTCGAAGGCTAAACTACTTGCCATTCGATTACAAATCGCTAACAGGAGATGCAGCGTTGTTGGCTAATCTACTATATAGGCCTGGAAATTATGTTTTGAGGGATGGTGTGATTCATATACCAGTTACAAGGGATGATATCTATTGTGAGCTCGCACCTGCAGATACGTATTCATGTTTCTATGTAAACGATCTGTATCGAATTCGAGGTGCATTCAATTATTTATTTGATGAGATGGACCGACGACGACGGAACAGAAGTCAGATTCATGCAAGGTTAGTTTTCAGTTGGTACATGTTTGTTGTTAATAAACAACTAGATTTGAAAAGTTTGATTTCTATTGCTAGCTATTTATCATGTTAAGCATATTATAAGTTTCTATTTTTTAAAGCAATGTTTTAATTAAGTATAAAACCATATGTTTTTAATGATATTGGATTTTACAATGAAATTTTCACAAGTGAGTAGTTGAACTCACTTCCTGGGCTATTTGAATTTATTTTCTTCAGGTGATCATTAGAAGAGGACAATGAAGATTGTGAGCTAGCTGAACCAGGAGGGTTGTTAGAGTTTAGTACTTTAGGGTAAGGGATACATAAATTTATGTTTCTCCACTATTATAGACCTTAATTGGGGAGATGTTTGTAGTAAAGTTTTACTACGTATTTCTTTGGTTTTCATGGGACTATTTAAGTTTAAGTTATTTTAAACACTAGTTTGAGGCCTGATTTAATTTCCTTGGTAATACTTAGTATGGAAAAATTCGGGGCGGTACACTTTGGTGCA
This sequence comes from Platycodon grandiflorus, assembly GCA_016624345.1. NCBI lineage: Eukaryota > Viridiplantae > Streptophyta > Magnoliopsida > Asterales > Campanulaceae > Platycodon > Platycodon grandiflorus. The sequence continues at coordinate 37,453,174 of CM028366.1, forward strand.
TTTTCAATCGTTTTAGTACCATATATATATATTTTTAAACCTGTAAAATGTCGCACTTCTAAATTGATGCATCGCGATGCACAAAAGTGCATTTTTGCCGGTTTGAAAAAAAAATAAATTACTAAAATGGTTAAAAATCTACAAAAGTATACCGACCCGCAATTTTCTTTACTTAATTTTGATTATTGATTTTTGGGCTATGGTTAGTTCATGGCCCTTGTTCTAATTTGTTTGGTGATATAAGGAGGGATACACACAGTGATACAGAGGATCTCATTCTCAATTCCAAATTACTAACAATTTGGTGATTTGAGAGAAAAGAGAAAACCTTACGAGAGGGAAAGAGCCACAAATCGTGGGCGAGAAGATTTGATTTGGATCGTCTAAAAAAGGTGGGAAGATATCTAACCCTAAGTACGAACGAACCGGTGAGGTGGTTAGGTTTCCCATATATTATTTATAAGACGGATGTAATAACTCAAAACATATATTATATATCCTAAATTTTAGCATTCATAAAAGTGTATAAACAACAAAGAGAAGCACTTAAAAATTAGGATAACAAACTCAAATATTTACTCACAAAAATGTGAAACTACTAACTAAAATAATGCACTATTGGAATATGACATTTCGAAGTGATATCCCTCTACTTCTCTCTCTGCAAAGACCACCAGTATGTTGCCATTGCAGCCTTGGAACATGAAATTAAGGGTTCAGCTAGGGATTGAAATATAAGATTAAATTGGTATTTTTCCTTCTAATATTGGAATAAATTATTGGCTCTATTTGCCTTGATATATAAAGCAATGGTTTCAGACTTTCTTTTTCTTCGGTCCCACTCCCACAACTTTCTCTATATCTCTCTTACTTTTCTTCAATCGTAACAAAAACAAACCTCAAAATTTAAAATCAAGCTCTTAAATCATAAAGACAAGACGAACCCATTATGTTTTCTATTGTAACGTTTTTACTAGTTATATAACACTCCCTCTATTTTGATCAAAGAGTCCATGTTTGAAAACTCCAATAATGAGATATATTAGAATTATCAGAGTTGGTCATATTTACAAATTGGTAACATAATGGATGGAAAATTTGAAAACGCTTACATTGACTAACACCAAGCCCCAAGAAAGAATAATACTCCCTCCATCCCTTAATTATTGTCTTGTTTGACCTAACACACGGATTAAGAAAAAACTAGTGTTCGAAAAATCGTTCTAGGTGTCCGCCTAGCCCCCCCCTAAATGTCGCGACTAGGCTCTAGGCGCCCGCCTAGGCACTAGGCCCCCCCCCCAAACGCCGCGACTAGGCTCTTGGCACCCCCCAAATTTTGCGACTAGACTCTAGGCGCCCCTCAAACGTCGCGACTAGGGCCAAATCGGACAAAAAATTGCCACCATGAAAAATTGCTGCCTAGTCAGCCTAGGCGCCGCCTAACGCCCAGCCGATTTGAGTGATGTCGTACGCGTTTTGTCGAGGAGGGACCCAGTATGAGGAACCTGGGAGGAAGGGGAGTCAATAAGGGGCAGAGCGACGCACGACGATGCGATGAATGACGTCCTCAATCTTCTGGACAGCTAGGGCTTAAATAAGTTCGGCGTTGGAGGAGGGGGAGTCAACGTGACTGAGATCCATAGCTTGGAAGTAGTCAAAATGGCTAGATTGATTACGGTGGGAAATGAGGCGATATGCCGATGAAGAGGTGAAAGAGAGAGTAAGAGTGAGAAAAATTAAGAGAGAGCAAGAGTGAGAGAGAAAGAGAGCGAGAGAGAAAGAGAGAGCTAGAGATTGTCGTCGGCGTTGAAATCCCGTCATCTATCTCATAGTGAGAGAGAGAGAGAGAGAGAGACGTCTGTGAAAACTTTGTAAATTGTGAGAGAGAGACAGGCGGTCAGCTTTTAGTTTTAGGGTTTTAATTCACTTTTCAAAATGACAACCTCCCCCCTCAAGTTAATAAAATATTTTCCCTCCCCCTCAAGTTATTAAAGTATTCTCTTCTTCCCTCCACTTTGAAATGATAGAGAATTTGATTTTAATTTTTAATTTTAACTTTTAATCTTGTAATGTAATCATTACTTTTAATTTATTTGGTCATATTTAGCTATTTACTATTGTTACATCAGGTTTGGTATGGACCTAATGTGTAATTATGTCTCGATTTCTAGGCCCCGCCTAGACTCCGACTAGGCTCCTAGGCGCTAGGCCCTGCTCTGGCGCCTAGCGATTTTTAGAACACTGGAAAAAACAATTAACTTGATTATTAATATTGATATAATGTGTAATTTTCTTTAATGCCCATGTGTATGTGATCCATATTTAAATTAAGGGTAAAATGGTAAAAGTGATGTCCTAAATGAGTGTCCCTTTTTAAAATTATTTTACAAGTATAAAGTAATATGATCACATAGGGTCAACCAATCTTTTCCTTTCTGGATGAAACCTCTAAATACTACTGTTGGATGTGATGGCTCGATGTCTTGGCAAAAGGCCGGCACCCTCCGAAGGCGCGGCCTGGCGGGCGTGTAGACTGGTAATGGGCCTCAAAGGGGGGTGCGGGGGGCTCCGCCCCCGCGGTACGGACTATTCGGGTTTTTGGATGGTATGCGGCCGCATAGGGCGACCGCGTGGCTCACTGGAATGTATGCGGCCGCATAAGGCATCCGCACAGGTATTCTGGAAACCATGCGGTCGCATAGTGCGTCCGCATGGATATCTTGTAAATCGCATGCGGCCGCATAGTGCAATCGCATAGCGGCGGTTTTAGGGTTTTCTATTTTGTTGTATAAATAGTTGTATACCTAAAACGTTTAAAAGAGTTAAGCCTCTAATAAAAATTCGACAGTCTGTTGACCCCAATCTCTCTCTCTCTCTTTCGATTCCCAACTGCTTTTGTGTGTTGTTTTGTCAATTGTTTCCGCTGCGTTGCACAACAACTGGTATCAGAGAAAGGTTAGCGATGGCTGGAGTTAATGCTATCACGGTGCAGTCTGATGTTCAGAAGTTTGATGGGCATGGAAACTTTGCGTTGTGGCAAAGACCGGTGAAGGATCATCTGGTTCAAGCTGGTTTAGGGAAGGTTCTTCGGAACAAAACTAAACCCGAAGATATAGAAGAAGGACCATGGAAGGAGCTGCAAGAACGGGCTGTGTCTTCGATACGGCAGTGCCTTGCAGATGAAGTGGTGTATCATGTGATTGATGAAGAATCACCAACGAAGGTTTGGGAGATCTTGGAGGCTAGATATATGTCGAAATCCTTGTCGAACAAGTTGCATCTTAAGCAAAAGCTGTATGGGCTTAAGATGGCGGAGGGTTCAGACCTCGATTCTCACATCCACGCGTTTAATCAAATACTCAACGATTTGGTTAGGGTGGAGGTGACATTCGAGGAGGAGGACAAGGCTTTGATGTTGTTGAACTCGTTGCCTACTTCTTCAACATACGAAAACCTTATTACAACGTTGACGTGGGGGAAGGATACTTTGGAATTGCAACCGGTCACAGAAGCTCTTTTAGCTTTTCATAAACGGAAGAAGTCCGTTGATGAACCTGCGGGGGAAGGGTTATTTGTGAAGGAGAATCAGGAACGTGGGAGAACCCAGTCCCAGGATAATTCGCAAAGGCATAATTCTCGTTCGCAGTCAAGGAAGAAGTATAAGGGGAATTGTTTCAAGTGTGGGAAGAAGGGGCACAAGAGGCAGGATTGTCCGGAGAAGGGGAAAGATAAAGCAAGTTCTTCAAAGTCAGTTAATGTGGTTGAAGATTGCTCGGATGATGTGGATGGTGATATGCTCACGACTTCATCAGCTGTAGAGCACCCCACAGATTGTTGGATTCTGGATTCAGCATGTTCTTTTCATGTGACGGCGAATCGTGATTGGTTCGATACCTACAGGTCAGTTAATTCTGGTATAGTTACTATAGGTAATGGTGCTACATGTAAAATTGCTGGCATAGGAACTATAAGAATTAAAATGTTTGATGGTGTGGTTAGAACGTTATGTGATGTTAGACATATACCAGAGGTTTCTAAAAATCTGATTTCATTGGGTACCTTGGATGTAAACGGTTTCACCTATAAAGCTCAAGGTGGAGTTTTGAAAGTTGTTAAGGGTTCTATGGTGGTGATGAAGGGTGAGAGGGGCTCTAAAAACATTTACAGGTTGCTAGGGAACACGGTTGTAGGTGGAGTAACATCCGTAGAATCTGAGGTAGATGTTGATACCCTTCTATGGCATATGCGGCTTGGCCACATGGGTGAAAGGGGGATGCGTGAACTTCATAAGCGCAAGTTGTTTGAGTTTTGCAAGTATTGTGTTCTTGGAAAGCAAAACAAGATGCAATTCAAGACGGGTAAACATACAACAAAGGGCATCCTCGACTATGTTCACTCAGATGTGTGGGGGCCAGTCAGAACAGAATCAAGAGGTGGACATTATTACTTTGTCACGTTCATTGATGATTTTTCGAAAAAGGTTTGGGTTTACTTCATGAGGCACAAGTCAGAAACTTTTGAGAAGTTCAAGGTGTGGAAAGCTGAAGTGGAAAATCAAACAGGGAGAAAAATCAAGTGTTTGAGAAGTGATAATGGGACAGAGTACATAGATGGCGAGTTCAAGAAATTCTGTCAAGAGCATGGAATCAAGAGGCACTACACAGTACGCAGGACACCACAGCAAAATGGTGTGGCTGAAAGGATGAATAGATCTATTGCGGAAAGGGCTAGGTGTCTACGATTCAATGTAGGGTTGGCGAAGAATTTTTGGGCTGATGCGATGAGTATGGCATGTTTCTTGATAAACAGGTCACTTAGGGCTTCATTGGATAACAGGTTTGCGGAGAAGGTATGGACGGGTAATGAGGTAGACCTCACCGATATCCGGGTGTTTGGGTGTCCATCCTATGTGCATATTCCTGGTGAAGAGAGGTCGAAGCTTGATCCAAAGTCAAAACAGTGTGTCTTTCTCGGGTATGAAACAGGTGTAAAAGGATACAAGCTTTGGGATCCCAAGTCAAGCAAGGTGGTGATCAGTAGGGACGTGGTCTTTGATGAAAAGGCTATGTTGAAGTGTACTCAAGATGATAAAGAGAAGGTGCCAGAAAACAAAGGGAGCGATAAGCAGGTTATTAAGGTGGAGTTACATGAGGATGAAAGCGTACGGATCTCACTCTTCGGATTCGAGGTAATTACACAGGAAACTGAAGAGGCTAATACTTCAGTTGGGAGACCTAAGAGAGTAATCAAACCACCCGTCAGGTATGGGTTTGAAGACATGGTTTCATATGTTCTTGTTCTTAGTAATGGAGACCCAAATTCTTTTCAGGAGGCAATAAATAGTCCTGAAAAGGATAAGTGGGTAACGGCTATGACGGAGGAGATGGAGTCGTTGTCTAAGAACGATATATGGGATTTGGTGGAGCTTCCTAAAGGGAAGCGTGCTATTGGTTGCAAGTGGATTTTCAAGCGTAAAGAAGCGGTATTAGAAAAAGAGGGGGAAAAATTCAAGGCTCGATTGGTAGCAAAGGGATACTCGCAGCGAGAGGGGGTAGATTATAATGAAATTTTTTCGCCTGTTGTTAGACACACTTCCATTCGAATTGTGTTGGGTCTTGTAGCGCATTATGATTTGGTGTTGGAGCAAATGGATGTAAAAACTGCGTTCCTACATGGTGAGTTGGATGAGCAGATTTTCATGGAGCAACCACATGGGTTCACGAAGCCCGGGCAGGAGCGTTTGGTTTATAGATTGAAGAAATCACTTTATGGGCTGAAGCAATCTCCGAGGCAGTGGTATACGAGATTTGACTCCTACATGGTGAGTATTGGCTACAAGAGGTGTGAGTATGATTGCTGCGTTTATGTGAAGAGCCTGGATGGTGGCTCATATATTTTTCTGCTACTTTACGTGGATGATATGCTTATCGCGGGTAGAAGCAAGAACGAGGTCAATCAGTTGAAGGCCTTGTTGAGTAAAGAGTTTGACATGAAGGATTTGGGGGAAGCCAAAAAGATTCTTGGAATAGAGATTCGCCGAGACAGGAAATCTAGGAGATTGTGGTTGTCTCAAGCCGGCTACGTGGAGAAAGTGTTGGAAAGGTTCAATATACGGGATGCAAAACCTGTGAAAACACCATTGGCGAGTCACTTTAATTTATCTGCCTCTAATTCCCCGAGTTTGACTGAAGAAATTCAGGGTATGTCAAAGGTTCCCTATGCAAGCGCAGTGGGATGTCTCATGTATGCTATGGTTTGCACTAGGCCAGATTTGGCGCAAGCTATCAGTGTGGTTAGCAAGTATATGGCAAATCCAGGTAAACAGCATTGGGAAGCAGTTAAGTGGATTCTCAGATACTTGAAGGGCACTATGGATTATGGCATCATGTGCAGAGTGAGGAGCTTTCTGTTGTGGGGTATCTAGATTTCGATTATGCGGGTGACTTGGATCGGAGGCGGTCGACTACGGGTTATGCGTTTACACTCGCAGGTGGACCCATATGTTGGAGGTCTATGATTCAGTCCATTATTGCATTGTCTACAACGGAAGCGGAGTACATGGCAGCTGTTGAAGCTGTAAAGGAAGCCTTATGGCTTCGGGGCTTAGTTAAGGAGTTGGGTATTCAGCAAGGTGGAGTGAGGTTGCTTTGTGACAGTTAAAGCACGATTTTTCTAGCAAAGAATCACATTTATCATCAACGGACGAAACACATTGATGTGCGGTTTCACAAGATCCGGGAGTTGATTGATATGGGTGAGGTTGTGTTAGAGAAGGTTCACACCACAGAGAATGCTGCTGATATGTTGACAAAGCCGGTTACTATTGACAAGTTCAAGCATTGCTTGGATTTGTTACACATCTCTAGCTGTTAGAGATGGGGAGGTTCGATGTCTACACAGGATGGTTCGGGTATTGGTTCCTTGTATCTTCTGTTGGGTTGGGTGAATGCTCGCCAAGGTGGAGATTGTTGGATGTGATGGCTCGATGTCCTGTCAAGAGGCCGCGCCCTCGGCGGACGTGTAGACTGATAATGGGCCTCAAAAGGGGGTGCGGGGGGCTCCGTCCCCCGCGGTACGGACTATTCGGGGTTTTGGATGGTTCTCACTGGAATGTATACGGCCGCATAAGGCGTCCGCACAGGTATTCTGGAAACCATGCGGCCGCATAGTGCGTTCGCATGGAAATCTTGTAAATCGCATGCGGCCGCATAGCGGCGGTTTTAGGGTTTTCTATTTTGTTGTATAAATAGTTGTATACCTAGAACGTTTAAAAGTTAAGCCTCTAATAAAAAATTCGACAGTCTGTTGACCCCAATCTCTCTCTCTTTCGATTCCCAACTGCTTTTGTGTGTTGTTTTGTCAATTGCTTCCGCTGCGTTGCACAACAGAAGCATTGGTTGAATTCACTAACCTATGGAGATGAAGCAATTGTGAACCAGTGCGACTTCAAGACGTCGTCTTTCTTTAAATTTCTGTCTTTATATGCTTGTTATCCGTTTCCAAAATACTTTACTTTGTTGCGAGTTGCCCTTCATACGCTCACGGTTGAATGAACCAAGTGCTCCCAAGCATTTTGTCCTCTTCATTGCTTCGTGGCCTTTTGCGATACTCATTCACTTGAAAGAAGTTTGATACATCTAAATGTTATCCAATAGCTTTTTCGTAACATAAATGAGGAAGAGGGTGTTAGGATTCGACAATCCCATTAACAAAGAAGATCAAGAAAAGGGGAAGAAGGAGAAGAGAAAAGGAGGCTATCATACAATCATGGAAATATTAAGTTTTACAATACAAAAGAGTAGCTTATAGCCTAAAAGAACAAATGACTAAAAGACCCTTATAAGGGCTTACTAGAGAAATATAAATATATGCTAACAATTATGTAGGTAGTTCAATCTGTGTTTGTGTGTATCAAATCAGAAGCTTGGGAGAGTGAGTTGTAGGTTAGGTTTATAAACTTGCCAAATCAAGAATAGTTTGAGAATTCGCATGTTGTTTGATGAGCTTCCTTTTGTAGATATCTTTAGCTTGCGCAAAAATGTGATTGGAAAGAAATTGAAGTTCAATTCTCAAATCTCACTCCCTTAGCTCTGAAGTTATTTTTGAAATGATTTGCATTTTTGGTTTTCTTGTAGATGTTATCGATTATGGATTAAAGCTTTTAGTAAATTGTATAAATTGTTGTTGTTACTATTTCAATCTTATCACATTTTTCTTGATAAAATTGGTTTTATCTGCATATTTATTCAGAACCTTATAGATGAAGGTCTAATTTATTGTTTTTTATTTTATTGATTTTCCTCTATTTGAAGAGAGATCCTTGATATGGTAGGAGTTCGTGTAGTATCAGTACTAGAAGGTACATGGGACAAAGAGACCTTTGGGGAGATAGGGATGATGTTGCACGAACATAACTAATTCAGTTTCCTTTTCCCCTTCCATGCCTCAATAACTCTACTTGCTAAAGAGGAAAATGGAAAATCTCTTGCTAGGAATTGAATTCTTTAATGTTAGCTGAAATTTGGTCGTCTGTCTCCCCTTCTTATCTTGCTAGGAATTGAATGTCTGATTGTTAAGGTGCCTATATAATATGACTTGTGGTTAAGATGGAAAATGATAATTCTTGCATGACCTCGTGTTTGATGTTATGAGATGAATTTGTATGAGTTGTACTATTAGTTATGAAGCCAACTTGTTTCCTTATCATTAATTCGAGATTGGAGCTTCCAATTTAAGAAATTACATTATGAAAGAGATTCGTTCGTGGGAAGGTTATGTTTATAAACTAAAACCAAATTTAAAGCTCTTTTTTTTTTTTATGTCCTAAGGGGGCGTGGGAATGGATCGAACCTGAGACCTCACACTCTGTGAAGCCCCAGCTCTACTACTGGACCACCCCTTAAGGACAAAACCAAATTTAAAGCATTCACACAATTATTATCAAATCAATAGTTTCATTCATGCCCCCCCTCAGAGTAGTTCTTGAATTTCTTAAAGGTCTCTAAAATCTAGTAGATGTGCCGAGTATTAGGTTAGTCTTGGATATACTTTTCACATTATGTACTTCTGTGAATAATTTTTTCCCGTACAAAAAATATCATTCATAATGATGTTTTCAATTTCTTTACAGGTTTGTAGTGTCTCAAATGAATTGGATGGCCCTAATTATCCTTGGACCTTGGCTGATCCGGCCCATTCCAGCCCGTTTCCCTCTCCCATTCCTGCCCATCAGCCATCCTTGGACCACCCATCAGCCATCCGGATCAGCCCAGCTCTAGACCATGGACCAGCAGTTCTCCCTTTCAGCAGTTCAGCCCTCAGCAGTTCTCCTCTCCTCTTTCAGCCCCTGAAGCTTTTAATTTAATTTTCATTTTGCCACAAGCTTCCTTGATACTCTTTGCCCCTCATTTAAATATTTTCCAAGCAGCCCCAAATAAAAAAAAGTCCCCTGTTGGGGCAAAAACGCCCCTTTGGGGCAGCTGCTTTCTTCCCCAATTTTCTCTCCCTCCTCCACTGATTGATCACCATTGAAGGTTTGGAGCTTCAAATCAAGGGCCAACGAAGCTTCTACAAGTGATTTCAACCCCGGATCTCGGCATTGCTCGTGGCTTTGTCGGTCAAATTCTTCCAATTTATATTTTAGATATTTTCTTGGGTTGAATGATTTTGTAGTTGTGAATTTGGTGTTGTGCTTAATTGATTTATGGAAAGTAATTATTTTTCTATGTCAAAAGTAGTATTTTAATTTAATTTCTCTCTCTTTAAAGTATTACCCATGTTGTTGGTTATTATCATTGTGTGTTTAATGCTTTTAATGAAGTCATGAATCATTAAATGAGCCCTAGAATGATAGGATACGAAGCGACAGCCCTTCCTATTGTTCCGAAAATCGTGATAATTGTTTACGCAACGGAAGTAGCTCGATGAAAACGGGCGTAGATAGTCATTGGGTGCTTGATCTTCATGCGGTTATTTCTCTCCTATGTTATGTTTGCGATGGTGCCCATAGCTAGGAAGAGTGGTAGCTAGATTCGCTATACGTAGCGACAGCCCGTAGTGAATATTATTAACGTGCGCCCGACTACCGACACATGAGTTAAGAAAAATAGAGAGAGGGTTAAATTAGACACGAGCGAGACTAGAAATATTGCAATCCTAAAATCCTATCTTCTATCTTGATTTGTTGTTGCCAAACCATTTTTGCGTTAATGCAAATATTAATTGCTTTCTTTTATTTTTAGTTTTTAATTTTTCATTCTCAATTTATTTTCGCTCAAATATAATTAGCTAGCTCAATTTCGGTACTTAGTTGGAGTGAAAATTACGTACATTTCCTGTGGGATCGATACTCGTACTTATGTACACTTTATTACTTGGTACGGCAGGGTAATCTTGTCCTAGTTGCATTTTATGCACATCAGCCGATCCTTTGGACCTCCTTTGGCTCTTGACGAGGACGTCAAGGATTCAAGTGGGGGAGATTGTGATATCCCACATCGGGTAGATGTGGGACTTATGTGTGCTTTATAAGTGGCAACCCACTACCACTGGGCACCAACCTATCCATGGACTTTTGGGTGGTTTGTGGTCGGCCAGTTAGCCCAGGTGCTTAGTGGGCCAGTGCGTGGGCTATGTGTGGCGGACCGGGCTTCGAGCTAGGGTCGTTACACCATTATCCAGAGGCGCCGGACATAACACACTACAGGTGTACCGAGAGAGACTTGATGTCCTAACAGCCGATGAAGTGAGTTTAATTGTACTATTATAACTTTCATATTAATCTATCTACCTAGTAATGCTATATTAATTTAACTGTGTTAATGGTTATAACTTTTTCTGTGCTTATCGTATGTAGGTTAATTGGACTCCATATTCTGTTTTGGTACGCGAGTCCTATCCATTTAACCGGATCGCTTATTACCATGGATGCTTATCCGCGCCGGGTGTTGTGGAGCCATACAATCCAGATCGAGTTCTTAGGCAATTCGGTTACGTCCAGACGATTCCCTTCCCTCCGATTGCTATTGGTCTTCGTTTACGAGACAACAAGAACATTGCCAGGCTAATGCAGCAAGTGTCACATTATCGTCAATGGCGGAACCATATTTTATCTGATAATAGCCTCGGTCAAGAAGCCATCCCATCGAGTGCATGCTCGGATGACTATTTACAGTGGTACGCAGTATATTCACATCCGAAGATGCAAAATCCAGCTAGCCAATCTACGTTTATTTCTGGCACAGATGTACATTGTCCATTGGATTATCCCACCATGTTTAGGTCTGTGGTTGATGCAATACGAGAGCCAACATTAAGATATAGATCAGGCGACAGGAGTATCTCATACGAAGAGTTTGGGTTAGCCCTTAACCAAGCGTACGCTATATTGGCTCCTCATATCGGGGATGTAGGTCCTTCAGATCGGGCAGGTCCTTCAAGTCGTCGTCGTAGGCATGCACGACAGTGATTAGATGAGATAGATTGTTTATGTACAAACAATTTTATGTATGAACATCTTTATTATTCTAAAAAATGTATGTATGTGTTATGTACAAACAGTCTGTTGCACATATCTCCTCCAAACTAAGCATTTTTTCTAAGTTTTTCATATCAAGTTCAATTTCATGTTCAATAATTTAACAAAATGAATCTAGCATAAACATACATAAACAACAACACATTTCATAATGAAAATGAAGCTCATACATAAAAATTCACTTAAACATACATAACATTTAAGTTAAACTTTACTATTCTAATACAATAGGTGTACGCTTGTTGCTAACACGACTATTTCCTACACTTTCACTGTACTTAGCCCATCGTTCACTATAAATTTGTATTCCACCCTTTAGCCATGACTTGTTTATAATCAGTCCATCCGCTTGCGATTGGTGGTAATAGAGAATCATCGCGCAAGAAGACCTATACAAATTCAAAAATTATATCAGTAATTTAACAATTATATTAGATAAATGACAGACGATATTTATACAAAATGTGAGTTTTATACCTGAATATAATGGTCCCCGTTCACGAATGCAATACAGATCAACTTTGGTTCGTCGGGGGCTTCGGTTCTCAACGGTAAATACGTCAAAGATGAAGTATTTGAAAACACAACAAAGCACACATTGTAGAATGATGCTACTAAGTAACCCATCTCCGGAGTCTGAAACTAATGTTGCTTTGGTGCAAAGTCAGCGTAGCAGTTAAGCATACTTTCAACTAATGCAACCGATCCGCGTTCCATGAAAACATCTTCGTACAACCCATGGTATGTGTCCAACTCCATAGCTAGTTCACCTCGAACTCTACCCCAATATTCCTCCTTGTCATATATATGTACAGATACGGCACGAAAATCGCAATGGCCATCTGCAATGACATTCTTCGTCTCGATGACAAAATCTTGTTACTGTGCGGCAGGACCCTGTTGCACACTTTATAGTGTGATTCTATAGTGTGTGCGGTAGGACCCTGTTGCACACTCTATAGACTGTGCGGCAGGTTCAGGTTGCACACTCTTAAAATTGTGCGGTAGGGTCCTGTCGCACACGACGACCCAGCAGCTCGATTTTTTTGAATTTTTTTTCATTTTTAATATAAATTAAACGGTAAAATGACTATAAAATGAGTTGTAGTACTTACACAATTCATCTCTTCCACTTCTGTGTGCTCCTTTTCATCAATGTGGATCGATTCATTGATAGGGTTTGAATTTTTTGCATCCATTTTTGGTGTTGAGTTTTAAGAAAATTTGTTCAAAATAATGAAGGTGGGGAAGGGGGTGGGAGTAATAGGAGATGGGGGTATACTTAGTAGTTTTAGGGTTCTAAAAATAAGGAGGGGGTTGACTTAGTAATGAAATTATTTTAAGGGTAATATAGTCTTTTTAAATTGTGGCAATTTTGTAATAATGGTAAAGGGGGTATACTTAGCAATTTTAGGGATGGGAATAGCAGTATTCTATTTGTAACCCCTCAAAATACTAAGTACACCCCCCTAATTTTCTATTCTGCCCTTACAAATATTTTCTCAAAAAATAATTTATCCTACTGCTAAGTACACCCCCCCAAACAAAATCCACCCCCTTCTTCCTCCCTCCACCCACCCAACCCAGCAAGGCCACCCCACCACAGCCTACCCAGTCGCCCCTTTCCTTTGTTTTGTTTTTGTTTTTGAACAGACCCTTTCCTCCTTCAACCTTCACCCCCCAACCCACCTCCTCGCCCGCCCCCACCCCCACACAATCCGCCCCTTCCTCTTTTTTTTTTTTTTTAATTGTTTGCTCGGCACTGTATTATCGAACACTCGTAGTGGTGTTCGGCACTCCTACTGAACATTATTATAGGTGTTCAGTACCCCTACTAAACATCACTATGGGTGTTCGGCACCCCTACCGAACACCTATAGTGATGTTCGGTAGGGTTGCCGAATAGTAATTAAACTGTTTATAACTTTAAAAAAAAAAAGAAAAAAAAAGGACATTTAAGTCAAAAATTATAATGACGCATTTTTTGTAATATTTACATGTATTGTACTTAGTAATATATTTGGTGTAAATAGCAACTCTCTTGAAATCGATCCATAATAAAGGGGCTCATAAAGTGTTCTCAGGAAGAGGTTTAACTACCATGGCTTAAAATCGATCCATAATATTGTGTTTTCTGAACGCACACTTGTGTGATCCATTTGCGTTTCATAGTGTTTTGTTGCATACATGCTTGAAGGAACCTTATGGTGTCTCCCTTTTGAGCATTCTTTGCTTGAAAAAACGAATTAAAGGGTCTAATATTTAATAATGCATTAATATGCTGGCAAACCCTTTAAGGAGCATGATTCTCTTTAACTTTTAGACGTGATGTTCGAATAAATCATATTCTAATTGTGAAAAAATAAAATAGCGGATAATTATCAGCTGGTCTTTGCATAAAAGGAGTAGTAGTTTTTGGGATGTTGCTCCTTTAGTGGGGATCTGGACCATTTGTTGGAAAGAAAAAAATAGAAGAGCTTTCGAGAATGTCAAGATGAATGTTAATGGGCTAAAAGATTTAATTCTTTGGACTATGTTCTTTTGGTGCAATGAGTCAATATTGTTGGGTGTGAACCTGTTTATAGACAACATTTCTTTTGGTAAGTGATGGCGTTTGTAGTATACTCCCTGTGTATTCACGTCCTCAACAAGAAGATCAAAAAAGCAAGAGTCTCATCAAGAATGTGAAGAAAAAAAAAATTCACAACCCTCCTCCACAATTGCAATAACTTTTTTTTTCAAATTCACATTAGCATTGGTGATCCTCTAAAATAAGGATTTCGTAAAAATTACAAAGAGGAGAGCACACATTTTTTTTTTCTTTTTAAAAAAAATAATAGTTAAAGGTAAAGGCATAGAAAAAAGAGTTTATTTTGCCACTGTACGTTGACTAATTTTAATATTTTGTTAGTATATTATTTTTTTGAGCAAAATTATCATTGTAATATTAAGTGGGGTTGCAATTTTGACATTTTCCTTAACTGTCATCTAATTTTTAACGAAAATAATTTCAATCACGTGATCCTTAAAACCTAATATTGCATTTAACAGTGTTAACTACTAGATTTTATGGATTAATTTTTATTTTAACTGGTCAAGTGATTGGATTTTTTTTAAACTTGATATACTTTTTTCTTTCCCTTAAATTTATTTTTTTAAATAGATTATGTTACAATAAAACAGAAGACAATATAGTTTCATCTTCAAAGGAGAAAAGGATTTCTGGGAGAACAAGATGAAGGAGATCAAAGAAAGCCATTCTACAAGACGGTCAACCACCAAAATCAACATTGGGGAAAGGAAGCCGACGATGTATGAATGGCAAAAAGAGAGCGGGTTGAAGGGAAATAAAACAACAAGAAACTACCGGGAGTCGCTAGCATCGGCAGCTTTCGGCACCACCAGATACCAAGAACAAAGACGGTGCAGACTATTTTAGAGAGAGAGAGAGAGAGAGAGAGAGCTTTACTTATTTTTATCAAAGTCATCTTTACATAGCCATGGTAGGAAGCCGTTTCTGTTCTGTCAAAATTTTGTTGACACTTTTATAAACAAAACAAAAATCCAAGTGCTGATATCACTATGTATTGAAGTGCATTTTATGAAACAGGCTTGAAACTCATAACGTACGGTATCTCCACTCTCAATGAGCTGACTTTGCAATCATTGGCAAGAAAGCTAAACACTGACCAAAATCCATTTAAATGACTCACCTACTTGCATCAATTGCATTTTTCAACTAACCATTAAATCTTAATCTTTGATTTTTGATCTAATGGATAATAACAAGAGTAATTATTGACGGTTAGATAGATGGAGTAACCATTAAAAACTCTCATATATATATATATATATATATATATATATAAAGAGAGAGAGAGAGAGAGAGAGAGAGAGAGAGAGAGAGAGAGAGAGACTATTCAGTGAACTTTCCCTTCGCTATTGTACAGTAAAATTTACTGTCCATTACAAACTGTGCCATCAGAAAAATAAGGGTAAAATGCAAATTATAAATAATACATTTGAGCTTAGTTTCTACACGTCAAAAACTCACAAACTAGATCAAAGCTCAGCTTCTACATTTCAAAAAAATCAAGCAGCAGATTCCTCATGAAGCTCCATTTTGAATATAGAGTATTCTCTCTCAAACAATAAAAATTCCTGGATCAAAACAAAATTTCGACATTGTCAGCTGGACACACTATGTGCATCCACATATCTGCAAAGACAAAGTTAATAGAGTTTACCTGCAATTGCTGCTGACTAAACAAATGGAGAAACCCAATTTTGGGGCATGCTACTAATTCAATCAACTCGTCATGGCTTTCAGGTGGATTGCCAGACCCCACGAGTGAAACAGAAACCTAAAGATGCAGAAAGACAGCAAGAAATAAAGCTGCTTGTTTATATTTGTTCCCCCATTAATTTTCTACCAAAAAATTTAACATAATATCTCAGAGCATTTTCAAAATGGGTGAATTCACTTTACATTTCCTACTCAGACGAAGAATACCTGCATACAGCGGAGAATGACTTCTGGAATGCAGCACCTGCGACAAAGACCCCGTACGATATATGTTGCAGGGCAATCCAAAGAACCATCACTTCTGGAATACCAAGCGTCTAATCTAGAGATCTCCATTGTTACTCCAGCTTGAAAACGGACGAGCTCACCTGTAAAAAATACAATCCACATTCATTACAAAGCAATAGCACCAACCCCAATCGTGACTTTATATTGAAATTGTTCAATAATAACTATTTCTGATTCTATTTAGTTACACATTTTGCCCTCAACAAATTCTTAGCAATTACAGTAACATACATTCTCTCTGTTCCACTCAAAGGATCCTGCTCTTAACTAGGAAGTCCACCTAAAGAGTCTTGTTCCAAAAAACAAATACTCCCTCCGTTCCTAAATTATTATCCCTTTGACTTTTTGGAGTCAATCTCACTATGCTTCAAATGCAAATTTGACGCATATTTTTTTTTCAGATCATAAAATACATAATTCCTAGAACTTTTAAAGTACTACACATTACGTGTTTTATGATTTATATATGTATATATATATATATATGTGTGTGTGTGTGTGTGTGTGTGTCAAATTTGCATTTGAAAAACACTCAGTTTTACTCAAGGAACGGAGGGAGTACATATATATACACACACATACACGGAGAGAAATTTTATTATCCTTATTAAATTAAGCTTTGTATTATCAAAATTTATTAAATCCTTACAACTAAGAATATATATATATATATATATATATATATATATGTAACATTATGTGAATCCTAAAAATGTTGACTTTCAACTGTGGAGTCTTTGAACAGAACAGAGTAATCGGTATGATTATAATTTTTAAGTGTGGCTAATGTACACACTCCCTCCGTCATAGTCTCATTTGAAAAGTCAATCTTTGTAATTTAGTACTTTTACATCTCTATTTCTTTTAAATTGCAATAAATATACGTCTATTTTTGTATGACACGAGAAATATCATGCCATCGAGAAGAAACACACAAAAAAAAAAGGAAACATGACGAGTATATAGCTCAAATTTTTTGGGACTAATTTTTTTGGGACACACTTAAAAGGAAAGTAAGACAATTTTTTTGGGACGGGGACTACTAACAGCAATCAAGAGGTAGCGGAAGACCAAAACTAACATTAAATGCAATAATAAAATAGGAAGTAAGGAACTGATTGAATGTCATTTAACAATTAATTTGGCTTTCAACAGAATGGCGAAGAGGATATGTGTAGCCAGTTCCAAGCAATTGGGCTAAGGCTGAGTCGAGTAAAGATATTCTATATATTTATACATGGGGGGCCAGGAAGGAATGCTGATGCAGGACAGCAACAATTTAGGAAATTTAGATGTTACTGGTTTAGGAAGCTACTTTTTCTCTCATCTTCGTTCAAGCTAAATTCTAAGAGTGATCTCTATCATATCCGTATCCCGTCACGTTGAAATAGGGAGACTGCAACGGGGAAATTGGACCACATGTAATCCAGCACTGCAAAAGAATAAGGGATTGAGGGAATAGCTTTTGACATTTTTCCATCGACTATGCATATACACATTAAGGCCAAAGTAACAAGTATGGCGAGAAGAAGAGAGAGGGCCAGCCATAAGTACAAGGGGAGAATACTTGAAATGCTGAGCCAAAAAAGGCAATGAACTATTGGAATTTTTAGGGGTCATCCAAATGTGTAGCTGCATGCACGCACACAAATTAGTCATAAGAATTACTTCCATGGGATACCAAAACAAATATAAGATGCAAGGAACTTCCACAGGACAAAGGCCGTCATGCAGTATTCTGGACTGACATGACGATAATTAGTTTGTGTAAGGTCACCCACGTGTGACTAAATTGATTAGGCAAAATCAAAGGAAAAAATCAATAACCAAAAGCCAACCGGAAAAGCCAAAAGAAAGACACTGCTGACAGAGAGAACTCTCTAGGCCGCAAAATTTGTCCTATTTTCAATCAGCAGTTGCAAAAGGCACGTCTATTATAGTAAATGTAAATTCGAAACAGTATTAATAGCCAATGTAGTACACTACCTTTGAAGCCGGCCGCAATCACAGTAGCAAGAACACCACCATCATTGAGTTCATGTGGCCCAAGTCCATCACTCTCCGCTGCCAAACAGCGAAGTACAACCTCAATGGAGCAACTGTCTGTTGCTGAGATGGAAACATTCACCTGCATAGCAAATACACATTTATAAGGGACAAGGGGAAGTCCTTTTAGAAACGCACACACTCACAGTGATAACTAGAAGTTCCATGCAATGGAAAATAGCTTGCAGAGGCAAAAGTTCTTCTACTACTTAGTATAACAATTCGAGTGTTCACACCTCCCCCATGCGACCATATCAGAAGAAGCATATAAGCATCTTAGATAATATCAATCACATATATCAACAGTATCACTTATTTCAATTTTTTAAAGTTGGACAGCACTAAAAGGAAATAGACTAATCAACATACTATCTAGATACTTTCAATCACATATATCAACAGTTCAATTACTTTCAATTTTTTCTTAAGTAGGAAGGCGGTTAGAAGGAAATAGATTAATAAGCATACCATTAATTGTCGATTTAGCACAACTTTCTCGCTCACAGAAGAGTAAAGGGCACTCATTAATGTTGTGCACAAGGTGGCATCCGGAGACATGCATTTGCCAGAAGGTAGACAGAGCATTGCAGTGGCATGCAATTCAAGGAATACAGGCTCCACTGATTCATAGATACGATCTTCAGCGGGAACCAGCCATGGATTTTCCTTTCCTATGAGAAAAAATATGAGCTATTTATTTCGGAGCATCATGTTCAATCGTGGAAGCTCAAACATGAGAGAAAATACTAATGAGGAGAAGGGTCCCCAATCACCATGGCGGATATCAGGATCCTTTCTCATAATTTAAAGAACTTACTTAGTAGCAGTGAACACGATAAATTTATTGTTTCTATGGCAGCATCGACAGCTTTTTGCCTCTCCTCATTTGACAGTTCAGTGGGAGCAACTTCAGCATTTTCTAACTCAATCTTCAGCCAGTTGCGGTATGTTGCATCACAAGAGTAGTACTCGCTCTAGTCAATAACACAACAGAAAATTTAAATGCAGCGCTCAAAGTGAATAAAAACTGATTACCAATATTAGATTTAAAACATCAGTAGCAGAACAACAATACATAGTTTCAGAAGCATACCCAGTCCTCAAACTCTCTCAAACTATCAGAAACGTCATCATCATCTGTGGATAAAAGAGCTTCTGTCGGCTGTTTCAAAGGCTCGGCAAGTAAACTAAGCAAAGTATGAGCCCCAATGGGCATTGCTGGCACTCTCCACATAGAGATGAGAGCAAACTCCCTGAAGAGTACATTGCTGTAAAAAGATAACCCTAGGTTAATGTTCAGCAGAACAAGGCACGCACTCACATGTGCGCACACAAAAGATAACAATAGAGAAGAAAAATATTAGGTATAGGAAAGGAAAAACTATTGTCTAATAACCCCAGCAAGTCACTGGAAGCCCAGACAACTTCAACTTATGTATCAGGGAGCTGGATCAAAGTTAATGATACAAGGGCACCTCTTAGAACCCTTAATACCAAGACATCACCAACAGTGTATCCTTGATTCATAATAGCTAAGGCAGTAAGCATATAAATCAAAGCTTCGAGGGAATCTTATTATTTAGCAAAGCTCCATGAAGTTTTCAATATTCAACGAAATCACATAAAAATATCATAAAAACAAAAATAACAATAACAACAATGAATTTCTTTCGTATACATTGAAAACAATCAGCATTGTTGGGAGTTTATCAAGGATGATGTGTTGGAGGTCTTCCAGTCCTTCTATGTC
The DNA here is from genome assembly GCA_016624345.1 of Platycodon grandiflorus. Taxonomy (NCBI): domain Eukaryota; kingdom Viridiplantae; phylum Streptophyta; class Magnoliopsida; order Asterales; family Campanulaceae; genus Platycodon; species Platycodon grandiflorus. The sequence goes on from CM028366.1 coordinate 37,473,100, forward strand.
AATAAGTGCTTCGAAAAAAGTTTTAATGTCTCTTTCACTGCTTTCATTCCGAAGAAGAACGGTGCAGTGGACAAAAGGATTACAGATTAGTCTTATTGGAGGTATGTATAAGCTCATTGCTAATGTGCTTTCTCTACGTTTAAGGAGAGTTGTCCGAAAGGTTATTTCGGAATCTCAACACGATTATGTTGGGGGTGCATCTGGATGCTTCTTTTATCGCCAATGAAAGTGTGGATGCTAGAATAAAGAGTGTGTGTTCCAGGTTTATTGTGCAAGTTGGATATTGAAAAGGCTTACGATCATGTCAACTGGGATGTTCTGATGTATATGTTGAGCAGAATGGGGTTTGGGGACAGTTAGAGGAAATGGATATTCTTTTGCATCTCTACGGTTTGGTTTTCCGTTTTGATTAATGGAGAGCCGGCTGGCTTTTCTCCAGCTCAAAGGGTCTTCGTCAAGGAGATCCCCTTTCTCTTTTCCTCTTTCTTGTTGTCATGGAAGTAAAGCAGTTTTGTGTGGCTTTATTTGAGGCTTTGTGGTAGGAATAATCAGAGATTCAGCAGTGAAGGTGTCACGTCTTTCTTGCGGATGATACTTTATTTTTTGCGAGGCCGAGGAAGCTCAGCTGGATTATTTGCGGTTAGTCTTGGTTTTCTTCCAATCAGTGTCGGCTTGAGGGTTAATAATGCCAAAAGTGAGATTATGATAGTGGCAACCATAGACAATATTGACTCTCTAGCCTATTTTGTTGGATGCAAGGTTCACCTCCCGGCTTCTTATCACAGCAAATGGGCTCCTTCCAATAGCTCGGTGTTCTGGAATCCAGTGATTGAAAGGTGTGAGTGTCGTCTCAGGATGGAAGAAACAATTTTTGTCAAAGGAGGCCGGTTAACTTTAGTTAAGAGTACCCTCTCTAGCTTACCCACTTATTGCATGTCTCTGTTCGTGATCCCTGTGTCGGTGGCCAAGAGATCGGAGAAGTTGGAGAGAGATTTTTTATGGGAGCGCTCTATGGGTAAGTGTAATTATCATCTTGTCAAATGGTCTTCTGTATTCTCAATACTACTTTGTTGGGCAAGTGACTTTGGAGATATCTGGCAAAGAAGAATGCCTTCTGGAGGAGAGTTGTGATTAGTAAGTTCGGGCGGGGGGGGGGGGGAACGCATGCGTGGTTCCCCAACGAGGTTTCTTCATATGAAGTGGGGTTGTGGAAAGGGATACGTAAAGCGTGGGACTGATTCAAGTGCGACATTTCTTTTGAGATAAGTAATGGCTCTCGGGTCAGATTTTGGAAGGATAAGTGGTGTGGGGAAAGGGAATTGTGGAGAAATTTTCCCTATCTCTTTAGCATTGTTGTTGACAAGGAGGAGTTAGTAAGTTTTGTTTTGTTCGTTGAAGAGGGGTTAATTTCATGGAATCCCATTTTCCAAAGAAATTTGCAAGACTGAGGTGAATTCCTTCTTAATGCTTTTCAAGAAGATCCTTTTTTTTTTGATAAGTATATATATAAAAAGGCGTCAAAGCGGGTGACGCGTCCTTTGTACACTAGCCGTATGCAACAAAAAAGCTACTCCAGGCTAAAGCTATTCACAAAGTCAACAAAAGAATGATCACTAGAGGAGGAAGAGTCCACAGTTTCAGAACACCACTGGAATAAGGTGCGCAGAAGGCTCATCTGATTAAGAGAACTCTCTTCATTGTCAAAGACCCTTCTATTCCTCTCTCTCCAAATGCACCAACAGACAAAGGGGCTGCCTCCCAAGTAAGATTTCTCCTCCTACGCTTGTACAAAGACCAACTTAAGAGGAGCTCTTTAATAGACCCAGGCATCACCCACAAAAGCCTAAACAACCCCAAAATCAAGTTCCACAAGCCATGGCAACCGAACAGTGAAACAATAAATGATTGACACTTTTGCCATTACCTTTACACATGTAGCACCAATCAACATACACTTTCCCTCTCTTGCGAAGGTTATCCCCTCTGAGAATGGCTTCGTGACTACTGGCCTCCCAAACAAAAAAGGCGGCACGGTTAGGAGCAGAAGATTTCCAGACTATCTTCCAAGGAAAATCAGACCTATTTCTGCCCAACAGAATCTGAAAATAAGATTTGACAGGGGAAGTCTTGTTGCTTGTAGCCCCCCACCAAATCTTGTCCTCTCTACTTTGATCTACTTGCTGCGAATAAAGCTTAGCAAAGAAAGGCACACAAAACTCCATCCCCCAATCTTGAAGAATTTACACGAAATAAAGGATTCCACATCACTCTGTTGTCTTCCACATGGAGAACAGAACTAACTAAGAAATTCACTGCTAATTCCTAGAGAGGATAGTGTTCTTTGGAAAGGGGCTATTGGCAGTAAGTTTTCTGTTAAATCGTTCTTCAATCTTATGTCTCGCAGCGACAAGCTGCTTTCCCTTGGAAAACAATGTGGAAATCAAAGGCCGCACTCAAAGTAGCGTTTTTGGCTTGGGAAGCAGTCAATGGTGCCATCTTAACTAGAGATAAGGAGAGTGTGAATCATCTGTTGCTCCATTGTCCTGTGGCGAGAGAAATATGAAATTTCATTCTCAACGTGTTTAAGATTTCTTGAGTTTTGCCAAGATCTGTCAAGGGCCTGTTTTTCGATTGGTCTCTGTACACACGTAGTAGAAAAGGCTGAGTTTAGGAAGTCGTTCCGTTAGGTATCTGCTCGACCATTAGGAGAGAAAGGAACAGGAAGGTTTTTGAGAATGTCGAATCCTCTATCCCTATTCTAAAGTAGTCTCTCCTTCAAACATTGTTCTTTTAGTGTCTGGAGATGACCCCTTCTTCAGCTCATTCTTTTGTTGATTTTGTGGATGATATTATGTTTGACTAGGTTTGTCTGATTGTATAATCCTAGTGTACATAAGATGTGTCACCCGTTATGACGCTTCTGTTTATTAATCTTTACTTATCCAGGAAAAAAAAATCAGAACAAAAAAAGACAAATTACCTATGCATCAATGCTCGGAGAAGAAGTTTGGCGCCAACTGTCTTAGCATCATTAATAGTGGAGGGAGGTGTAAAGCAGAGCCACTGAATGGCCATAGCTTTCTGCAGACTCTGCAACCGGCATTGTTCCGCAACATCAGATGGCTTATCATACTTTCCAATCTTGATTTCTCGAGATCTTGATAAAACCCTGCAAAAGAAAACACCTTTTTATATTTTGAAACAGTAATACTCCAGAATTCAGTCTGCCTCAGTCAATAGAAGCCACTGAAGGAAATAGAGAAAACCTCTCAATAATTTCTTCAAAACTGCCTTTTGAATCATCTCCAGGAGAAAACGGCAAGTACTCTACAGCAGAAAGGAAAATTTTGTACTTGACATGCACACTGTTGATAATCAAAAGCAAGAAATAACATTAGAAAACAATTGGGGCACAACTCGAAGCAGGAAAATCAAATAATTCTTACTTCAAGTTATTGGATCCAAATGATATAGCCATATGCAATGGCAAAGCAACAATACTCTCAATCACACTGACATTTATTCAAGCAAAAAACAAGAAGCAAATTTGTAAAAAGATAACCATAAATATGATGTTACTGGGCACCTTAAAAGGAATAAGCATGAATAAGTGCTTCATAAGAAACCAGCTAAACATGGATCAGCATACACTGTTGACAACATTTTATGCGATCTTTATGGAAGCAAGCTAACTTAGAACTGGGTCCAGGCTGACAAAAATGATCCTGCCCAGGCACCTCATGCTTAAGAAATCTTGCAATTTGAGTACAAAAATGACCTTCAAAAATTTTGCCCACTTATTTTCTACATATTGCGGAACCTTGATTCAGCACTATTCACTGTAACACAGAACAACTTTTGAAATGAAGAGTATATAACATGCAGTAACTAATATGATAGGTAACTCGCGAGGTGGTATTTAAGTAAATTGTATTTCCACTCGTCATTTGTCTGCCAGCAAACTCCTTACATACTACAGAAGTAGCACTGACATATCACACAAAGTGATGCCACCTTTTACACAAGCTCCAAAATATTTACCAACTGCTAGAACACTGACAACAACTTAAGTATTAACCAACTGCCATTTGGGTTTGACCTAGGAGTCTGGAAAAATCTTGTGCACTTGCTGAATTTATGTTACAAATTAATAAGCAGTGAAAAAAATACTAAAATTTATGTCACAAGTTACACAGTTGACCTATCGTTTTCCTTTTCATGGTTGTAGGTGGAGAGACACGACTAAATTGCCTCACAGAATGTGCAAAAGGTTCAATTAAAATTATGCTCACAAACCAAGAGCATGATAAGCAACAAATTATTTACATCATCACCATTTGTCATGCAAAGTATGCACAAGAACAACATTCTTTTCTGTTGACATCGAGCAGGACTTGACTGGCAACTACATCAGGCTACAATAATGTTCCACGTCGCACATTTACTTTAATTTCAGCGCCTTGTAAATGCATAGCACTAGAGATCAAGTCTATTCACACATGCGGAAACAGCTGATGATACAATTCTTTTTTTGTCCAAGGGGGTTACGGTATTATGAATGTCCTGACTGTTCTTCAATTTTTTTTTTGATAAGTAAGATATATTATAAACAAAGTGCGACAAAACAGGTGTCGCGTCCTGTGTACAAAAATCATATACTCAAAAAATCAACTAGAACTACTACTATCCACGAACTCTACAAAAGAATTGGCTACAGGACCCTCTACATCTGTATACCAAAAAAACAGCAGCTGAAGAAGAGAACTCTTCAGAACCGACATAGGCCTGTTCTTCAAATTTTCGAGTCAGTTTCCAGTCTGAAGATCAATCTGTCTTAAATGTGGTTTAACTGGGATTAATATGGATAGTTAGGTGTTAAGTGAGTATGCTTCTTTTGTCGGGTGTGATGTGAAAGAGTGGCCTTTTACTTATCTTGGTGTTCCGTTGGGTGGGAATCCTTGATCTCTTAGTTTTTGGGATCTGCTCGTGAAGAAAATGTCCAAGCATATGAATGGGTGGAAACGGGCTTATTTTTTGCTTGGGGGCAGGCTTACCTTGATTGAGTCATACCTTTCTAGCATTCCTATTAATTATATGCCTCTCTTTAAGGTTCCTATTGGGGTAGAGATGAGGTTCGAGAGTCTTATGAGACATTCCCTGTGGTCCGGAGTGGGGGATGAGAGGCAAGATCATTTGGTGGCATGGGAAGTTTGTATAGGCCTAAGGAGGAAGGTGGGTTAGGCATTGGGAACTTGGTTCTCACGAACAATTGCTCTTATCTGTAAGTGGCTGTCTCTTTGGCACAAAGTGATTAGGAGCAACTTTGGTGTTCAGAGAAACAGTTGGGATGCTGATACTAGCACTTCCCTCACACGTGCAAGCCCTTGGAAATTTATTCACAACTGCTTCCATCTCTTTCAGCCTCACTTCAGTATGTTGTTGGGGAATGGGAATAAGATCTGGTTTGGGAGGATCTTTGGATTGGGGCATCTCCACTTACCATTTCTTATCCTTATCCAATCTAACTTTCTGGTATGCATGATGCTCCTATTTCTAGCTTTCTCGCGTTCTCGCTTGGGACTATAACAATTTTTCTTGGGATTTACATTTTTTTTAAATTTGAATGATAGGGAAGCTCAGGACGTCATTGTTTTGCTTGATCAATTGCGATCTTTCCATCCTTCTGATTGGTCTGATTGAGAACATGGTGGGTTCCAGATCCTAGTGGCCTTTTCTCCGTTAAATCATTCAGGAAAACTCCATCCACCTCTCAAGTCTTTCCTGTATCTGCGTTCATTTGGAAGTCCAAGGTTCCATACAAGCTTAAGGTGTTTGCCTGGTCCATTGTGCTTAACCAGTTGAACACTAATGATTGGCGCCAAAGGTGTCCGCCCAATAATGCCATCTCTCCTGATATTTGTGTCATGTGTATGGGGCACAATGAGACTCATGAGCATCTCATTTTACACTGCCCGTTGGCATGGAAACTCTGGTGTGGTATTTTTCGAGGTTCAAGACGAGGAGTGGGTTTGTCCCATTCGATAGAGGCTTTGTTTTCAGTCTGCTACTCGGGTTTTGGGAAGAGTATGAACACGTCCACAACGTACAATTTTCCAAACAAGGCACTTATGATACATAATTGGCACTAACAATATTAAAGCTCACGAACAAAAATTCATCAAGCTTAAGGCTGAAAATTCAGAAGGCTAAAACAGATTTGAATTTCGCATTGAAAATAGACCTGCCATTCAGCCGTAATTCCATCATGTGCACAAAGAGATCAATGCAACGGTGACCAGCAAGCTGAGATGCATAAATTCCAACCAGCTCCTCGTGTTGCTTCGAAAACAGAAACATTGCGTACCTGAAATCTACATCACACTTGAGGAACATTCAAAACACCAAGCAACTTCATTTATAATTGACAGTCTCCTATTTGGCCAAAAAGTAGGTATACTACAAAAATGCAAGGACAAATCAAACCATATGTTGGAAACAGACTGGCAAGTTTACTTTTTACGCCAAATCAAAATGCTCAATTCAATATTTTTGTTTATCAAATGCTTCAGCTTCATAGGCATATTTTTTACACTAAAATAAGTTTAATGAAAACATTAATAAGACGTATTGGTTAATACTATTTTAAAAAGGAGAATAAGAAGCTTTGGCCTACATACAAGTTCTCATACAGCACACTGCACACCGTCAGTCCACAAAATTATTCTGTTTACCATTAATAGGTTTACATCTTTACCCATTCAATATTTAATATCAGCATTTCATGTTTTGATCCTTGTATTGTAAGTTCTTCAGGGGTACAGGTAAAACACCTGGAATATATAATCCGGCATGGCACTCCCCAGCCTTGAGCACAGATCACGATCTAGGAGTGAACTCATGAGGAATTCGTGAACTCGTTTTTAACAATTCGCGACTTCATATTTTTTATTTGCAAAATGAGGAAGCGCCGTTTCATCAATGTCAACTGGTGCTTTTTGTGTAAGGGGAATGGAGAAATTGTCAATCACTTATTGTTGCACCCGGTGGCAATGGAGTTATGGAACTTCTTGCTCAGCTTATTCAACATTGCCTGGGCTTTGCCGAGATCAATTAAAGATTTATTTCTTTGTTGGTCTCTTTACAAACAGAAGAGAGAATTGTTTGGGAGGTAGCCCCTTTGGGAGTGTGTTGGATTTTATGGGGGGAGAGGAATCGAAGGGCTTTTGAGAATGAGGAAAGATCTATTCTTTTTTTGAAGAACTCATTATTGCATATCTTGTATTTTTGGTGCGATGGGGCAGTGGAGCATCCTTCTCCTTCCATAGATTCTTTTACAGATTTTGTGCATAACTTAGCTTTGGCCTAATTTTGTAACAGTATACTCCTAGTGTACAAAGGACGCAACACCTGCTTTGAAGCTCTGTATAGATATTTATTCATACTTACCAAAAAAAATTGCAAACTGGTCAGCTTCTTCAATATTGGGGGAAATGTGATAATTAGATGAGGATGATAGAAACTTCAGATCTATGCTTTGGAATCGTGGGTTTTCAACTTGGTTGAAGAAGAGGAGTCAGGAGAGAGAGAACTATTAAATAAAGATCAAATTTGCATAGTTTCAAACCAATCTATTTCCTTGGACAGTGGACGGAGATCTGCTTCCCCACGACTGGACGGCATCTCTCTCTCATCCTTTGCAGAAAAACAGGTTTTTCTTCTTTTTTTTCTTGGCGTTATCCCAGTCGTTTGCTAATCATACCTATTATCTAGGTTAATTATTTGCATATGTATCCTAATCTTTTTCATATCTATGTTTTCACCTAAAAACTGTTATATATTTACAATTATAACCCTTTTTAAATATGTAATTCAATGTTTGGATTTTTTTTTTCATTTTAATAGCAAACCAAAATTTTCATTTATGACAAAATTAAATGAAAATAATATATAAATGTAATTACTATTTACGAACTGAGACGTAGAAAACATGTATATATATATGTGTATATATATATGTGTGTGTATATATATATATATATATATATATATATATATATATTTGTATATATATATATGTATATATGTATATATATATATATATGTATATATGTATACATATATACGTAAAATTTTAGGCGCTTGCCCTTGACCAATTTATATTTTTGTATTTCTGACACTCTCGTGATCTAGATAAACATTAGCATTAAATGAACATTAAGTTTAGAAAATTGACGATATTTTGGGACATTCGGAAAAGGAAAGATGGCCTATAAGTTGTGGACAGAGGGGAGGGAGTATTATCATTGACTTTTTGAGTTAATTTACACTATAGTGATTACTGTTAATAGGCATAACTATCGCAACTATTGAAGTAACCACTTACATGTGAAGAATACGGTCACCAAGAGTCATTATCTTCTCTTTAAAGGCATCCTTCAATTCGTCTCTGAGTAAATATCGAAGAACAAGAACCAAATGTGCCCCGAATCGAATCATCTGAGGATCACCATAAGGCCTGACAGAGAGCAGAATGCACATACAGCCCAAAGACATGAGTTTTTACTTGATGAACTGTGCACTTGTTTATAAGTAGAGAAAGAATATGTTGTGTGTTTTTCTGACTGGATGGGTGTTCTGTCTGATAAAAAGACTTTTTCAGGGAAGAACGATAAGTCTTCTCCATGCATTAACAAGGATAAATGGCACAAATAAGCGGTCACATTTGGAAGTGTCAGTAACGTCGAAGATACAGGATCAGGTGCAGAATTCCAGCTGTCTACTGGAACAAGTCAATGTAAATTACCTGAAGACATTTTCTTCATCTTCTGAAGGAGATATCCACAACCAAATAAGGTCCAGCAGACGTGGTATATCTACTAACATCAGATTCATCTACTCAGAAGCCTAAGGTTAGAAAGGCAACGAATCTAAAATTTAAAAGAAAACGAAAATGATTCTCACATGTTAAAATGATGAAGCACCTTGAAACTACTACAAATAAAATTTGAGAAAGTCTCGACGTCTTTTCAGTAATGATCAGAAGATGCCGGTAAGAGCATGAGTTGTCATCATGTTGTGATATATATTAAACAAAAAAACTAGAAATATGAATGAAAATACTCAAACTTATCTGATAAATCATAATCTTTTACCAGCAAATGTAAAGTAAAGTTGCCAGAAACCCAAAAAATACAAGGCAGATAATTACCGTAAACCTTCGTATAGAATATTTTGACCTTTCAAGGAAAACTATTCTCAAAACCCTTTCAGTTCAACTATACACCTTTTGCATGCGACAACAATTTTGATCCTTAAGGGATCAAATTAGTGATTTGATTCCCCTTTTCTAAGTTAAGCACCCCAACAACATCATACCAGGATCAAACATTACATAGCATTCGAAGTCTTATTCTTCTGCATCCTGTATGCAAGTGTGAACTTGAGAAAACTTGCTACACATGCCATGCATGCCAAAGTAACATACTTCTTCTCCTCTTATGATCAGAAAGAGGAGAAAGAACTCTCTTTCCTTCAAACGACTATGAAGACACTGTAATCAACTATGAAAAATCTTGGTTACCAAACACCTAGTCCACAAACTTTCCCCAAGCACTCAGTACGCAGCAACACATGATTTTAGAACCACATTTCATTCTGAGAAATAGTCTTCCACTAGCACCAGAAAAGAAACAAAAAACTAGTATCATTAAAGAAATTCTTTTACCTGAATTTGCCGCTGCTGCTCCTTGCATCCCCGAGTAACAGTTTCATGTACTGAATCACTAGATTTACAGAAAGAATAAACATATTAGTGAAAAACAAAAGAAAATCTCAGTGCGAACTGTATGTTTTACCTGGAATGGAGTTTTTGAAGAAGAGCAGAAACATTAAGTGGTTGTTGATTCAAAACCTGGAGAGGCCAATTTTCTGATCCAACCGTTGATTGAGAATCAAAATCCCCCTGTCCTGGACTTCTCTCCATAGCATCTTCAAAACTCTTAAACTGATCCATCCCCCCAGGTTGCAAGCGGGCTAACTCCACATCAACCTGAACATCAAGCCATGACTTGGCCATTGCCCAGCATGCAGACTGCAGAAATAACTCTTAATCTTAGTGATAATTAAAAACATTAGAATCAACAATGCAAGGAAATGACAAAAGAAAGTTCAATGTTTGCTGTAATTGCCTACATGAAAAAATTTAAGAACCTCAAGATTGAAAATGAGCAGGAAGGAACATTAAAGCAAATGGTAGTTCAAACTCTTATCCAGATACTCCCTCCGTCACAATTGAAGAGGTACACTGACCTTTTTGCTCAATTTGAATAATTTTTGGATCGACAATTGACGAGGATTTAATTATTTTTTTCAAAAATTAAAAAACACATGAATTATAGTATTCTTATTTTAGTGTAATTTCCAAAGGTTATGACTGGAACTAAATAAAAATATGTTACTTTGACCAAAAAAATCAATGTACCTCTTCAATTGGGACGGAAGGAGTTCTTTTATGGAAAGGGCTTCAACTATCTCTCTTCAGTATATATGAACAATGTAACTTCACCGGAAATAAATCTCGAAATATATTATGACTTAAAATGGCAAATTGATGATATCATTACAAAAAAAATGACAGATGAATTAGTGGCTATGGAACGATGAAAGCTCAAACACCAGGTGGGGATGGATAAAGTTCTCACTCTCGAAGAATAGTGGATAAGAGGGATGGGTTCACTGGCAAATTCTAATTAAGTTGGTGTTTAAAATTTCCTGTTTGTATGAGATTTGCCCTTTGAAGGAGGTGTAAGTTAGTTCTATAATGTCCTGTTTGTATGAGATTTTCTATTTGAAGGAGGTGCTGGTTGCAGTAAAGAAATTATGAAATGTGCAAGGCCAAGGTCGTGATAACCATAAAATTTCTCATAAATGTGTTTTTGAAAGGTCAACCAAGTTAGAAGCATCGAAATTAGATAACAAGCATAAGGGATTCAATAAGACGCCTTACAATTTCCATGTCACACACAACAGTTGCATGACATAAATTGCTTTCGCAAAGCCACTTGTGCTTTGGTGATAAGAGTAGCCACTTAATCAGTACTAGTCAAGAACCACTCATGATGCACAAGAATAGGGGGCACCAAAGAATACACCAGCACAACAAGAGATACCACCCTCATTGAGCCAGCCTTCGTTTGGCTGAGCCAAATATAGCCCAGGTCGCCTCACTTCCTATATTTGAGAAGAAAATCATCCATGATTGCAAGGTTTCTAAAGAAAAACATTACAGTGTCATAGTGGTCTTTCAAGGTGTAGGGTAGGTATCCCCTACGTGGTCCGCACGTGATGAACGTGTGGGCTTTGATGTGCGCTGACGCATGCCCCGCGCAAGCATCTTACCGTGGCCTAGGGCCAGCGTATTGCGCCTTATGCACAGAACACTTTGCGCATCATACCTTGATTATGGGTGCCACCCGCCTTACTGCAAGTACCTTGGAAGGACACGACCAAGGTATCGCAACTTCATGCAGGGCCGTAGAGCGCCTTTGCCCCGCATTTGAGATCACCGCGCATTTATGGTTTGGAGGCTAGAGTGTGGAGCTTAGCCACGTGGTCCAATAACACACCTGGCCAAGCTAGGGCCTAGAGATGTTAAAAGGGCCACGGCCCGTAGGGCTGACCCGTTTAAACCGAAAAAAATAGGGTTAGGGTTCAATTTTTTTGGCCCGCTTAAAATCAAGACTTTTTTTGCCCGAACCGTTTAACCCGCGACCCGTTAGGACTGGCCCGCTAGGTTTTAAGGCCGGTCCGCCGACCCGTGTAATATTAATTCGGCTATAAAAAGTATGGAGATATATAAAACAACCACTATGAGAATTAAACTCACAGCCAATTTTTTTTACTCTAACGGGCTGTGGGCTAAACGGTCCAATTTTATCTTTGAATATTTACAAAGATAAAATTAACATCTATCACGTTTTTTATTTTTTTAGTTGTGGCCCAATAGTGACCCGTTTAGCCCGAAGCCCACTAGGGTTAGAGTTAGGTCCGCAATAATAGTGGCCCAAAAAATTGGACCGTTTAACCCGCGGCCCATTAAGGTCATAGCCCGCTAGTGGCTAGTGCTAACCCGAAACCGCTAAGGTCAACCCGTTTAACATCTCTAGTAGGGCCTAAGGGAGAATAGGGGATAGTCCAGGGGACACCGAGCAGCATCACGAGGAATTGTACGGACAAACCAATAAGAGGGCGCCACCACGCTGTACGGACCACACATGTGTGGTCACATTCGCCCTTCACCACTTGCCCATAAATACCTCTTGCGCCTCATTAATGACACATGAAGGAAGAGCAACTCAATTGCTACATTTGAGGAAAGCTATCCGCAGTTTGTCAAGCTAGTCCGCACTCACGCCCTTCCATTCCCTTTTGTGGTTCCTTGTGTAACACCAAACTGTCGCCAGTCTTCTCTTTACTATTTTACCCCTCCACAAAGACTAGGTACAAACACAAGGTAATAAGACCTTTTCAAAAATGAAACTACAATATCTATTCAAAAGAAAGAGTACACATCAATTTTGCGTATGACAACAGAGTAAAACAGGGTATAAATATTTTTGAAAAATATAGAGGTAAAAGGATACCTCCCAGTCTGCACAAATTGGGAGAATCTGCTTCAAATTACTGCATTGAGCTGCATATATTGCTGTTTCATATTTCCCACCCTCTTGTTCCGCAATTTTCTTCGGAACACGCGCATATATATATATATAACAACCAGCACAGCAGGAGAAGAAGAAGGGGAAAGAAATAGAGAAGTTCATTAGTTTGTAGAAACAAAAATAATAGCATGCATTAACCACGTACTTGTAAATAGAGAAATGGCACTTCTGAAAGTAAGATATAGGTTGCCATACTCAGACAGCATACAACTCCTTATAGCAACAAAAATAGTTCATGGAAACTTGAAATTCAAGGTGTTGATGGTTCAATCTCAGAAAGAAATTTGCAAAAATGAAAATTTGAGAAGATGAACCAGTACAACATAAAAACACAGGAAGATATAGAATACATGAAAGAAGGAGGAAAAATAATGAGAAGAGTAATATAGGCAATGCTGCTCTCTGCAAAAGGTAAATGAAGTTCTCAGATTAAATTTCTCCCCTACCTCTGATGCACAATAGGAAGCCCATTTCCAGAGACGCCATTGATGACCAATACCACTTTCCAGTTCAATAGCTTGCAGAATTCTGTTCTTACCATTTTTTATCAGGGCTTCGGTGGATGGAGATTGGTCACATCCTCCAAAAGGGCATAACGTTGCAGCTCTCCACGGCTGTGCAGGCAGTAAGCAATATTAGTGGAGGAAAAACATTGAACCTCACACTTCCAAAAACATTTGCATACCTGTCCTGCAGATCTGCAAAGATTGCATGCTTCTTCCACTCTTCCAGCCCTTAATAAGGTCCAAACATCTTCCAACAGAGACTCGTCTTGTTTCTGTCGATGCAAAACACTAGCGTCAAGATAATTTGAGATTAGATTTTACAATGTCCTTTCAGATTTCCATTACAGGGATATTGCATCCAGCATAATGAATGGTATAAGGTATATGACACCAGTGATTATATTTGTTTGTAGGGAAGAATCAAGAAGCAAAATCGAATTATTAGCAAGGATAAACATAGGCAACAGTTCAACCACAAAAGTGAAACAAAATAGAAAGTTAAACCACGGTACAGAAAGGCCAAGAACCCATATCAAGGGTTAAAGATGGGCCCTTGCTCTCTTAAGAATCCAGCCACTTAGCCAAACGACCCACCCTACATTTCCCAAGTGTACGAGTATAGGAGATATTCACGATATAGGACAAATCAAATTTGCCAAAAAATTGATCAAATGGGAAAATGAAAACCCTTCTGTCCTTTGCTGCCCAGCCTAAAATGACTACTTACTTCAGCCTCCCCTAAGATGCCTCACACACAAAGTGACAATTCTTTTAATATTCAGCACAATTTGCTTCACTAACATCCCTTTAACCATCCAGTTTTACCATCATTTCTTTCACCAGCCTGCTTTGAATAGTCAAAACAAAGAAAAACGTATACTGATAAAACGGGTCTTGAAAATAGTAACTAAAGGAGCTGCCACATCATATAAACATGAAGACATAAATAGATAGATTAAATCAAGATGACCAAAAATAGCTTTACATTCATGAGCGGACTTTAAGAGAGGAGAGAAAGGGGAAGGAGAGTGGAAGAAGAAATGCAAGAATATGAGATATACGAGAGATATAACTCCCACTGTACATCCTCCGCACACCCCACTCAAAGAAAAATAAGTTTCCACTCTACTCATGTGAGCCTTGTTCGAACTCCCAACTAGTTCAGGCAGCTACAAGAATCCTCTTCTGCAATTCAGCTCTACTGAAAGCAGGATATTCAGTTAACCAAAGGTTATCATATTCTTCTCAGCTCTAGCCATCCATGTTAGATTTGGTCCTCCATGTTACCAGAAGACGCTTCTTCCTCCTAGCAAATTTTATATTGGAACAAATGTACATTTCCGTTCCAGAACACTAAATTGAGCAATCCGATACATTTTCCTAATTTTCCTCTATAAGCTTGTACATTAATCGACTAAATTAATGTAGGACGCTCATTCAAAAATTTCAACATGGTTATCTTAAGATTAACAATCTTATAGATGAGATCACTTAGTACTACTAAACTTGGAATACAAAGACACTTCTTAAACGTAGCATCTACCTGAGGCTACTAGCCTTCCATGATTGATTAGACCGCATAGCATATTGTGTTCCCCTACCCATTCCGCAAACTGGAACAAACCACATTCCAGGTAATATCTCTAGCATTACCATTGACGGTAATATTATCTCTCCTCTCAACTGGTGCACTTACTGGTACACATTCACATTGTATGTGTGCAGACCATCTTAGGAAAATTTCTCTGATTATGTCACCTAATCAGGCTACTTCTATCGTCCTACAGGTTTCTTTTTTCAATTTCTTTTTTTTTATTTTTTGATAAGTAAGATATTATATACCAAAAGGCGTCAAAACGGGTGACGCATTCTTGATACCTGTGTAAGGAGACAAAGTTTAATATCATAAAGCATATAAACATGTTCTTCATATGCTAAATGTAACTCATGTTCAAGTGTACACGAACTTGAAAAGATTCTCAAGTGACCTCTTGGTATAATAAATTTCATTGCATTTTATACTTATAAAGTTCAAAAGTAGAAAAGTTTATTTTCCCATTTCATTTTACTCCATCAAGGCAAGAACAGTACATGCACAACATTCCAAAATGAACACAAATAACAAGCTCGGAAAACAATGACAGTCGCGAAAGAATACTTTGTCATCAAGTAGTTGTTGAGCACGTTCACGTGTTGGAGCATCAAAATCAAGGTGGCGAACTGTTTTCTCATTTGAGGCACCTTTCTTTAGAAACCTTTGAGTATGATTCCAAACTCCGGAGCTAGGGAGGTAAGTGCCAACATGAGACCCTCGTACCTGCAAAATTAACCAATGAACTCTTGATCAAAATTACAGTGCTTCTAGTGTACAAGAGTTTTGCACCCTTGGCTTTCTTTTTAACACTTATCAGAACAAAGAAAACTTCAAGGTAACTTTTCGTAAATAGGGAGCCAACAGGCCATGGTCTAGTGTTTACCAACACAAAATGCAATTTATTAAGAAGCAGAAGAAACGTACGATATTGTGTTCTGTAAAATAAGCAGAATAATTTACCAACTTATTTTCGGAGGCATATATTTCTAGGCATTTGAGTAAACCCAATGCAGCTCATTAAATCCTCAGTAGCTGATAAAGAACCAACAAACAAAGTGTAGAAGAGCCCATGAAACTGATATTGTACAGTATATGGTAATATCTCATCTTGCGCTAATTAATCATCTTAAGACACCAAAGGTATGTTAAAGACTTAAAAGGTGGAAAGTCAGCGAGCACATTGGTAATGAAGACCAAAAATGGTTAAAGATAAGAAAAATCAATGAATAAAAGAGCCTGAAATATCACTCCAGCTCAGGCTATTTAGCATTGAATCAATTCAGCATTTTCTAGTCCTTACCATATTTAATGGAAGTACTAGAAGTTGTTTTTTTTTTTTGCTATCATGTCAATACTGCCACTTCAATACTTTGTTCCAACGAATAAAAATATTTTCCTTCTTCTCCTACCAATGTTCCGATATAGGATATTCTTAAGTGAAAATGGGGAAACCAAAGCTCTCGAATCTTTTACTTGTCCACCCTCACTAGCAATAGCACCCAACCTCAAATTGTATTCACACAGTGACAACACCACACCCCTTTCAATTGACACCACAAGCGTTTACACCTCAAACAATCCTGATAAATGATGAGATCATCAGCCAATACTATAGACCAAACTATGGTACTTCACTTGCAACTGAAAAATGTAGCATTCTTTTCATGAATCATTGTAGTGATCGACAATGGTTAGCCTCTATAAAAGTTCCAATTGATGTGAGGCAACATAATAGTTTGAGTTACATGAAAAACTGGGTGAAAAAATAAATAAATGAAACAATAGGATCAAACAGAACATGTATGCTAAATCAGCAGATATTTACTTAGAAACAATTGAAGCCATTATACAGTCTTGATCATACAAGATCACAAGCAATATCAAACCCCAGACTTTAACCCAACTCTAACCACGTATAAAATCTAGGCAGGGAAATCAAACATCATTACAATTCCGTCACCTTGTTATCCAAATCAAGGGCTTTGGAGGCTAATCCTTCAAGCCACTGAATAATTCGAAGGCATAACTGTGATGTATGATCTGCTGCAACAAATCGGCAAGCCTCCAAATGTGAAGTCGTCGGCAGCTGTTATAAAGCAGTGGAGTCAACAAAATAATATAACTCTAAGTTCAAGGAAAATACCCAATTAACAATCCCAACTTCGTATAATTAAAAGGAAAAAATTAATAAACATTGAAAGATGCATCACCAGAATAAGATTTTCATGAATTTCGTCATTTCCTGCAAGAAAATAAATTATAATATTCATAAATAATAATAAAAACTTCACATAATGCCAAACTTCAAAAGGGTACAGCTCAGACCGAACAAAAACGTGAAGTAAACATAAAATGAAGGGGAATATTTCAGTAAACATAAAATTAAGGAGAAATTATTGAAGTAAACGTTATAATTCTTGAACACAAAAGGGAACAACATATAAGTAGAAGAGATTGATTGTTGCTTGGGACAGAGATGATGACTTGGTGGCGATGCTTTACCAATCAAGTAAGATTGTGAATCTTTTCTTCAATCTTCTTTTTTCTCTTCTTTTTTGCCGGACGTACTATGATACAAATTTTGCTCTCATTCAACAAAGTTGCTATGAGTGTCGGCTCATTCTCCAACTGGCACGCGGTATAAGCCCCAGGCTCCTCCCACTGCTTGGGACCCTTGCACATTCTATTTCATTCCATGATAAAATTTCTTTTCACCCTTCCCTCACAGCACTATTTTGCTATCACACATCCAGGCGTATTTATCCTTGCAACTTGGTCCTTTCTGGTTCGCACGGATACCACATGTTGCATGCTGCTAATTTTTTTTTTCAACTACAGATCTCTCTCCATATATGGTGCAGCACTCCACCATTTCGCCTTACCGTGATCCTTTCACTGTTTAGATTGCTTCTCGCTTTCCGCTTTGCACTTTGTTTCCTTTGGCAACTAATATGTTTCACTTGATGCAGTTTGAAAGTTTAACCTATTTGGGGATCTCCGGATCTCTACTAGTTATTAAGAAACGTAAAGGTCATTGCGGTAGTTGTTGTAAAAATAAGATAAAAGTAAATCAATGTCATGTTGTTTTGTGTTTAGTTTTATATTATCAGATCAGTAAGCTCGTGGTCAGTTTTTTATTAGTTTTCTTATACTTCTAGGAATCAGGGGTAGTTTGGTCACTTCAGTTGTTCGCCAGAAAGAGTTGTTGTTTATTACTAGATGGTTCATTTAGTCTTTGATATGGATTACAAAGGTTTGTCTATAATTAGTGTCTAGAAAGGAATATAAATTCTTTTGGGTTTAGGACATGGGTGAACCTATATACACCCATGCATGCTTCAATTTGAGATAGAGAGAGGCTGATGATAATAATTTCCCAGCAGCACGTATGCATTGCTCTGTTCGAATTGTGTGATGCTCAAGATGTTGCAACCGTACCTCAGCAAGATCCTTAAGAATCTTATATATCATATAAACATCAATTCTAGGTAAGAAAGTTTATAGGTTATAGATTGATTGCCTTTCCCATATAGATACCACATGAGAGACCAAGAAGCAGCCTCATCAAGCAGCATTCTAGCCTTCTGTCTCATCAGTTTATCCTCCACAATCCTGTGTCGCTCGCTGCTGCCATACCTGTAAAAGTACGAAAATATATGCCGTCAACCTATAAGGGACAGTACCATTTCTTAAATTTAGCTTGTACGAACAACAAAGATGTTTTCTACGGGTTTTTCAGCATGAAGGCCAAATTGCAATCTGAACAAGGTGCCCTTGCATTGAAAAAGCAGATAATAAAAGCTAGAAACAAACATTGCATGTCAAGCTTCTTTCCTAACAGCGTTTCAGGCCTTGTATGGGATAATAGAGGAGTTAGACTAAGTGATAGGGATTGTCAAAATTTTGGTAGTGAAGTGCCAGGATGTTCCAAGAAGAAACCTTCAGGAAGACCGTAAAGTAAAACAGATAACCTTGAACTACTGTATGATATACATGTTGGAAAGAAAGCAACTAATAGGAATGGAAGATTAATCTACCAATTTACCACATGTTCTTTTCTTAAGTGATGATTTGATTTCTCATGGAAGTGTTTGACTCTATGATTGCAGGCTATCTTCAATCAAAGTCTTAAAAGATAAAATTTCTCAACTATATAATATATTCACATACTGTCATTTTACAAGCCGTCTGGTCAGATATTTTATCTAGTGTTGGTTGTTATTTAGTTGGGGTGGGTTGTTGTTTGTTTTTTTTTTTTTCCTAGTTGGTTAGTTAGAACATGTCTTAATAATCAAAGGGACCAACTATAGGTTAGGTTTATGAAGGCGGGTATTAGACCATCAGCTTCTTCGTTATTTAGCCTTGGTCCTAGGCTCATCTATTGGTAAACCTTAAGTTTGGTTAGTTTTAGATGGCTAGCCGTTGAATCGAGTTCAAGGCATGAATGATAAGTAAGTTTTAATCTCTTGTAAATTTTTCTGATATTAATGATATCTCCTTCCGTTTACCAAAAAAAAAAAGTTCAAACAGAAAATTTTTATTTTTTTTAAATCAGATCCAACAGAAAGTTACTGGAATATGTGAACGAATGCCACAATAAATTCAGTCAGAACGCATGCTATACTTTGTGAAGTGAATTTCTCAAGACAATAACAGCACCGGTGAACGAATAAATAAATAAGAACGGTTAGTGGACGAGGCTTGCAGCAATATAGCCCAGTCAATGAAGAGAATATTCCATCGTTTGAGATCCTGATATCAATGTCACAATGAAAATTTTAGAATTTTAATCATATTTCATATATTTAAAAACAATAATTTAAATATAATAAAGTTTAGACACAAGAAACTCATTTTTCTGTATCACTTTTGGGTAGAAAATTTCTTCATACAAAAGATAACACCTCTATCTCGTTCTCAGTTTGTAGATAAACTCTCTCTCTAGCGAGAGAAAGACATAGCCAACTACGAAGGAAAAAATGCCAAGCACAAAGTTTATGTACCTACTCCTACTTGAATATGATGTAATTTATCACGTAAGACTAAGTTTCAGCTAAAGAGCTACCGTGACCAATATTCAGTGTTAGATGGATAGAGCCTTATTTTCCTTCTGTGTGTTTAATCAAAACAAGACAAACTTCAACCAAGATATTACTTATTCTAGGTTGTATGTGACACACCTAATTGACTCTGAAACTTCTCGGCAAGCTGTCTCAAGCCTCAATATCAATTCAGGAATGGAGATCAAGTCTGCAAGACACAAACTGCAAATAGTCAGGTACATAACTGAATTGAACTAACTGTTATTTCATGGAAAGATTAGATTTCACAATAGTATATAATTCTAAAGTGTGCAGGAACAAGATTAAAAAGATTCATGTACTTGACTATTTTCTGTGCCCTGACCCTCCGCATACTGTCAGCACCAGGCATCAAGTCAGGTATGTTGAATCAACTCTTTTTCTTAATTCTCTTCAAAAAGAAATAAGAAAAGACTCAGAGTTGACATCTAATATCTCGAATCAAGGGTAGAGATGCTCCATATCTCCTAGTGACTCAATTCAAAGAATTTTTATGATTAATGAGGTCCAGTTCACATCTTACAACCAACATTGTTGCTGTTACAAAAGTATAACTTATCTCGCAAGACAGTTGGCTCAGCTCCACATACTGTCTGCACCAGGTATCAAACAAGATGTCTTGCATCAACTCTCTTTCTCAACTCTCATCAAAAAAGAAAAAGAAAAAACTCAGAGAGTTGACATTCAATATATCGAGTCAAGGGTAGAGATGCTCCATATCTCCTAGTGACTCGTCGAAGAACTTTTATGATTAATGAGGTCCAGTTCACATCTTCAACCAACATTGTTTCTGTTACAAAAGTATTAACTTATCTCGTTCACACGACAGTTGGCTCAGATGAATTAACTAGCTCAGTTGGTTACTACAGGTCCTCTTGCACTAAGATCACTAATTTGACACCATTGAAATTCTGAAAATTAGTAAACATTTTTTACCTTTCTACTGTCTATACTTTACAAGTTCAAATGCCCTCAGTCCAACTGAATTTTTTTTTGACAAGTAAATATAAATATATAGACATATGTCAAAACAGATGACGCGTCCTATGTACAAAGGGAGTATACTACAAACGCCATCACTTACCAAAAGAAATGTTGTCTATAAACAGGCTCACACCCAGCAATATTGACTCATTGCACCAAAAGAACATAGTCCAAAGAATTAAATCCTTTAGCCCATTAACATTCATCTCGACATTCTCGAAAGCTCTTCTATTTCTTTCTTTCCAAATGGTCCAGATCCCCACTAAAGGAGCAACATCCCAAAAATTACTACTCCTTCTTTTCTTCAAAGACCAGCTGATAATTATCCACTATTTTATTTTTTCACAATTAGAATATGATTTATTCGAACATCACGTCTAAAAGTTAAAGAGAATCATACTCCTTAAGGGTTTGCCAGCATATTAATGCATTATTAAATATTAGACCCTTTAATTCGTTTTTTCAAGCAAAGAATGCTCAAAAGGGAGACACCGTAAGGTTCCTTCTAGCATGTATACAACAAAACACTATGAAACGCAAATGGATCACACAATTGTGCGTTCAGAAAACACAATATTATGGATTGATTTTAAGCCATGGTAGTTAAACCTCTTCCTGAGAACACTTTATGAGCCCCTTTATTATAATTATCAGCAAAAATAAAAGATTTAAACCAAAACAAAAAAGCATCTTTATTATAAGAAGAAAAGACAAGCACCTTGAAGAGCAGAATCGAGTAACGAGGCAAATAAACTAAAGGTAGTGTCTGCACTATCCACCGGTTCATCATCCTCCTGCTTCAAAGCTTTAAGGGAATGAATTCCAGCTCGACGAACAGAATCAGCACCAATATCGACCTCAGATATATCCCGACTGTCAATTGATGATCTCCTCTTAGAAGGAGACAGTGTCTTTGCTGGTGTTCCTTCCGAATGATCAGCATCAAAACTCTCAACCTCTTGTTTAATATTTTCAAGAAAGAGAGCAGCATTACTGAACCTTGACGCTGATCTTTCTTGGTGCGGTGATATGCTTGAACCAGAAACCCTTTTCCTGAACAGGATGTGTGTCAACTAGTAATATGCGCCTTTTCAATTAGAAGCAAAATAATTTATGCTTAAAAGAGGAAATGACAGCAATTCAAAGTCATGGTCGCCAAATTTACAAAGTCTTAGTCACCAAATTTAAATTAAAAGACGAAAAGTAACTCTTTGATGCAATTAAATAATTTCTCTTTCAACATTTTAACCCTAATTTTTATGGAGGTTTTCTAAAACACTTCTACAATTGAATTTTACACTTTCCCATAAATATTATAAACACGTAGAAGTACGAATACCCCAAACATTACTTGTCAAATGAATACTGTTTACCAATATTCACCAAATTTAGTGTTCATGTGCAAGCAAAATACAGAAAATTTGAAGCTGAAACTTGAACAGTACCCATAGCGACGAAACTTCTGTCTGATACTGAGATCTTCGGGATCGAAATAGCTCGGAGAAGTATCCATATCTATATCCATTTTGCCGAAAATGCAGCAGTAGTGCAGTACTATGTGGTGAGAAGCACCGGAGATAGAAGTTTTGAGTTGCGAGGATTTAGATGGACGGACGCTTGAACCCTACCGCGGGAAGAAGGTTTCGAAGATGAGAATTGATATTTGAACCCACAAAAATTGTTGGGAGATGCTAAACAACGCACCCAAAAGTGCTAAACAACGCACCCTTAATTATAAAATTACCAACCTACCTTTAAACTTAAAAAAATTTTAAAAAACAAAAACTAACTTAACCCCCCCTCCCCCACCCCTCATTTCAAACTCTCTCATTCTATCTTACTTTCTCTTCCCTTTTTCTCTTACTTTCTCTCACTTTCTCTCATTCTCTCCACTTTTCTAATAAAAATCTTATATTTCTTCAACATTTACTCAAAGAAAAAAGGTACGTTTCTTTATAATTTATGTAATCTTTTATTAAATGTTAATGTTTGAACTAAATGAAAAAAAAAAAGCATTTTTAGAGGGACCGGCTATACATGCAAACAAAGGCCGGCTTTATACAAGGAGGACCGGGCGGCTATAAAGCATATGGGCCGGGCCGGCTATATTTGAATAAGGCCGGACCGGCTATATTTAAATAACCGGCCGGCTATATTTAAATATAAGGGCGGCTCCTCTTTTTTTTTTTTTTGAAATAATAATGATGTTCCTATTACATTATTTTTTGCTATATTTTTGTTAGATTAAATTGCTTTATTATTAACTTTTAAAATTGCTATATTTTTGTTAGATTAAACTTTATAAAACATAAATTTAAAACATAAAAAAACATATATTGCTATATTACATTATTGATTATTTAAACATAAATTTAAACTTTTAAATTGTTAGCTATATTTAAACATAAATAAGAACATAAATTGCTATATTTAAATATAAATAAAAACATAACTTTTTTTATCGATTATATAAAACATAAATTGATATATGTTTGTTGTTTGATTAAATTTTTGTTTTACGTAAATTTTATAATTCGCTAATTGTTATTGTCATTTATGTATTTTATAATTTTGTTTTACGTAAATTTTGTTAGCTTATTAACTTGTTATTGTTAATTTTAGATGTCGAGTTGGTGGCGTGGCGATGGTGACCAATCGGGACGAGAGCTTATAGCGGGAGGTGAAGGATCGCATAGTAGCTGCATCCGCCCGAGCCAAAGCAAGTAAGAGGCGAGGCGGGATAGTCGCGCCTAGTCGCGGCCTCCACCGATAGTTCATCATCCGCTAGTGTCACTCGTGAGCGGACTCCACCGGCCTTTTCGGCGATCATGGATCCTTTCATCTTTGGTGGTCCTTCGCCAATGGTGAGAGTGATTTGGCGGTGAACGTGAATTAGAGGTAATTGGACCTCAACTGTTTCGATCGGGTCCTTCGCTAGTAGTCGGCGACGGTCGAGCATGAGGCCTGGAAGGAGAAAGGGTGTGATGAGTGCTTCGCATTTTCGGCGGTTGCATCGCACCTATCGATGCGAGATGGGAGACACGACGATGACTCGATGATGATGATGACGACGATGACGACGACGGCGATGGCGACGAGGATGTTGCTATTGGTCGAGGAGGTCGAGGTCGTGGGCGTGGGCGTGGGCGTGGTCGTGGACGGGGACGAGGAGTTGATACCGATGATGATGAGTGGATGTTATTCGATTCACATCCGGGGGCCCGCCACGCCGGCGTACTTGGTTTTCTTGGCCATATTGCGCATGCAATATGGAATGGCGAGGTAAAATAAATTATTTTCACGCATAATTTTGATTATTGTTATCAATATATTTTGTATGAGATTGGTAATGATAATTATTAAATGGGTGATATTTTTTTAACGGAGCGGCAAGTGTTGATTTGTCATAATGTGCCGATCGCCTTACTAAATGGGTGATATTGTCGACAGACGAACGACCTTATTAACAGTGCGGGCTAGGACACTGAGGCGGTGCATGTTTCGGCACCTAAACATGCCTTTGATTTCTACGTTTGTCGGCGATGGCACCGGAAACAAACGGTTTCCATCGCCATTTGGTGAGATGTCTATCACTCGCACGATGTGCATTACATTCTACGGATTCCGGTGGCGGGAATATTGTCATCCCGAACACATCAATCTCGGGAATCAAGGGTCATCGGCCCTATTAGGAATGACAATGTCGAGATCGGCCGGTGAAGTCGAGCGGCGTTAAGTTCAACTTGTTGATGGAACGTCTAAGCCCAGTAGTTAGTCCAAGAAATAGGGCGATGGGTTATATCATGTGGTTCTTTGGGTGCAACATTATTTTGGACAAGACCCGAATCGATTGAGCATTATTTGCCCTTGTTGGCGAGCTTAGGCGCGTTTACGGTTATGCGTGGGGTGCGGCTACCTTAGCATATTTATACCGCCAGTGGGAATTGCTTCTAGGCGAATACCGCCCAAATTGCGGGGTGTTTGACGTTCTTTGCGGTGTGTATAATTAATTATTGAAATTTAATTATGTAATTTTTTGGTAACATATTTAATTGGCACTTGTTTTTAACACATTTAATTGGCACTTTTTCGGACTTGGATCTACGAGTACTTTCCTGCATTTAGACCGAGCGGGAGGCAAGGATGGACGCCGAACTTGCCGTGTTCGTTGAGATGGGCCCCATGCGACACCAAGGACGTCACGACGGCTCTGCTAGAGTATAGACGTGCACTAGATCGATTATCTCCGACTTGGTACGTATTTTATTTATTTTCGTAAGCATTTAATAGAATATTTTATTAATGATGTTTAATTATTTTATAATACGGTGACGTGGACCCCATTCCATGTGAATCCGACCGTGAAGTCCCAATTAGTCTTTTCTCGGGCATAATTCATTCCAAGGATATTACCGAGCCGTACATGCCCGATCGATGCCTACGACGGTTTGGGTATACACAAGTCATACCGTCTCGGATATACGTCCCATCGTGGTGTATAGAGGTCGGAATGCCCATAAGTACAAATGCAAGCACGAGCTTATGAAGAGGGCATGGCAAGAATGGCGACTTCTTCGCTCAATTTGAGCGCCATTGGGTCCTCGGTAGCGAGTTACCCACATGAGGCGGTCGACGGTTACATGGCTTGGTATCGGAGCATTCGCATCCTCGAGTCTCGCCGCGAGCTAGGAGTGCCGTCTTTTGGGAAGTTGATCCCCACGAGATACCGAAGCATCTACGGTGAGTAACTATTAATTTTTATATCGACATTTTTATCAATCATTACATATTATATTTGATTTTGAGTAACTATTAAATATTAACACTTGCGCGTCTGTGGGTTGGACACCAACTGGAGCTTCGAGTCCCGAGGCGGGATGAAACGGACGAAGTTGTCTTTTGGGAGACACTTGATGACTTGTGTAATAAAGTTAGAGAATGGATGTAGATGAACATGTAGGGTGTTTAATTTTACTTTAACCAGGACGAATATATGTATTATTTACTTATGTTTGATACGATATTTTGGTTTCAGTCTTTATGTATGATAAACATTTTCCTGACTTTGCATTCTATAATTGTTGGACATTTCAAATTGATAGAAAAGTGCCTAATTACTTTAACATTACACAATATAGAAAAGTTCATAATTAATAACATTACACAAATGTTTTCTTTTTACACGCATGTTGTTCAAATTCTGCATCGTTGCCTCCAAAAGGAAAATTCGCCCGGTGTGCAATGTTGGGATCACAAATTAGTTCCCAACCGGGTATAATCTTTGGCATTGGAGAGAACCCAGGCATATATAATGCAATGAAGTGGTTTCCATTAACCAAACCGAAGTCTATCTGTTCATTTGGCGGTGCACCTTCTTCGGCCCGAGACTTTAGTGGTAAGTATGTCGTACTCTGCTGAAGTGACCAACATGTGACTATCTTTTGGTACTTGGTCGCAATCACAAGTCCTAAGTCCATGAGATCCAAATAATGCTCTTCGGGTGCTGGAGAGTGATACCATTCAAGTCTATATTTTCCTGCATTTACTACATGCTCCCGCAAAACTCGTACATAAAAATTCCGTTTTCCACGAGCTCATGTAGCAATTCGAGTCTCACATCAAGCCAACGCTCCTCGAACCATCTTGAAATAGGGCAATGACTCGAACCCACAATTTCCATCTCCCTTTACATTTACATAATCATCAATGAAGTCATGAATGAAGGATGGTACTTGATCTGCGAATGGAAATGAATTACCCGTACTATGCATCGATGAAGATCGACCTCGACCTCGACCTCTACCTCGACCTCGACCGGAGATGGACATTGGGTCACTAATCATGGAGTATGTCCGATCTACGTGCTCCCAGTCGGACAACTCCCTTTTGGTCGAGTTTTCCCTCGGACGTCCTTTGTGATGCTCATGTATAGGTGTACCTAAACATTGTAACATTACACAATATAGAAAAGTTCATAATTAATCATTTTAACATTACACAATATAGAAAAGTTCATAATTACATATTATATTTAGATATACCTGTTGTCGCCGCATGAGAATGAAAGTAGGCGTGAAATCGGCTGGCATAATGCTGCTTTCTGTCTTCAGGCACATTTTTTATATCATACATCAGGTTGTTGAGCACTTCATCTGCCACAGAGTAGCTCCCTCCGATCGGTTCATCAAATTTTTCTCCCTCCATATGTAAAGTCCTCCAAAAGACATGGATACCGTGGGGATCAATTGGTAGATTAGCGGCCTCCAACACATTCATTTCATGTGCACACGGTAAGCCATGTGTTAGTCGAACGAACAACCGCATTTTCGAATCGGTACCAATTTTCTTTTTCTGACCCCGTACGTCAACCTCTTCGATGAGCAGTTCAATACAATGGTGTGATACTTTACCTCTCAAGTTAAAAAACAATAACCTATCTGTTACTTTCAAATCAAAGTTCCTTGCCCGTTCAAATGTAGTCTTGATCTCATTGAATTGGAGCTCGATCAAGTCATGGATATGCAAGACTAAACTATCCAAACTGTTTGACGATGTTTTTAACCAACTCTTTAACATCCCATGTGCACTCTCAACTCTTGTATGCGATATGGCATAAAAATAAATTAGATCAATGTAAAATTGGATTTCTTAAATCATTAAATTAAAGATAAATTTAAAACTAGTACTGTTGGTAGTAGTAGTTCCAAAATGCACATAATTTTTGTCCAAGCATGGACAAATCGATCTCGATACGGCTCCAACCATTCCTTCTTCACGTAGCGATCGAGTGGTATCCATTTCCATTTTTCTTCCATCGAGCCAACATAAGTTGATATTCATCCTCGATCTTGGCGTGCACTATCCTTTGCCATCGTGAACTAAATGCTTTGGTAAATTTTTTATTCTTCATCATTGTACCAAATATTTTTCCACGTTCTTGGATATGTGTCGCCTACATAAAAGATGTTTTGACTCGGGAAAATGATGCTCAACAGCACTCATCAAAGCCAGTTCTCGATCAGTAACTATCACATCAGGAGCCGCAGACTATAAAACATCATCCGGTGAGTCATTGCCCAAAAGAAGCTTGCTTTCCTCTCATTTTTAAGAAGGCGAATGCTACATGATAATTTTTGCCCGTCGATGTAATCCCAATGATCTCCAACATAGGCATATCGTATTTGTTTGTCCGATACGTACAATCCATACACAAAACATACGGATATAACGTCGGCGCTCCTGCGCCTTCGGGTGAGCAAACATGACATCGCCCGAACGTTTGTCCCTCCATATGCCTAAACCACGTCGGTATCCCAAATTCTTTAACAAGGAAAAAAATATTGCATCTTTGTCATGTTGCCCATTTTATTCATTCTTATCTTCATTGGGCATTTTGCACTGCGAGCATTAAATAAAATTTACGTCAATAGTGAATCTAAAAAAATGTTATCAATTATTTTAAACAGATTTCTCACTTAACACATTGATTTCTGTACCTGTCTCAAACTGCTGCAATTTTCTGGATTTTCTTTCTTTATGGCGATGAGTATCTGTTTCCCCTTTATGTTTGCATGACTTAATTCTTTGATCATACCGAATTCCTTCTCGAAACGCCGTTTCGATCTATGCCTTGGTGATAATCCGACGAGTTGATGGTTGTGTTTGCCCTTCTCTTTCTTAATGATCACCTTCCACTTACCATGGGTATTTTCCACGGCTATTACTTCAAACGGGCATTCTATTTTCTTTGTGCCTCTCAAATTTCGATCCGCTTCGTCCAACTCTCCGTCATATTTGTAAACCCCCCCTCTCACATCCAAACCACAACCTTTTACATCCGTTCGCCCTTGTTTTCGCCTTGAATTCTTTAGGTACATATTATGTTCTTTTCCTCTGCTCTAATCCAAGCTTCAACTTCTTCTCGTGGCAAACACATCATCAGTCGCAAAAAAATGTGACACGTCAGGGAAATCTTCCGTATCATCATTAACGATGTGAATACCCTGCAAATAAACATAATGTAGCATTAAAAAAAATTTAATTATCCATGTATTGAATTAAAGTATGTTACTTCATTTGTATATCACTTATTTGTATATAGTGTAATTATATAAAACATAAAAAATAAACATAAAATAAAATAAAAATAACCAAGACTTTAATTTACAAAAAAAACAAAAAAAAAATCAACCCATCACACTTTAATTAAAGTATGTTATATTATTTGTATATATAGTGTAATTATATTTAACATATTTAACATAAAAAACAAACATTATATAATAAAATATAAATAACCAAAGACTATTTAATTTATAAATAATAAAAAAAAAACCAATACACTTTAATTAAAGTATGTTATTTTATTTGTATATATAGTGTAATTATATTTATAGTTATATTTAACATATAAAACATAAAAAATACAAAACAAAACAACACAATTTTATTTACAAAAAAAATATATATATATATAAAAGGAGGGCCGGGCCGGCTTTATTCAATATGGCCGGACCGGCTATATAACAAATGGGCCGGGCCGGCTTTTTTGTTATATAGCCGGGCCGGCTATATTGAATATGGGCCGGACCGGTTGTTTTTATTGAGGGCCGTCCCGGCCATTTTTAAATAATGCCGTCCCGGCTATGAATTCCCGAAAAAAAACCCTAATTTAAATGAAAAATATTAGATTAAATTGAAAAACGTACCGTAAAATAGCTATCTTCGGTAAAATTGACATTATTGTTGTAATCCATATCTCCGTATATCAAAATTTAGATTGAAAAGAGGGAGAAAGTGAGAGATAAAGTGAGAGTGAGAGTGAGAGTGTGAGAGTTAAAGTGAAAGTGAGAGTGAAAGGTGAGAAAAACTATTTATACTTTTTTTACCTTAGTTTGTTTTTGTAAACAGTACATTAAGAAACAGTACATTAGATAAATAGTTTATTAAATTTGTCCGAACAAATAAAATCTAACTGCAATAATATATATTAATTAAGAACTCTAATCATTTTTATCTTTTATACTAATCAAGGGCGTTTTTGTCATATTTTAAAAAATTCATTAAAAAGGGTGCGTTGCTTAGCACTATCGGGTGCGTCGTTTAGCGCCCATGAAATTGTTTAGCACACCCCAAAACAAAAATTACAAAAATGCCATTATAAATTGGGAATTGCTATTCCAACCCCCATAATTGCTGAGTATACCCCCTTATCATTATTATAAAATTGCCATAATTTTAAAAAACTATATTACCCTTAAAAATTTTAAGAACCTAAAATACTGTGCGGCACCTCCGACCGCACGCCCTAAGGTATGTGCGGCACCCCCAGCCGCACGCCCTAAGGTATGTGCAGCGGACCAGTGCCGCACATTCCTTAGGGTGTGCGGCCGGGGGTGCCGCACACTACGTGAATACCGGTCCCGCCTTGCATCAACTGAATCGGAGATCGCGGTGAAATGATGGGGACATGACCTGAGATGGAGGAAATGCTGTTAGATCTTTTTTGATTGGTTTGGAATTAGCCTTGGTTTCGATTTTTGATTGGATTAAATTCATTGTTTGTGATTGTCATTGTTTATTGTTTTCTCTGTTTCGATCTCTTTTGCTTTCTATTTTGGATCTGCAGCTTCAGATTTGTTGCAATTTGGATTGAGTGTTGGCGATCTGATGGTACCTTGGTAATTAGATCTTGATTTCATCTTTTAATAGTGCAAAAAAAAAGAAGAAGAAGAAGAAGCAAAAAAGAAGAAGAAGAATTGGGAGTTTATTGTTAAAGGGTAAAATAGGAAAAAAATGGGGGTATACTTAGTAATATAGTAGGTATAATATTTGAAGGGGGGGTAGACTTAGTAAATGGGTAGACTAAGTAATTTTGGGGGTAGGAATAGCACTACCCTTATAAATTTAGATTTAAATACCTTATTGTTACTAAGTACACCCCACCCCTTTTTTATCTAATTTCAATAACACTTAGTACACCCCCAAGGTTTTTAAGTACACCCCTCTCAATTCATATTCATAATACTTCAAACTCAAAACTCTTCTTCCTCCTCTTCATTTTCTTCCAACTTCCATCCTACTTCAAACCCTAAATTCCAAAAATACATCCACATTGCTTCTAATGATGGAAAAACAAGTCAAAGGGACCAATTATGTAAGTATTTCATCTCATTTTATGTCTTTAATTGTAATTTTCTTCATTTTTTTCGGAGTTTTTCTGGGTATCGTGTTCGGCAATGGACCATGGAACAATATATAGACTGTTCGGCAACACCACCGAACATTTTGTAGTTAGTTCGGCTGGTACCCACCGAAATTTCTTCAAATAGATCGGCAGGGGTACCGAACTGTTAGTCTTATGTTCGGTATGGGTACCGAACTGTCTTCATATTGATCGGCAGGGGTACCGAACTGTCCACTTTTTGTTCCATGGGTACCTACCGAACAGTATGTATGTTTATTTGCTTATTAAGTCTTGTTATTGTAATTGTTAATAGGATTCAAATACGTTGTCTTCGGAGGGCAGTGTGATTGGCCCTGAAGAAAATCAGATCATTCCTTATCAACCTGGAGTTGAAAACAATGTTGAAGATATTGTGTTGGATTTCACAGAAGTGTTCACGACGCATGAATTGTTTTCATCTCGTGAGGTTATGTTTGATTGGGTGCGTGCTAGGGGACAGGAGCATGGCATTGTCATAATAATCAGCAGGTCGGACAGTGGTACAACTAGTTGCAAAAGGGCTCGAATGTTGATGACTTGTGAACGTAGTGGCCATTACCGTGAAAAGAAAAAGGTTGAGGCACTACCATCAGCATCAGAAAATGTCGAAGAGGCTAATGCTAATGTGAGTAAACGAAAAGGAAGAGAGAAACGTACGAAGTGTGGATGTCCTTTTCGTTTGAGGGGGAAGCAATTATCTGCTAATGAATGGCAATTAGAGATTCAATGTGGTGTGCATAATCATCCAACTGCGGAATACTTAGAAGGCCACTTATATGCTGGGCGATTATCAGTGGAAGAGGAGGAATATGTAGTTGATTTGTCACACAACAATAGTAAACCGAAAGACATTTTGTTTGGTTTAAAACAAAAATTTGAACAGAATAAGTCCACAATAAAGACGATCTACAATGCTCGTACGAAGAGTAAAGTTACTGAGCGTGATAGCCTATCAGAAATGCAACAGCTTATGTTTAAATTGAAGAAGCATGGGTATTTATATCATGATCGGCGCTGCGAGAAGACTAATACTGTAAAGGATCTTTTCTTTGCTCACCTGACGAGCATTGATTTATTGAAGTGTTTTCCGAAGGTCATCTTTATGGATTGTACTTACAAGACAAATAGGTACAAGTTACCTTTGTTGGAGATTGTTGGTGTGACATCGACACATATGACTTTCTCTATTGCAGCCGTGTATTTGGAGTCTAAGAAGGAAGACAACTATATGTGGGCATGCACAATATTGAAGTCCTTGATGCATCAATCTGAGCTACCCAGTGTAATTGTTACTGATAGAGAAAAGGGTTTGATGAATGCAATTGAGCACACTTTTCCCTCTTCGAGACATTTTCTTTGTCGGTGGCATATTAATAAGAATGTTTTGGCAAATTGCAAGAAAATTTTCCGAAAAAAGGAGATGTGGGATTCATTTATTGCAGCTTGGAATGTTTTAGTGGTCGCAGATACTGAGTTAGAGTTTGATCAGTTCCTTAGCAGCCTGCAATCAAACTTCAAAGAATATCCATCTGCTTTGAATTATGTCATTGAGCATTGGGTAGTGCCGTACAAGGGGAGATTTGTTGCTTGTTGGACAAATACCGTCATCCATTTTGACAACACCACAACAAACAGGTATATTCACTTCAATGTATATTGATTTTTATATGTCTTAGATAAAGATGTGCTTTAAACCAATGGATTTCTGATTTCAGGGTGGAGAGCCATCATGCAGCGTTGAAAAGACAGCTCGGATCCAACCAGGGTAGCTTCGATACTTGTTGGCAACAGATTCACACGCTCATTGAGACATCACACAATGCAATAAAGCAATCATTTGAGAAGAGCAAGAATGTAGTTCAACATAAATACAAATCAATTGTATTTATGTCTCTACGAGGTATGGTGTCAATACATGCATTGAACAAGATTTATGAAGAAATGAGTGGAATCGGTGAAGATCCTGTAGACCCTCTGTTGTGTGGTTGTTCATTGAGAAAGACTTGCGGATTGCCATGTCGTCATCAGATTTCCGAGTATGTGAGATCGAACACACCAATTGATGATCTCCTCTTAGAAGTAGACAGTGTCTTTGCAGGTGTTCCTTCCGGAGCAGTGCTATTCCCACCCCAAAAAATAGCTAAGTATACCCTTTCACCTTTATTACAAAATTATCACAATTTTAAAAGATTATATTACTTTTAAAATTTTTGAAAACCCTAAGATATGTGCGGCACCTCTTACTGCACGCTTAATGGTATGTGCGGCACTCCGGCCGCACACCCTAAGGTATGTGCGGCGGACCAGTATCGCACATTCCTTAGGGCTTGCGGTCAGGAGGTGCCGCACACTCTATTCGCAGTTTTCTCTAAAGAAGAAAAAAAATTACACTCGATTATTATGAGACAAACGATTTACTCTTAACTGAACCCCCAAGTCCAACTTCCTAACAGTCAAAAGGTCAAATCTCAAACTGTTTTTACAAAATTCTTCGCGGTCGCCGTTTAAAGTGCTTTTCATACGGATTCAATGGAAGTCGACGGCTTCATGTACGAAACCCTATGTCCTCTCTCACCCTCCGCCACCACAACTACCGTCATCGCCTCCGACCAACCGCCACCGTCCTTACCAAGTGAGAATTTGAGGTTTATTGTTCAAGGGTAAAATAGAAAAATAAGTGTGGGTATACTTAGTAATATAAGTGGTATAATATTTGAAGGGTGAGTGAACTAAATAAATGGGTATACTTAGCAATTTTGGGGGTTGGAATAGCAAGTCCCTTCCTTCCGGGTGATCAACATCAAAACTCTCAACCTCTTGTTTAATATTTTCAAGAAAGAGAGCAGGATTACTGAACCTTGACGCTAATCTTTCTTGGTGCGGTGATATGCTTGAATCAGAAACCCTTTTCCTGAACACGATGTGTGTCAACTAGTGATATGCGCCTTTTCAATTAGAAGCAATATAATTTCAGCGGCCTAAATGACTTACCAATTGCGCCGAGCGTCGCACATTTTTAATGAATTTTTATAAAATATAACGAAAATATCCTTGATTAGTATTATATATAATTAAGATTAGAGTTTATATTAATGGTATTGACAAATAAATATATTGATATAGTTCAGATAAATTTAATGGAGGATGTACTGTTTAATATATTGTTTATTTATACAAATAAGCTTTTATTATTAATTATAATTAAGATTAGAGTTTATATTAATGTTAATGACTATTTTACAGTATGTTTTTTTTTATTTTTTTCAATTATTTCATTTAATTAAGGATTTTTTTAATAAAAAATAGAGTCGGTCTGGCCCTATAGGATATAGCCGGCCCGGCTATATAACAAAACGTCGGTCTGGCCATTTGTTATATAGCCGGCCCGACTTTATCTAATAGTGCTGGCACAGCTCTCCCCAAATGTCAATCTATTTTTTTTTTTAAATAAAATTGTCTTGGCCCTATTCTTTTTTTTTTTGCTAAATTTTTTATGTTATATTATTTGTGTTCAAAATACAAATGATACCTCTTTAAAAAGAAAAAAAAATGGCAAAAAAAAAATAAAAATACAATGATACTACACTGTTTAAAAAAAATTCAAATAACAATTACAAATTAACAATGTTTAAAAAAAATTCACAATGTTTAAAAAAATAATAATAAATAAGGCCGGTCGGTCATTTTAAAAAAGAGCCGGGCCGGCTCTTTTTTAAAATGACGGACCGACTATAGAGGAGGGAGAGATTAGTGTAGATTTTGTAAATAGAATGAAGGGTATTTTAGTAAATGTAGAATAAGTGGGTGCGACGCTTAGCACAATTGGGTGCGTCATTTAGCATCCCTCTATAATTTTATAGCAGCTAAATGACGCACCCAATTATGCTAAACGTAGCACTTTTTTAATAAATTTTTATAAAATATGATAAAAATACCCTTGATTAGTATTATATATAATTAAAATTAGAGTTCATATTATGGTATTGACAAATAAATATATTGGTATAGTTCAGATAAATTTAACTGAGGATGTACTGTTTAATGTACTATTTATTTACACAAACAAGCCTTTATTATTAATTATAATT
Source organism: Platycodon grandiflorus (assembly GCA_016624345.1). Taxonomy (NCBI): domain Eukaryota; kingdom Viridiplantae; phylum Streptophyta; class Magnoliopsida; order Asterales; family Campanulaceae; genus Platycodon; species Platycodon grandiflorus. The sequence continues at coordinate 37,508,297 of CM028366.1, forward strand.
AAGATTAGAGTTCATATTAATGTTATGACTATTTCACAGTATTTTTTTTCATTTATTTCATTTAATTAAGGGTTTTTTTACTAAAAAATATAGCCGGCCTGGCGCTATAGGATATAGCCGGCCCGGCTATATCTAATAGTGCCGACCCGGCTCTCTCCCAAATGTCAATCTTATTTTTTTAAAATAAAATTGTCTTGGCCCTATTCTTTTTTTTTTTTGCTAAATTTTTTTATGTTATATTATTTGTATTCAAAATACAAATGATACCTCTTTAAAAAGAAAACAAATGGCAAAAAAAAAAAAATACAAATGATACTACACTGTTAAAAAAAAAATTCAAATGACAATAATAATTACAAATTAACAATGTTTAAAAAAATAAAAAAATAAGGCCGGTCCGTCATTTTAAAAAAGAGCCGGCCCGGCTCTTTTTTAAAATGACAGACCGGCTATAGAGGAGGGAGAGATTAGTGTAGATTTTGTAAATAAATTGAAGGGTATTTTAGTAAATATAAAATAAGTAGATGTGACGCTTAGCACAATTGGGTGCCTCATTTAGCATCCCTCTATAAATTAAGGGCCTATTTGATTTAGCTGATGAGAAATGACTTATGACTGATTACTTATAGCTAGAGCTAGCAATGGGCTGGGTTGGATCGGTCCAATGCAAGCCCATCGGACAAACACTTAATATTGGTCCGGGCTGGGCCGGCCCCAATTCTGCTAGGGCCTAAGAAAAGTTAAGCCCAGCCTAACCCACCAAAGTTCATCGGGCAAAAAAGCCTTTGTCGAAAAAATAAATAAACTAAATGAAAGTAAGGAACAACTGCTAGTCTGCTGCTACCCAATTGTCAAATCAAGTACTAAGTTAATTACTAAACAAAAGCTATAGTGGCATTGTTTGGAAATAAATAACAGCTAAGTATCTAAAGGGCTTAAGATAGATTACAAGCAAATTACAAAACCAAAGTTTTCTCCCAAGTTCAATAAACAAAGCCAAATTACAAAACAAAAGCAATAGTGTAATAATAACTTCCAAGTCCCAAGTGGCCTGACTTAAACCAAAGTGACTGTGCGGTGTGCAGCTGTTGTTTGTTTGTGCTTTAAGCCTTTGTGTATTGTGTTGTTTGTTTAGTGTAAAAAAAAAACAATGCCCGAAGAAATTGAGATTGAGCCTAAAAAAAAAAAAATTAAAATAGTGACGTGCCAGGGCCTACTGGATTGGGTAAAAAAGACTCGCATTTTTTTGGGTCTAAAAAAATTGAACTTGAGCCCATGTAAACATCGGGCTGATTGAGCCGGCCCATTGGGCTGGACTGATTTTACCGGCTCTACTTATAGCCGATGACTTATCACTGTCACTTATAACTGTTGACTTATGACTAATGATTTATGAATTGGTGTTGTTTGATTTAACTTTTCAAAATGCTGATGAGCTGTCTTTAAGTTAGTGTGACTGTTTGATTGATAAGGTGAAAAAGTGCTGAATTAAAATATAAGACTAAAATACATTCATCATTAAATATTCTTTGCATTATTATTATTATTATATTTATTATTATTTACTATTAATACATATTGTTAATATTTATTTTTATTTTTATTATTATCATTATTCACTATTATTTATTTATTATTATATTTATTACAATTATTATGTTTATTTATTATTATATTTATTACAATTATTATGTATTACTATTATTATTATTATTATTAGTATTTACTACTACTATTATTATTACTATTATTATTTACTACTACTACTACTATTATTATTATTATTTACTACTATTATTAATTTTAAAATTATCATTATTATTTACTATTATTATTATTATTATTATTTACTACTAGTATTAATATTAATAATATTATTATTATTTACAACTATTATTATTATTATTATTATTATTATTATTCACTACTAGTATTATTAATATTAATAATAATAATAATAATAATAATGATAATAATAATATAATAATAATATAATAATAATACTAATAATATTATTACTAATAATAATAATAATATTAATTATATTAATTGTATTAAATTATTAATAATAATATTATTATTATTATTATTATTATTATTATTATTATTATTATTATTATTATTATGGGTAATCTTGAGATATAGAAAATTTTACTAAAGAAGATGAATTACTTATTTTTAAAAAATAAAAATAAACACTATATCTAGTGCTTATAACTTATTACTTACATATATTTTAAATGACTTATATATAATTTATAACTTTTTTACTTATAAATAAAATCAACCGTGTTTAAAATAATTTACGATAAATTGTAAGTCATAATCACCTATTCTTAATGCTAATCAAACAGGGCCTAAATGTCATTTCGACAAACTTACTTTTTCAAATGCGGTACAACGGTAAATAACGATATTGTTTGGGAAAATCGAGGTGGACGCAGGATCACCAGAAAAAACCACCTACTTTTCCCATCAAAACTATAACAGCCACCAACTTCCAAATACGTATATATATATGTCACCCAAATCGAGCGATGAACTCCATTGAAGCTCGAATTCCGATAAAATGGCGACAACATCTCCAATCGCTTCATCTCCATCTCGAGTCCTACGGTCAGCGGTTCAGTCGCCGTCGCCTCCTTGCATTGTCTTCACCGACTACGCCTTTTTCCGGGCACCATGGCCGTCGTCCCAAATCATGTCGCTGCAGAAGAGCCAGACTTATCTATGCCCAATTTCAGTGAAACTGTCGCGTAGTAGAGTTAATTGTGTTACCAAATCGACGGAGGGGAGAGAATCCGAGATTCTAGACGGCGAGACTGTTGATGATGATGATGAGAAGCCGGGTGTGGAGCTCAAAATCCGGGGCCGGCCGGACGCGGAGGAGCCGGTTCGTGAAGAATTTCCGAGCGGTTCGGGTGGTTCGCAGAGAGCTGTGAGCTCTTGGTCTGATTCCCTCTCACTGGGAATTCGTGAACCTGTTTATGAGGTCTGTTTTCCGCGTAATTAATGATTGTCTTTTTGAAAAGATTTGTTAATTTGATTTCATTAATTTTGATACCTTTGTTGGCCAATGCTTGTGCAGTAAGGTGTTGTTCGGTATAACCGGTTCATATTTGGTCGGGCAACATGCAATATTTTATTGCTTTCTAATTTCTTTATACTCTATAGTGTATTTAAATTTTCCTATTTACTTTAGGTTATTAAGTTTAGGAAAATGCTACCCCACAAATGCATGTATTGATAATTGTAGAGTACAGCAGAACACTTAAAATGCATATTATGTTTTCTGTGAGTGTAGCAACGCTCTTAGTTCTCGCCTTCTCGGATTTGATGTCCTTTCACATGTCGATGAGAAGCATTGCAACAGGAATATCATTGAAAATGTATTCTTCTTTTTTTTTTTTTTCTTCTTTCCTTTTTCGGTTTTTCTGGAATGTGTTAAAATGTTGGACATTTTCTGTAGTCATTCTCATTGCTGGCGAGTAGAGTACAACTGTTATGGTTAGATGAGGTACGAGAATGTATTAAAGAATAAACACGATCAATACCGTGTTCTAAGAAAGCTATGCAAGTGCTGGAAAAGAAAAAGAAGTACAAACAATGATATGCCAGAACACTTTTGTAGTCAACAAATATCAAAGAAGATAGAAAAAGTTAAAAGGCACTTTAGTGATCATTCAAGAGTAAATGACTGATCAATCTAGTGACAAAATCGGGGCACAATTTGGAGCATTTACTAGTAACTCAAGAAATTTATTTCATTTGAAGAATCATTTAAGTTCTATTTCATCCCTAAAGAAAAAGTAACCATATCTTTGTTGCTCCTTATTTACTCGACCAGAAACTGTTATTCATGATGTGAAGGTGCAAAGATATCTGCAATGGTGATGATATATACTCTCAACTCGACTTAGCCTTTATTCCAATTACATGGGGTCAGCTAGCAATGATGACAGTACAAATGTGAATTTGTGTGCTTATCCAAAAAGGAAATATTGTTATTGACAGGAATATTGGATGAATCTGATCATGAAATGTTGGTCGAAGACTCAAAATCAAGAAATTCAAAAGACAGTGCGAATCGTCTTCCTATAATTAATATTAGAGTAAAAAATTTTGTGCTATTTAGACCACTTTGCTCCATCTCAAGTAGTAATCTGCGCCCTCTGTCCCAAAATAAGTGTTCCCTATTCCATTTTAGGACGTCCCAAAATAAGTGTCCCCTTTCCAATTTTGCAAAGATTCCTATAGCAAATCGTCTATTATATCCTTATTAATTTTGAGAAGAAAAAAGAAGAGGGACTCATTGATTTGACCCACTGAGGCATATTATGAGGGTAATAAAAAAATTTACATAAAGTCGTTCACTTTCTTAAAACCAGTGTAAAGTCAATAGGGGATACTTATTTTGGGATGGAGGGTTACTAATTTATACTAGTATATAAAAGGAGAAAACATTGGGGAACTATAATTTGAAGTGCTTGTTAATAACATTTCACATTGTAGCCTTCTTTTTTGTCTGAAATATTTTAGGGGGGAATGAGTTGTAGTTTTAAATTTAAGCATAAATTGCAGGTTGAATGGAAGGGTGTAACTTGAAAATTTTGAGCTGAAGGTGCAAACCTGTCACGCTGCCCCTCATGTAGACAGGCAAGTGTAAGCTAGTTGTTAGTTTCGTGGGTATGGGATTGGTATATGTCAGTTCGAGAGTAATAACCCTCAAGTTTTTCTTCTCCATGAACACTTTCTCATGGTAATAAGGCCAACCATTTTATATGCTGTGGCGAATCGAACGACTTGAAACATTTCTGGACAATATTAAGCATTCAGGAACAATGGCTGGAACTTGCATTGACTACAAAGAATGGTGGGTAGTGAGAATAAAATATCACCTCCCTATGCTTCATTTACGGAAATAAAACACTTCTTTATGATAACAAAGGCAATATATTGGAGATTTGGCTTAAATGGAGTGAATTCATATTATGTTATTCATAAAGCTTATTGTGAATTTAATTCGTTGAGGCTATCAGTGACAATTCATGTGATTTCTTGGAAAGTTGCAGCTTCAGTGTGGAATTAACATCAACTACTGTTTTTGTTTTTGTTTTTTTTAATATCAATGTCAATAATGATTTCTTACGTGTAAGTCATTTTCTTTTGAAAGGTTGTAGAAGTAAGCTTAAATGGAATGGTGTCTACCAGGAAAATCAACAGACGGCATTTATTAAAATCAAGTGGTGAGTCGATTTTATGGAGAAATAATATCTTCTGTCATCTGAGGGGATAGTTGCAATTAAAGTGCTTAAATTCTAATATTTCTTTTGACTTGCTCTGTAGCATCTCATCATGAAACTTGTTTTTTGGAAACTTTAGTGACATTCATCTCATGTGAAACTCTCTTGTTAATATTGTTGTACATATATACATAGTATATATATGAGTATTGTTAGCACCCCTCTCATGATTAAGCTAAAAGCTTGTAGTAGAGGTGCAACTTTATTTTCTTACACATTGTTAGTCCAGACGCATGACACGGTTTGACTTAGGTCCAGACCCTTGGCCTGCACCAACTCAGAGCTCATGCCCCACGTTCACTTGAGCTTCTTGGCTTCCTCAAATCGAGCCAATTGTGCTGGCTCAACCATCCAAGGAAAGGTCCAACAATCTTCCAACCCCTACACTCATGGGCGATCAAACCAGTTATTAGGACAATTTTATTTCCTTGTACACTTTTTAGCCCAAATAGTACTATGTATTAACTTAGGACTTGACTTTACCCCCAAGACTGCTCCGACTTAGGCCTCATTGGACACCACTTGATCTCCATTGATTTTACCTCATGGCCTACAACCCAAGCATGATGTTTAACACCACCAAGTAGAGCCCAACAATTATCTGCCTACCAATGACTTGCTCTGATATGAATTGTTATGTTCTGTTAAGTTACCAACTGATCTAAAAGTTTAAGCTTTTAGATAGGGGCCCAACAATGTATATCAAACTCAACACTCCCCCTCACGTGTGACCCATCCGCTCGTGGAGAAACGAACAAATATGCACCATCAGGGCAGCACAAACCAAATAGAGTGACAATATGCACTCACAATATTTCGGGTATTACAAATGCAAGTGGGACGACTCAAACCCAAGACCTTGCCAAACCAGAGCTCTGATACCATGTTACCAACTGATCTAAGCTATTAGATAGGGGCCCAACAATCTATATCAAACTCAACAGGTTCAAACACGTACTGGAAAACTTGATGATGATCAGCCATAATCAAAATTCTTCGTTCACATGCTTATAATTATGTACGTAATATCAATGTGTGTGCCAGTGTGTGCACTCTCTTATTCATTTATATTATGTATATGATTTTTGCAATGGTTAATTACGCTGTGATTGATCCTGCGTGATCCCATTTCTGGGTTTTTTGGAATAATGCCAAAGGTATTCAGATATCTACTGCACTTATGAGCTCTGTTTTACTTAATTTAGATTCCCAATAACAGGTCTTCGGCCTCGAGATATCCGAAGTGTTGATCCATCACTGTGGCTGACAAATACAATGCCTTCCTTGCTGGTAAGGCATCTACTATTTCGTGGTGGTACTGTTTTTGTTCTTGATAACTTGATTTAATTAATTAACAATTTGTATGCAATTAAGTAGCAACTGGATGCAACTTGTGGCTTCTTAGTGCCGTTACCATTTTTGTAACATATGACATCTCTGTTGTAGTAAATTACTCCCGCTGTTCCTCGAGAAGATTCCACTATTCCATATTTGGATGATCTAAAAAAACTGACCACTTTGAAAAGTAAAGCATTTTTTATATTACTTTCACAGATTTTCCCTCGGGTATAACAAAAATTAGTAAGTAACATCTACACATCACATCCGTTTTAAGGTAAGCAAAAAAAATAAATAAATAATAAATAAAATATATATATATATATATATATATATATATATATTCTAGTTAATTGGATCTCCTTAATCTGTTTGCCAGTCAAAAGGGGCACCGTTTAGGGAACCGAGGGAATACATTTTATTGTTGATCCCATTATGCAAGTATTTAAGAGGTAAAGAAAGATCTTAACTTTTTCCCCCCTATTTCTTCTACAAAAAATGCCTTTTTTTTTTTTTTTTGGGGGTGGGGGGTTTCAATTTCTTTTACCGAAACATAGAACTTTAGTCATGGAGTTACTATCTTCATGTTTATATAGCATAGAACCAATCTTGTTTTAATTAATCTCTTTTTTAGGCATTTAGTTTGATAATGCTGAAGAATATCCTCTATGTACTTTCCTTGGAAAAAAAGAAACATTGGTATTTTTTCCTTAAAAAAAGAATATTGATGTTACGTGAAGAGAAAAGAATTAATGCCACCTTGAACTGATAATGGATGTGTTTCATATGGTAGTTCATTAACACTTAATAGTATTTCTGGGTTTGATGGATTTTAAATCATTGTCTATGAATGATCTTTTTTTGTGTGTGTGTGTGTTTGTGTAATTCCTGCTATAGGTTCGTGAGAATGCCATCCTATTGAATTTGGGCTCACTACGTGCAATAGCGATGCAAGAGAGTGTCTTTATATTCAATTATAATCGGTAATCTTCCCTTTTCTTTGAGAAGTATAACATTTCATTTGGTTAAGCTTATATTTCTTTGTATTATGATTTTTAATTAAAACTTAACTGATTATGTCAGATGATGTAACAGAACTTGTGAACTGACATGTTTTTTCAATCTCATTGTTGAACATTGTAGTAAAGGAGGAAAAGCTTTTATTGATGCATTGTTGCCTCGCCTGAACCCTAAAAGCATGATTGGAGGTCCATCAATGCCTTTTGAGCTTGAGGTTAGTCTAGTCCTACTAGTTATCCAAGTTGACTTGTACATGTACTTTGTGTTAATACATGAGGAGTCAAAGTATATTATACGTCAAGTTGACCATGTAGTTGGACCATAGTTCAAAGTTTGGGCCGTATTTCGTTGACTCGGAGCAGAGGAAGGTCGTTATCTCATTCAGAAACTTTACAAAATCTTTCTGTTCCTTCTTTGTTTCAGTTCCCCATGATGGTGCCTTGTTTTCGTATCATTCATTTTCTCTTACTTTCACAGTATCTTGTCACTGGAAAAACTTTTTCAAGTTCATGAATCTTTACGTCTTTTCCAAGGGTTATTCTTGAAATATCATTCGATGTCCTCCAGAAGAGAGATATTATTAGGTTAGAGACACTCTCATGCGCCGAGCCTGAAAATTACCTGTCTATAGGGTCTGATATTTATGTACCTTGTTATTTCTTTCTCTAAGTGGTGGTGAGGTAATTTCTCCATGTAGAGTTCTTATATGTTTCAATGAAAGCATTTATTCTCAATATGTGTAGTACTGTGGAAAACTTATTGTAGTTCTTCAACGTTTCTGTTTTCCAAAAATATTGTGATCATTACTATCATTACCGCACTGTCTCTAACGCTGTTGTGGAGCTAGTAAAAGCAAAATGCTTTGCAGTGCGTGCTTTTTTGTGTTAGCACATCAAAGTGGTGCCTCTGTGCATGTATTTACCTTTACACATCCTACTCACAGTATGTGAATTGAATGGCTCACTGACAATCCCTCGATCCAATATTTCCTCTGGCCTTGCGTTTTCAAGTTGTTCTTCTTGTGAAAATAATTTTAATTAAGAGTTCGTACAGTTAATTACTTACTTAGTACTCCCTCTGTTTCAAAATGTTTGTATTTTGGCTCTAAGAATTTGTTCCAAAATAATTGTTTTAGCTTTGTAATGCATGTTTTGCCTAATTTACCCGTCTTCTCTCAAGTCCCAATAATTAATCATCTCTTCATTAAATACTTTATCTTCTTCGGATGGTTATCTCCTTCTAATTTATCTTTTCAACTACTCCTAGCACAAAAATTAAGGATATTTAATAAGGGTATATTTGTCAACCTATAAAATTTCTTAATACGTGTGCACAACTCTAAAACGACAATCTTTTTGAAACAGAGGGAGTAGTGTATATGAGTATATGACTCTATGTGTTCATGCTTTTCGGTGTTAGGTCCTGTCCATGTAGATTGACTATGTAATATTCTTCATATCTGATTCTTATTTAATTTCCACATTATGGATTCACAGAGGAGACATTTAACTTGGAATCTCAGGTTGTTGAAGCTGCCCTACATTCACGAATACAGCGGTTTGAGCAGAAACTAATGGATTTAGAACCACGTGTGAGTATGGGAACATAGTGAGTATATTTTTTATTTCCTTTTATTTTGCATCTTGATTAATTTCCTTCAAGACCATGTTTTACCAAGATTTTGGAATCAAAAGACAGACTATCTGGAAGATAACTCTTTTATTAAAGGTCTTGGTAGTTAATGATATAGTCTATCAGGACAAGAACTGGGTTGACCAACTACCCGTGCTGTTTTGGTCCTTTGCAGCTGTAACACCTGTTTTTATGCCTTGCCCTTGTATTCTGAAAGAGGATTAAAAGGCATTGCAAGTAAATTTTTTTTTTTAATATATGCTTTATGACATACTGTTCCAAATCTGAGGCATGAGTGTTGCAGTAGAACAATATACATTGCTGGGCGCTCCCTCTTACAGCTTTAAGCTCATAGATGAGCTGGTTAGAAAAGACCTAAAGATTGCGGCACTTGCAACTGTTTTGCAGTAATGTTGGTTCAGAAGTGCACCTAGTGATGCACTCAGCTTACCTCTCTAACGGCAAGCAGGCAGTGGACATGAGACGGAGTGTTATAGGACGATGGATATTTGGTCCTCTCTCTAATGGTTTAAGCTTTGAGTTGGTTACTCAACAAGCATAATCCTCATGCACCCTTTTAAACACTCCTATCTTGCTGTTGATCTTCTTGTGACGGTGCTGCTCACAAGCATCCGATCTATCTGCATAGTATACATAAAAGCTTGATTTGGCTCAAGGGTTTTAACTTTTCTCTTTAGAAGTGCTGCATAAAAGTACTAGTACTACGTGACTGAATCATTAGTAGATGTAATTATTTCAACAGAAATGTCTCTTATTTGAACTTCTTTTTGAGGAGGAAAATAACATTAGAGCTTTATAATCTTAACTTCCTATTTACAAGCTAACTCCTTTGAGGAGGAAGATAACATTTTGCGGCAGATTGTTATTTGAACTTCATTTTGAAGGGTATAGTGATATTTCTAGTCATGATTATTTCCCATCTAAGCAGTGCTGAAATTGCCAACTCTTGGAGCCTTATAATCTTAACTTCCTATTTACAAGCTAACTCATTTAAGGAGGAAAAATAACATTTTGCTACTTCAATGATTCAAGCTAACTCTTGAATGGTATAATGATATTCCATTTTTCCTTCTTTCTTTCTATTGTGCACGCTAGTGTGTGTGTGGATTAAAGAATAAATACTATTCATTAGAAAGAGGGAAGAATGTACAAAGTGGACAAGGAGTCCACACAAGATCAAGAGGAGAAAGAACAACAGATCATCCAACACTTTAGTCCAAAAAACTGATCAGCCCACACAACAGTCTTTGCACAAATCAAAAATAGTGACTCCCTGAAAAGCACCCATAACTGAAAACTAGAAAGAATCCAAATAAACCATCTTATTTTGAACCAGATGAATTGGAGAAATATTGATCCCTTTAAATCCTAGCATTCCCTTTCTTCCTTGTGTGTGTGTGTGTGTCGCCCCAAGGGCACATAGGAAGGGATTGAATGTGAAGACAAGAAGCATATCTGTATTAAGGGTGGTGAAACCCACACTTCATGAGAACCCCAAATAACCTATATCGTTATGTTGCAAAGAACATGTGTATGGAGAAAGAGGCTTACAAAGGCTAAGATCCGGCTGCAGCTAATTTGTGTTTAACTTGTTACGCACAAGGGCCCAAACAAAAGCCTTAAACTTGAAGTGTAACCTTGTCTTTCCAAATGAATCCATCCAAAGAGAAGATTGACGGATTTAAAGAATGAGTGAGGTAGGCATGAAAGATCTAGGAGAGTATAACCCAGTTGGCTCAAGACCCCAGATCCGTTTATCGGGAATTGTGATGGGGTGAAATTATGGATCTACTCCAGAAGGGTTGTTAACTCAAGAGTTTTCTATTAAGGTTTTGGATAAAGTGAAAGTCCCACGAGATCCTACCCTGTTCGGATGATAATGAGAAATTGAATCATCATGAAGAGTTGATAATTGAAGTAGTCTGAACGAAGAAAGGGGCATTTCCATACCAATCATCTTCCCAGAATCGAACCCACAACCCATTCCCAAAATGAATTGACTATGATGATAAACAAGTCCAAAACGAACGAATTTCCGGGGACTAGCAAAAGGTGATGAATATCTGATACTCGCATCCCAACCTTTCCTATTCATTTCAAATTTACTCCTGCTAACTTTGTGCCAAAGGGAGTGAGGTTCTAAAGGGAAAAGCCATAACCATTTAGGCAGAAAAGTAATATTCTTGAGAACTAAGTTTCGAATGCACCGACCCCTGCATTCCTAGACTTACAAACTTTTTGTAGTTCATGGTTAAGTTTTGTCAAGTTTTAATTACAAACGTCAGCCCAAAGTCCCTTTGGTCCTAATTGGGAATCATACATATAAAGATGAAGATCATTTTGAAACCCATGCATGAGCTAAATTTATAGAGTACTTAGCGAAGAAAATTCTGAAAATAGATAAGCAGGAAAAAGGAAAGTCGGTTTTGTTTGTAATATTATATAATCATTTTTTATCAAGTTTTATGTCTTGATGCCTGGAGTTCAGTCAACAAATCAGGAACATGATTGAACAACAACATTAAGGTTCCATGTACATGAAAAAGGTTGTACTTTAAGATGTGATTGTTTTAAGAAAAATATATTGGTTTACTGATGGTATCACCTTACCGGCTTGTGTGCTTTCCTCTCACCCAACTATGTGATACAGTTATTTCCATCCCTATGTTTGGTCATGATTGTCCTAATTAAGTTACTAAAATGTCCTTTATTTGTAATATAGAATGTTAAAGGCCGAAAAATGCAGGGCTGATATCCAAAAGCTACATAAACTTTGGCAAAACGGCATGCAATCACCAACATGGTAGCTCCATGCTTCTTCACACAGTTATCCCCTACCTAAACCCTTACTCATTCGTAGTACTATTGACGATGGATTCTTATGGGGTTGATCATATATTGCACCTGCGTGCACTGACTTCGGATAAGTCCCCCTCCCTATACCTCGTGTGAAATGTTTGGGTGAGGATGGGGGTGTGGAGTATCCTTCTCACAGAGGCTTGATTCTAGTGCTTCCAGTCGAAGGAATAGCTTGCTAAAAACTAGGGAAATCTCGAGGGATCTTAATATCTTATGTTAATCATGTTTTGTTCACCAGATTAGTAATTACATTGTGTAAAAGAAAAATGAATCAGCAGTAAATTCATCACTGCTTCCTTAGAAAGGCAGGATACTAACAGGGAAACATTTGGATAAATTTTGTCAATTTGGATAAATTTTGTCAATTTGTATATTACCCATAGCCTAAATATATAAGGCAGGTGTATTATGATTTTCGCATGAAACAAATCGAAACAATGTATTTACCATGATAGAATCTAGTATGACTTATATAGAGATCATTTGAAACACCAATGTTTTTTTCACTGCACCCACATGTTCGTCGATAAAAGAAGTTTGGGCTTTTGCTTCAGGTTCAAGATTTACTTGAGGTTCTGCCAAACCGATTAACAGCTGACATTTTGGAGGAACTTCGTATTAGCAAGCAGACTTTGGTACGGTCGATTATCCTTTTTCTGTTTAATATCTCGTTGCCTGGGATTTTGTTGTTTAAATTGATCTTTCTTTAACCATTTGCCTCGTAGGTTGAATTGGGCTCAAAAGCAGGGGCGCTCAAACAAATGTTGCTTGATATACTCGAGGACTCACAGGAAATACGTCGTATCTGTATCATGGGAAAAAACTGCATCCTGAATAAAGATAATGATGACATGGAGTGCTCTGTTCCTCTGGAAAAGCAGGTTGCTGAGGGTAAGTCTTTGTTGATTTCTTTGCTTATGCTCGTTGTATATTGAGCTTGGAGAGGAGGCGAATGCTGATAGCCTTTATGCATGTAGTAACTATTGGGTTAATTTTGTTTTTTGCAGAAGAGGAGGAAGAAATTGAAATGCTTTTGGAAAATTATCTGCAAAGGTTATTTCTTGGTCCCAAGCGCTTGCATAGCTATCGTGAATAGGGTTATGCGTTAATCTTAGTTGTGTTTTTAAACATGATGTTGCTTCCACTTTCTAACTGGTATTATAGCTGTATTTTTACAAGGTCTTGGGTTCCAATCTCCTACTTACACTGGGTTCTCCCCATCATATTGGTGCCAATTTACACTGGTGTTACACACCTAGGTTCTTTTTATATCATCCAGTGTGCAATTACACTATGTCTGTCTCTGTTCATGCAGCTCTGGCTTTTCATTCGACATCCTGGTGGCTGTTGGATTACAAAGCATGGTATATGTAGTTCAGCCATATATGATAATTTAAGCTTCAAATCAGGCTCAATCGTAACTCAGCAGTGATATTTCTTGTGTTATTATAATAGAATTACGACTTGTTTGTGCCCTTCTATTTTGTAGACAATTTCTTTGTGGGTCTTGCTAACAAGTGCCCCTCTGTACTTGTTAAGAATCTAAAATAGGAATTTTTTACATTTGGTATCAACACCAGCAAGTGTTTCGAATCCAATATCGTACCAATTGCAAATATGTCTGTAAGTGGAACCTTAACAAGTGCCACGGGGGCACTTGTTGTCAAAACCCTTTCTTTTTTAATATGAGATATTTAAGGGCTTATTTGATAACCCTTCCTATTCCAGAGAATCATTTTTATTTCTTGTTTCACAAAGATATAGGAATAGAAACATGTTTGTTGAAAATTACTGTTCCAAACAATGTTTGAAAGAAAAATTTGTTACAAAATGTTTAAAATGTTTTCACTCATCAAAAGAAAAATGTTCAGAAATGGAAATACAAAAATAGAATTTAATGATGTGGGGACTATGTGCACCACACTGAACAGCCGAAAAGATTATCCCCGCATATACTAGCCCAACGCCATCTGAGAAATCTCCAACCCCACAAAAATTAGGTATTCACCCAATGCATAGACCCGTAGAAAGCTTGGTTCTTAGATATCGTAGTGGCAAGTCTTAGTCTATTCTCAACCACTCTCTCCCAAAGCTTCATCGTGTGACGCATTAATATTTCACCTCTATAACTTGTACATCTTTTCGGTATCTCCTTTATTTTTGTAGATTGGAACTTATAATGATCTTCCTCCACCCAGCATGCATCTTCTTTGACATCTGGCTCTTATTAAATTGCTTCACTAGCCAAGATGCTCCTACGTCTCCTAGGCACTTCCATTCATCAATAGGAATTCCATTTGGTCCTGAAGCCTTCTCTGCCTTCATCTTCCTTAATGCAATCTTGACATCAGGCTTACCATCTCACAGAAAAAACGTAATATCACAGGATGTCCTTGTTTCGTCTATGTTATTTTGTTCCTTGATAGCTACACTTCTTGGATGTTGTTCATTCAATAATTTTATTACTTATTGCCACTTAAGGAAGAAACTATTAAACACTATCTGCAGATCAGTATTAGTGTGTGCTTGTGTGTGTGTGTGTGTATGTGAATATGGTTTAAGATGTTTACTATTAGGCAGATGATATAGTAATTAGATCTGTCCGGCAAGCTTAGACCAGAAATGCTTTCTCAGGACTTTTTCTATATGTTTCTTTCTCCAGTTTAAGTTGGCTTCTTGAGTGTTAGTCAACGAAACTCTCTATGATTGATAGTAATGTACTTTAGGGTGCATTTTTCACCGCTTCACGCTAATATGAAAACTGTGTGTATAAAGTTTTACCAAGTTAAAGGTTCCAAAACATTGCTATTTATTTTGCGATGGGCTGGAATACCATTCTGTGAACTTGGAAATGGGACTACTCTATTGCCATTTCAGGAAGCAGTCATTACAAACTGTGCAATTCAGATTAGTTTACCTTGCAGAATCGCACATCAACTAATTGAGTTTATATATATATATATGTTTGCGTTGTGTGTGTTTTTCAGTATGGTTTAAGATTTTTACTTCTATGCAGATTGATAGACTTAGATCCATCGTGCAACCTTAGAACAGATATGAGTTTATATAATTCAGATTAGTTTACCTTGCAGAATCGCACATCAACTAATTGAGTTTATATAATATATGTTTGCGTTGTGTGTGTTTTTCAATATGGTTTAAGATTTTTACTTTTAGGCAGATTGATAGACTTAGATCCATTGTGCAACCTTAGAACAGATATGCTTTTTCAGGTAGTTTTCTGTTTCTATCATTTTCCAGTTCGTGTGGCTTCTTGAATGTTGGTGAACAAAGCTATCTATGATTTACAATGGTTGTACTTTTAGGATGCATTTCTCTGCTTCAACACTGTATTGAAAATTTTCTTGTTTAAAACTTTTCTAAGTTAAAGGTTTCAAGACATTATTTTGGACATATCTTCGCTGTTATCAAGATATCTCCAATGCAGATATTATCTGATAAGAGTAGTTATATTATTCATTGACAGAGTTGGTCTCATTTTCTTCTTCTGACTGCAGATGTGAATCTTGTCATGGTCAAGCAGAAAGGCTTCTTGATTCTGCAAGAGAAATGGAAGACTCAATTTCTGTTAACTTAAGGTTTGCATATATTACTGCTCTAATATTTCTGGGAGTAAATGTGAGGATTGCATACAATATTGGCCCTCCTTTTTTATATTTGGTGGAAAGGAAAAAATTGGGAGGCAGAGAATAGCGTCTTTATCAATGCTATGTGAACATCCCCACAAGTGGACTAGACACAAGTGCTAGTTTATGGCAGATCACCAACTAAGGTCTGCCTAAGCCTCGGCCAAAGTCGGAACTCAAAATTGAGCTCTTGGTCGAGGAAGTGAGAACCTTTCAACCCCACCATTATCTTTGTTGATGGTTTCGTCCCCATTTCCGCCCCTGCTTATTGAATTGGTATCTAACGATACATAACAACCTTAAAATAATAGACTTTTCTATACTGTACCAGTAAAAATATATTATGGAGGCATCAATGGATTATAATGGAGGGGAGAAATAAGAACAGTAGAAGAATAGAGAGAAGAGAGGCAAACTATAATTGGTAGAATGTATAGATCTGATCAGAAATGGAACAACAGGGAGGAAATTCTCACTTTAAGACAAGTTCTTACAATACAAAAGATACTCAAATAAAAAGGTGATCCAGAGCATGAGCTTTTACGGCACTGCAGGGTGTGGGAAGGCTCTCAATCAATACTAGTTGTAACCCTTTTTGGTAATTAAGCCTCATTCTGACCCAATTTAATCTAGCAGTAGCGATCGCTACAAGTGCCATTTACCCGATACCCTAGCGATTTTTTGGGTTTAACTTCTCGCAATTTTGCCGGATCGAAATGATTCATAGTGCTATGGATTTCTTTTAGATGATCTACGTATGAAGTGTGACTTCATATATATATATATATATATATATATATATATTTAGGAACAGTAACCCACAACTATGGGAGCTAGCGGTCGTTGGCAAGTGTCATTTTACACGCTACCCTAACAATTTTCTAGGTATAAGTTTTTGCTTGTTCATTTGATCAAAACGATTTATAGTGCTATGGATTTCCTTTTACATAATCTAGAAATAGAGTATGACTCGAAAGACATACTATGGATTTAAAGTGCTATGGATTTCCTTTTCCTTGTCAAAATCGAAGATCTTGATTTTATTCTAAATGTTTACATTAAATGGGTTATAAATGGATTAGATCCACTCGATCCGTATCATTGATCCATCCATAAAAAAATGAGTGGATAATTGAACCATGGATCAACGGATCACAATTTTGATGATTTGGATCATCGTAAACAGGTTGGATCAATGATCCAATAGATCGTGATCCAACTCATTCTCAGGCCGAAATACAAGGGCACCTTCTCAACAACTCACCACACTTATATACAAAATTGGCAGTGGCCGCACCTGGCACAAAAGAGAACTCAGATCGAGATCCCAGCCATACTTGTAGTATTTCTATCAATTCATGATTCTAGTAGATTCCGAAAAATAACCCTAAGATCTTAAACCTTAACAATTAGTTTTGGATGAATTCGTCGTATAACTTTCTACTGGTTTTCACACAAACTGGCGGTAGGACTTATGATTATGTATGTGGTTACAATGATGGTGATGAGCCTTGGAATTTGTAGCCTAATAATCTACAAACCCATTGACATCGCCAGAGACATCTTTGAATATGGGAGAGTGAGGTTTGTTCACTTATCTTTTGGAGAAATCAAGGGTAGTAATGTGTTTCAACTAATTTGGAGAAAAGGGTATATTGGGAACTATTAGAATCAATAAATCCACTAAATTTGAATGATTCCTCCTATTTAATATTGATCTAATAAATGCTAAATAAGAATGTCATCATGATTATAAAGCTATGATTATTGACAGTATCTTGTCAACTAAACCACCTTTATTATAATTAGTAAGCTATATGGATACTTTTTCTCCCCTTTCAAGGTCTTATGTTCCAATAAACCCTGTTGTGTGATTTTCAAATAATCACTAAATGCTACCGCAAGTGCACGGCTTATTAGGATGTCGATCCCACAGGGACTTCGAATCAAGTACCAAAGATTCACAACTTAAACTATCTAGACAAATTGATTTTCTTGGGTTTGAAAATTAATAAACCAAAATAAACTAAAACGACATACAATTAAAATAACAAAAGGAAGCAACTAATTAACTTTAAAATCAAGAAGAGAAAACTTCTAGGATTTCGGTTCACCACGATGATAAATTCATAAACTTCGTAACTATCTTTCCGTTTATAAAGAATGTCATGTTTTGAAGGCGAATTGCGCCGATTTAGTTGATCGCATTCTTTCGAACTACTCTCAACCGTGCTTAGATTAATTACAAATCCGATGTCTCGCTCAATGAATTAATCCAAACCCATTACTTCCTACAATTCATATGGCCTGTAAAAATTCAATTAACTGTCGTTCTCATGAATTTCTAGGTTGATTTTAGAGTTCTATTACCTACACTTCACCTTTCGGTCCTTCGTTTCAGTAACTAAGATTTTCGCATGAACACATGAGTTTCACTTTTCAGTCCTTCACTACTACACATTCACACAAATTCCAACAAAGCTAAAATCAAATCAAAATTGCTAACATTCATAAACGCACGGGAAGATCGCAACTTTATCTATAAATTCATCACGGGCTACACCTTATCCTAGAAAAAAAGAACTACTCACGCATGATTGAAGAAACCAACATGAACATCATAGGAAATATTATAAAACAACAAAATCAAAATAATAAAATTAAAGAGAGGGAAAGAAAAAGAACTTGTCTCCAAAATGATTCCAAATGATGAAGTCTTCAATCTTCAACTTACAATCCAAAATCTGTCTTGCCCTAAAAACTGTGTAGAAAAAGATATGAAAAATCCTAATTTTTTGTAGAGAACGAGAGAGTATGTCGAGAGAGAGGGTGTGTTCCCCCTTTTCATCTAGAGGGAGACGCACTTGAAAAGGGAAGGAAAACTCAAGAGTTTTTCCTAATTTGAACATAATATTAGACTTGATACTAATATAGGGCGAAACAGTAAATCTGCCCAAAATCTGCCGATTCGCGGGTGCGAACCAATTTGCCTTCAATTGGAACAGCTGCCTTCAAATTCCACCTGCGAAATAAATCGCAGCCTGCCCACGAACAATGCTGATGGTCCGAACCTCTTCCATTAAGCTTTAAATCACTCCCCCAAGCTTAAGCTTTGATCCGAAATGCTCCAAATCTGCACAATTAAGGTCAAAGATAATGAAATGAACTAAAACAACTAATTTTGCTTTGATAAACACATTATTGAAGAGAAAACAAGCCTAAAAACATCCTAAAATATCGACATTTTGCACATTCATCAAACCCAAGACACATGAAGGAAATCTCAAGTTCAATGGCGTTTTGGACAAAAAATATAAAACAGAGTGACCAAAGTGCAGGCAACCTGACTAAAATATATGGCATTATCAAACACTGGCAGAGAATCAAAGTGTTAGGCTCTAGAGCTTCAGTAAACCTGCCCAAACATCAGGCTGTCTGCCAATATCCCTGACCTGCATTCATATCACAATCTACAGGTTTATGGCTGTTCACTGAACTTGGAGGTTATTCCAACACAAAGCAGATATAGCAATGGAAGTCTTACTATTGAATAAGTAGTGTTGAGGACTTTCAGGGTAAATTTGTCAAATTAAATATAATTTAGCCCTTAGGTTAATTTGTCTAAATAAAAATGAATAGCAAATTATTCCTAATTTAGGTGAAGATTGAATCATGGAGAGCACCAAAGATGTCGACTGTATTACTTGGTAAGGCATCTCAACACAACTCAACTTGACACAACCCTTTTCCATCTTGCCCAGCACTTGGGTTTTGTAACAATCCTTTTTGTAGGTACTGCATAGTTCTTAAACCCCTTGATTTTTTCTGTTAGCCTGAGTCGGTATACCTGTTATTCTGCTCGGTGCATTTTAGAACTTGATGTTCTGTAGGTACATTATCATTATACACTTGAAACTAACAATGTGTGTGTTTCATTATCAGCTCCCGGAGGCTTGAGGTAAGCAGAGTGGAATTGCTTCTTCAAGTTGGAACATTTTGTGTTGCAGTTGGTGCTCTAGTTGCAGGTGATTCCTTTTTGCTTAAAACTAGGATTCTGTACTAGTTTTTTTCACTTGGCTCATTCAATTGTTTATATTGAATTGGGTTAGGGCCGTTAGGTTAACATCTTTTTTAATTACACTGAGCTCCCTCATGTGGCTGTACTATACTTGGCACTCAAATTCAACGTTTTCTTTGTTTTAGTTGATATAATATGTTTTATAATAATCAAATTTAAATATGTATTGATATTATTCATGTGTATCAAGTTCAAATCTCAAGCTTCATGTAAAATTATAAATGACTAGTACACTACAAAATAGTGATACAAAATCCTATTCCACGGCAGAAATTTCAAATTGTCAAATATACAAGCATTTAACGCAACTCTTTTGCAAGTAATGAAGTTCAAAGCAAAGCTGAAGCTTTTCGAGAGACGAATCTGGAGTGCTTTTACTGTTTTATATATTTGGCATGATCATCTTCGGGAAGAAGAGTTGCTTGCCGTACTCCATGGACTACCATACGGCTGGAACTATTCTCAAAAGCACCCTCTCCATTGTAAAAACACTCTCAAAAGCACCCTCTCCAATGCTATTCCCACTCCCATATCTTCTTAGTACACCCCTTCAAATATTACAAAAATGTCATTATAAATTTTGATCTAAATGACCTTAGTGTTTCTGGGCCACAGCTGTTCGGCATTGTATAATTGAACACCTAAGGTGTTCGGTAAGGGGGTGCCGAACACACTAAAGGTGTTCGGTTACACAGTGCCAAACAGCTATGACCCAGAAATCACGATTTTTCAATCCAAATTTGCTATAAATCACGAAATTTGAACACCAAATTGCAAAGAAATTGAAATGTAACTAAACCCTAAGAGTAATTTAACATACAAATTGCAAAACAAGTGTTATTTAAATGGTGAAAATGAAAAAATGGTGAAGTTGCTTTGCTTTTCTTGCCGTGAAAATGATGAGATGAAGTTGTTGTGCTTTCTTTCTTGCCGTGGGTTTGAGGTGGGTTCGGGGTGGGTGTCTCAAAGAGAATAGAGTGGGGGGTGTACTTAGAAAGGATAGCTTAATTTTGGGGAAAATATGAGGGGTAAAATAGAAAAATAGGGGGGTGTACTCAGTATTTTGGGAGGTTGAAAATATTGGGGAAGAGTGTACTTAGAAGAGGGGTGTACTAATAAGAGGATATGGGGGTGTGAATAGCAATGCTCATGGATACAAAATCTGTTACTTCTAAAACTAGTTTATACTTCGAATTTATGAACATCCAATCAACATTTAAAGTAGAGTAATCATAAACAACGAGCACGCAGTGGACAATTTTACAATCATTGTAATAGCGAAATAGAAGTTACTATGTATTTGAATATTTGTATGTATATATTCTTATTTCCCTTATCTAGGAGCAAACACTTTTTGCATTTTTTTCCCCTTACAGAAGAATATCAGCTAATGTTCTTAAGTAGTTTACATTGTTGCATAGTAATTTCCAGTTCAGGATCTTAGAAGTATTATCGTTCTGAACCGTCTCAAGTTGATGCTATCTTTTTGTTTGTAGGTATATTTGGCATGAACTTGAGGTCCTATCTTGAAGAACATGTGGTACCTCCTCTTGGATCTCTAAGAATTCACTTCTTGCTTCTAATTTTTGCTGGATTGATAATCACTTGGTACTCTATCATTTTACTCTCTTTTTCATTCATGCAGTTCGCATTTTGGCTAACAACATCGGGAATTATTTTTGGTGCTGTTGTTGCGTTTTTTCTTATGTACGTATACCTCAGGGCAAGGAAAATATTGTAGGCTTCAGGATGATTTATTGTAAGTTACATCTTTCTTATTCAGTCAGCATTCACTCATTTTGATATGCATCCTTCGACTAAGTGACAAGTTTGATGTACCCAATAATCATGAACGAGTTCTAGTGTCTAACTTGAGAGCATGAGCGAAGTAAATTAAAGAGAGATGGGGCAATGAAAGTCCCCTAACCAGTAAATCCAATTATCTTAGGGTCTATATTCCTTACTAAGCAAGTCCTTCGGATTGGCACTTTCTGTTCATTGAGTCACGGAAGTCTGCATAACAATCTCATGTGTTCACAGGTACTCATGCCCCAGTTGCAGGACGTGAAAGCATGTCGTTTCATGTGCTTCCTGCAGTGTGATTGGTGGTGCCGCTAGGCCCAGTAGATAAAATAGTTTTCAATGAATACAGCAATATAATAGCTAAACAGTGGATTGGCTGTTTCGCTGTATTCTTCGAGTTAGATACATGGTTACAAGGACCAGAAGCCACCAACCGCTAGCGCTCTCTTGGATCCCATTCCCAAGGTGAAGACTAGTTCATACAGGCTTCTTTCCAGGTTCAACCTTGCTTCTTCTTATTGAAAGATGAGATGACATCATAAAGTACCTGTACAGAATTCAGTATGATCAATTCAATGTGGCCTGTATTAGAGCACTGTTCTCCTCTTTTCTGAACTCATTGTTGATCTCTCTCTCTCTCTCTCTCTCTCTCTCTGTCTCTCTCTCTACAAATGTTACACGTTCACCCGTGTACACGTGCCCGACACAAGCTACAAGAAAAGGACAGAACCAACCTCATTGCCTACAGTGGGCATCAGAGTGCAATTTCTCTGGGCTAATAGCCTATAGCAATTTGCATATTGCATGGTTTGAGTGCAAATGTTATCAATCACAGCAACATAAAAATTACTCCTAATCAGGATGCCAATAGGTCTGGCTGGGTAAATCAGAAACCAGCCCTCGTCCCACCACTTAACGGACGGAGTTCAGGAGCGCACAGGGACAGGGAAAAGCTTTCGTTACCTGATGAACTTAGGGCCAAGACAAGAATAGACATACCCTACCCCCTTGAATATTACAGGGCGTATGTTTATTTATCAGTATTTCACGATTTACCCTACCATTCATTATACAATTTCAACAAGTTATTAAGAGATGAAAATTTGTTCGAAGATTCAACAGCATTTCCTTTTATTTCTTTCCCCAGTTCCTTTCTCTCCACCCACTCAGATAATTTTCCCTTCCCTAGGAATGCTTTCTCTTTGTTCATGTAATATTATTATGTCTAATGTTGCCGTTTGATTACTGTTCAGTTTTGAATAAGAACCTCAGATCATTTAATACGAATATGAAAGTTCATCTACTATGCTTAAAAGACAATTCTTTTGGTACCTTGTCACATATGAGCTGGAGTCATGAAAATGGGGTCGCATGTTATCTATCATCGGAATGGGGTTCACTTTGGTAGCACGGCACATACTAGTTTGGAGCAGGAATAGAATGGAAAATCTCCGAATGGGGCAAAATTAAGAAAAGCAAACCCACGTGAACTGGGGGTTTCGGAGGGAAATCTTATAAATCCACAGTAAAGGTCAAAAGCTTCTTCGAAACTCAATCCAGTGCTGCCATATTGACCATACGCAAACCTGTAACAGGCGCAAATACTTGAAGATACTGCCTTGAAGACTTCACGCAGCTTAAGAATACAGGAGATGAGCAATCCCAAGTCTAGATCCCCAACAAAGAAACAAACATGGAGGACTTGCTCTCTGCAGTCTGTACAAATCCAAGGCATTCCCAGAGAAGAGACCCCGGTAAAAGTCCAACCAAATGTTTCCAGTAACCACACTATGTATCTGGTCAATGGCATTATTCGAGAAATGGTTATGGTTGGGGTTGGGGAGAAACCATACCATGATATATTGCAGTATTGTTATTGGAGCCCATCCTATTCCTAGGATAACATAGCCAAGAAAATCAAGTTCATCTTCAATATCAGACTGAAGCACGTAATCAAGCTCACGAAAAAGAATATGATGACATTTACTTTTTGGATACAGTAATGGAAACAAAATTTATCATGAGATTGATGAGTTCTTAAAATCTCAACATAAGAAAAACACACTGCTGCCACTGGGCTCAGTACAGTTAAGGAACATGGAAAGAACTCAACTAAAATGTACAATTCGGTTCCAGAGGACACAAAGCAGTAGTGCTCTCTCTCGAGGAAGTGTACGATACATGAATCTCCCAAACCAGAAACTTTTGTACGTTGTACAAAAAGAATAATATCAAATTAGCTCTTTAAATTTTGCTCAAGCTCCAAGAAGATACTGGTTTCATGCACTAGTTCATATCCTTCTCCTAGGGAAAATCGCTTCCCACTTCACACTCCCAGCAATATAATATAAATCTCAAATGAATTGCTAAGACAGCAGTCCATTGACTGATGAGTAGAAAGAAAATAGAAGCAACCCACAATTTGGTGAAGCCGTATGAGGAGACAGCACAGAGAGCTGATAATAAGTCTCTACCTGGATAGTTAAGCCTGTTTTGGTGCGTTTACAGGCTTTGATACTACATCAATGGCCATGTTTCCCACTCTGGCCTCCATCGCCTCCCTCTCATCCTTGTCCCGCTTCTTCTCAGAAGCACTGTTATCCATTGCATGGGGTACTGAACCAGCCGTGGAAGGCACAAGACGCCGTGGGCCTCCAGTGATCCATGGATGGTTAAGGCATTGTGCAGCTGTAGGCCGTCTCTCAGGTACAAAATCAAGGATTGGGAGGAGGAAATCAGCCAGGTCAGCTGCATCTTGCTCGCTGAACTCATATTTCTCCATAAGCACCTTGCTAAGAGGCCAGAAACGCAAACGACGGATGTGCCTCAAATCACCATATCTATTGAAGAATTCCCGAGAATAGCGCCCACCTAAAGCGATCTGCATAATATATCTTATTAAGAACTGGAAAGGTCATAGAAACCTATGGCTTCATTGTTCAAATCAATCATATCATCCAGGAGATCATTAATGAGAGAATCCAAGTAAATTGTTATAAAAAGACTGACCTTGCGTGGCATCATTCCAAGAAGCTCCATCATCAAGGCCAAGTGATCCTGTAAAGTTAAAAGAATAATTCAAATGAACTCGAACTGGGGATAGAGTATGCTAACATTAACTATAAATCCAATTAAACCTGAAATAACTAAGGGATTTATGAATCAAAAGATTTAAAAGCAAAGTAGTCCCACCTTGACGTAGAAAAAGAAAAGAAAAGCCCTAAAAAAAAAAGAATAATAAATAAAAAAAACATCATCACTAAAATGATCACTAAAATATTTCAGTATTCCTTCTATAATTTACATCTTACATAGGATTTCAAGGAAGTTAATCATGTTAAGATGCTTACAATAGAATTATAGAGGAAAACTATAAACGAACCCCAAGAGGGACTAATTGAAAAGAAAAAAATATGAGCAAACAACACAAGGAAGATAAAGTGAAGCATTAGAAAATAAAAAATAACGAAAGTCAGCTCAAATGGGAGCTAAACACCACGGAATTACTACAGCACTAAGAAATCAAAGAAGTATAAACATCTCAAAGAAAAAGCCAACTCCTGAAGTTACTGCACAGATCATATAAAGTTTTAACAATTCTAGTAAGTATCTAACTTTGATAGGAATCCCAAGAAATTCACTCATGCTTCTTTTGAACGCTAATTCATAGTCCTTCCAATTGGTGGCTCTCAATACCTTTACCTCATTTCTTTGGTGTTTATGTATATAATATATGTTTAACTTCCTACTTGTAAATAGCAGGGAACATTATTATTTCAAACAAGTTGGCTTAACCAACCTTAGGATTGCTATGAAGTGCAATTTCCTCATTTGTGCTCCAATGTCATGTGGAGTGACAACTCAATTAGAATTTGATTTGGAACTTAATTCTATATCACAGCCGGGCACGCACACGCACAAAAAGATATCAATATTTTGGTAACCTTGGAAAATAATTGGTATACAACTATAAACCACTGATGTGGAGACGTGACAAGGTGGTAGACAGATGTAGACACCAATTTGACATATCCTATAAATTAGTGACCCAAAAGCAACATGTCATAAAATATTTATATATATTCCTAAACAGAATACAGACTATCTATTAAAGATCCATCTTGTTCATGATAAGTGAGTTAACAGCACAAAGCTAAGAATGGAGCATGCCCATGAAAAACACTATAACTATAACCACCAAGTTTTCATTAAAAAGAAAAATGATAGTGATGAGAACATTTCAAGGGTTTGTGATTATGCTTTCACTACAACATTTCAAATGTACTGCTTTGGTCAAAATGAAACCTTTCTTGGTTTTATTCTAAGAATTTTCTACAAATTCCCAACCAAAACAAAGCCATTTTTCACCATCTAAAGTTTAAAGTTCACATTGTTGTGAGGTCCCACAAGGAGGACCCATTTTTTTAGTAAGAAATTTCCATGTATAAGACAAGAAGAAGTGCATGATATGAGTTTCAGAGTAAACATTTTCGTAAGATTAATAATACAGTATTTTCATAAACACACTGAAAAGGACAACCAGAATCATGTAAAAAAAAAATACATAATAAATTATTGGCCAAAATATGAAATAAAAAAAACAATGTATCCACGCTAAAAGTTGCCCCTCACATTAACAATATTTAGGGCTATAAATGGCAAACAGATGCAACTATTAACAATTCACATAGTACAACATATGAAAGCAAAATGACAGCCATCATGGATACCTGGAGGATTGGAGGATGGTGCATCATAAGGTGGTTTTTTTTTTTTTTTGGCATAAGAATGGCTTCCCCTAGCTTCTAGTAAATTTCTTTAATTATTTCCTAATTCAATACCCCACACCCATTTTCCCTTTTTCATGAAGCCAAATTTCTTGTACTCCATTCTTTTGTATATTCTCTCCTCTGTTCATAAATTTTTTTTCTATGAAAGACAACCAAAGGAATAAGGAAAACAGGCTGAAGCATACTATACACTTCAGCCAGGTAGAAATAAAAGATTGAAGATTGCAGTGTAAGCCATTTGCTCAATATAAACACACTTCTCAGTAATTATCGTTTTGCTAATTAGGATCACCTTAGTTGCTTCCCCTTGCATGAGTTTCTTGGGCGTTAATACTCGATGGTTCTCTTTCGATGTGGTTCATGCTGCACATTCTTACTTTGAGCATATAGCACAGAGACGTTTACCTTGCAAGAGCTATATGCTCAAATTCAGAATGCGTAATATTGACATGTCAGATGGCATTCCAAAGGCAAAGCATCCCATCTACTCAACTAAAGCCAAACTCATTATTGATTGCAAAAATCCTCACCCATGCCCAACCAAGAAAAAGATAACAAATCACTGTATCCATTCTATCAGAGACATATACCTACAAGGTAAGACAAGATAGAGACACCAGAGGGTGTACTCAAAAGGGAAAACCTCTATCGGGCAAGTAATTATCTTCCACTCATCATTCCTTTTCACAATCCTCTTAACCACCCAGTCCCAAACTCAAAAGCTGCAAATTTACCTCAATGGTCAATCCTAAAAGCTAAAACCCTAACATTAAAACAGGCAAAACTCACGCACACAATATTTACACAGACGCACAGACACAAAATATGCACACATATACGGAGACACACACTCATTGCGCAAAAAATTACGAAGACTATGGACATCCTTCATTTAGATGAGTAAAGTTTAAGAGCATTCCAAAATGCTTTCATCAAGAACAAGGATAGTATTCCCAACAAAACACAAGCAACATACTCTAAGATCCTCAGTAACAACCCAAGAGGTCAGGTAAGCAAACTTCCTGCAATCACCACCAGTGGTAAAGGGAGGGGAGAAGGACTGACCACAACTTCAGCTCCCCAGAGATAACATAAAGAGACGAGAAATAAAAACAACCACAAGTCCTCCACCTAATACTACTCTTACCAAAAAAGCTCCCGCTTGGACTATCATAATCACTCTCAATATCAAACATTACTACAAGACTTGATTATCTGACCTGACCGTTTCACAGGCTTCAAAGATATCAGTACACACTACATTTCTGTACTCTATTCAACTCAACCTTATGATTACTAGGGATGACGAGCTGAAAGTCTTTTTGGCTATTAGGAAGACTGTCCTAACTATCATCGCCCATGATAATTTTGGACTTACTTGCCTCTAGTACTTCCATTGATGAGGATATTACCATTATTCCTATCAGGAGTGCACTTATTGGTCTATGTTAAATGTCTCATACCAGCTCAATTTCTCTCCTTTCATCTCCCTACTGAAGCTACTTTTACCGTCTCACAAGTAATCTCATTTCCAAGTGAGAGAGAAGTAAAACTTCCATTTCTTTTACCGCTAAAAGAAGACTTCCATTTTTAACCTTGATACCCACCTAAACAATCACATTATTCACATGAGACGTTCAAGACGACAAAGAAGAAAATTCTTGATAGAGCATATGCAAAGTGCATGACAGTTTTGTGAAGCTTCAAAGATTAATTGTTGACCAATTTCTGAATGCATGACAAATCCAGGATCTCAATCATCTCATGCATAACCATTGCTCTTGCATATAATGACATAGTGTCTCATAGTACGGAGACCTTAACTTCCCTTGGTCCAAAAAAAAAAGGTCCCATTTGAGACAGGGAAGTTTTTAATATTGTACTTTTACTTATCTATATTTCCTTTTTAGTTGCACTAAAGTTGTACCTTTTTTGTATGACAAGTAAAGAGCAATATCACGTTTCCTGAAAGAAATCAATTACTGAGAAAATAATGGATACTTGCACCTCAAAATTTAGAAATGGGACACTTTTTGGGGACAAACTAGAATGAGAGTAGGACAATTTTTGTACTGAGGGAATAAGTCTTTAGCATTGTGGTGTTTCTTAGTTTTTCATTGAGGGAGGTATAGGGTACCTTCTCTTTCAGAAAAATGACTAAGAAAAGGGGAGAAAAAGGATAGACATTTGATGCAGGACGGACTATTAGATCCACACTCAAGTATGATTCGGCAAGGGCTAGGGAGATCCACACTCAATGTTCCAACCAATAAAAAATAAAAACTCATAAACCAAAACCTAAGTATATGATGTACTGAAATACATTTAACAATTAAAAAACAAAACACCCCAAAATATATACATAATAAACCTATCCTAACTGCTCCTGCATCAGGCCCACTGCAACAAGCTGGCTCTCTTTTGGCTCCAAAGGGAGACAAAAGAAGGGGTAAAAACCACTTCAGACGTGCATGTGTGCCATATTTTAACTGGGAAAGAAATCCTTCTAAGCATTTATAGTTTATTTCATCTACAAGAACACAAGAAGACTGTAAAATAACACCACTGCAACTTTGATACCAAAAAAAACTTGGGAGTTGATGGGGGATTACCTGATGTAGACCTAACCATCTTAATTGTTGCAACATAAAAATCTTAAACACCTGATATGGATGAGTATCTGATATACAAACTATTCTTGAAAGAAACAGGGTGACATACTAAATCGCTGGTTCTTTGAATTAAATAGTAGTGCAGCTAGCACCTGTGTTTAATCATGTCTCGCAAAGATGCAAGAGCCTTTAGGAAGGGCGTAGAAGGGCACATAGCAGACAACACACATAATAAGCCTTTTTGGCAATAATTGTAAACTCATCTACTTCACACATGATATAGCATTACAAGGCCAGAAAAGTTAGGGTGAGGAGGAGGGGGGGATACAAACAGCACTTAAGGAAATGTGTAGGAATAGCTGATGATTGATCATACATGTTATCTCTTGAAATGAGGGCTTATGAAACAGGGATAGAGTCAATGTTTCCAACATCATACTAGAACAATGAGGTTAATCAAATGGGCGGTTTCCATATTTGACCCTTAAAACAACTTCTTCAAAAGACTACAATCAAAATGCAAAATATAACAGATGGAGATAGCAAAATTAAGTACTCTACGTATGGAGATAGCAAAATTAAGTACTCTACGTATGACATTATAACGCACAGTGGAAAAGCAATCCAAATAGATATTTAACTTAAATCTCTAAATATTATAACAGATGGAAAACAACAAGAACCACAAATTTAATATTACAACCCTGCACCTCCTCTTCCGGAGAAAATAGTACTCCCTCTGTCTCAAACTAAGTGTCCATCTCTGTATATGATTAGATATCACTCAAGCTAACAGGTGATAGCATCCAAAGTTTTCGAACAGGAAATTTCGCTGGAATGATAAATTTAAAATTATAATCTTGGCTAGATTTCCAACAGGAATGAAATATCATGACTGCATTAACGAGCACACAACATTGCAAATACAAGATTCTAGCATGTCATATCATTTCATACAGGGATAAGGTCATCCTTGACAAGCTATGTTGGGTGCTATTGGGCCTTCTCAACCCCAAAAACTAGCTCAAAGGGTGAGTCTTTTCCTTGCACTAATTAACTAAGCACCAAGACCCTTCCACAACCAATGTGGGATACCCAAAATCTCTCCCTCACACATCGGGCACTAGGTTGGGAGGACCTGATGCAGTGCTGAATTTATACATATATAATTTCCAAGGAGAAGTAATCAGCCCCCCTTATCTAGGCTTTTCCTCTTCTCTTCTTATCCCCTTATCTAGTCTTTTCCTATTCTCTTCTTATCCACTTGTGCATGTACTGGTTCCTCATTTGCAGCCTAAATAAAGAGGAGCCTATTAAGCATTGTGACAACAACTTTTACAAAATAAAAACCAGTCCTCTTCTTCCTTGGAAAACAGCAGCTTAGTTGTTTGTTTCCCTGTCATTTCTTTGTCTGATTGAACGAAATCAATCACCCGTCCGTTCGTACGTCAACGAACTTGTTTTATCTCCCAAATCTGTCCTACATCAGTTGGTATCAGAGCTCAAGTTCGCGCAATTTTCCCATAAATTGCAGTCCCGTTCTCTACCGCTGCTCTTGGTTCATCTCATCGCAACACCCCAGCTGTTCGTACTAATAGAACTGTAATTTAAACTACTGTTTCGTAGTGCTGTTACTACCTTTAGTTCACTGATCTCTTTAGATCATCGCTGCCTTCATTTCATCAACTTCTTTGAGCACTTCTGTTCACCAAATGGCTGAAGAACCTGCTATGAATCAACATCTCACAGCCTTAGAACAACGTTTCACTGCCCTAGAAGACGCTGAACATGAGACACGTGCTTCGATCCAACAAATTTTGGAAGCCCTCCAACTTGAAGGACATCCACGTGACAATCTAGCAGTGCGCGAACCAGTCCCAAATGTCCTGCAACAGCAAGCACCTGCCCCTGCCGCCGCTATCCAACCAAACCCAGGATGTTTCCCTCGCAGGGATGACTATGATGGGTATCGAATCAAGGCTGAAATTCTAGTCTTTAATGGTAGTTTGGAGATAGAATCGTTTCTTGATTGGCTTAATGAGGTTGAACGATTCTTTGAGATTATGGAAGTTAGAGAAGAAAGAAAAGTATCCATTGTTGCGTATAAATTAAGGGGAGGTGCAGGAGCTTGGTGGTAGAATCTACGAGAGGAACGCTACCGCCTTTGCCAACCACCAGTTCGAGATTGGCCTTTGATGAAAGAACTATTGCAGCAACGATTTCTTCCGCGCGATTATACTCAAAACCTCTATCGCCAATTGCTCGACTGCTATCAAGGCAATCGTTCAGTATCAGACTACACAGAAGAATTCCAACGATTGACGGCTCGGTGTAGTATTCGAGAAGATGACGATCTACAGGTTGCTCGATATGTCAGTGGACTAAAACCAGAAATTCAGGAGCGTATAGGTGTTCAAGCCATTATGTCTTTAATGGATGCTCGAGAGATGGCAGCCCGAGCGGAGGCTCAGTTATCTCAGCCACCCCTAAAATTTACGTATGCTCGACGAACTCAGTAGGAGACTCAACAACCACGCCTACCCGTGGCCATACAACAGAGCGCGCCCGCGCCTGCACCCTTTCGACCACCTGTGTCATCCAATACAAAGGCCAGGCGAGCCCCATCCGAAACCCACCAGACTCAGTCAAATCCCCGTCCCACCGTCAAACCAGCTAACCAGAATCCATACCAACATCCACACTCGGGTAAATCCTACAGGTGTAATCAGCGAGGGCACAAGTCTAATGAGTGTCCTAACCGCAGGCCAGTACACGTGGTTGATACCGCACCCGAGGAAGAACAAGGAGACCTAGGTGAAGATGAGCACAATTATGAGGCTGATGATATCTGCGGTGATGGCAAGGTGATTTTGTGTTCGTTGTTCAACGTACTTTTTGTTCACACAAACAGGAGGACCCGAGTCACCTCGGACGAATTTTTCAGGCAAAGTGTCGAGTGGGAAAAACTATTTGCAGTTTGATCATCGATAGTTGCAGTTGTGAAAATTTGATTGCTCAAAAATTAGTTGACCAGTTACAGCTCCCAACTGAACCACACCCCACTCCGTATTAGATTGGTTGGATCCAAAAGGGTCCAAAATTGCAAGTGAATCGTATTTGTAAGGTGCCCTTGGCGATCGGTAAGTTTTATTCTGATGATATCTTCTGTGATGTTGTGGATATGGATGCGTGTCAGATTTTATTGGAACGACCTTGGCAATTTGATGTGGATGCCACTCATAAGGGTCGTTATAATATTTACATGTTCTAGTGGAAAGATAAGAAGATCGTAATTGCACCACCTTATAGTCCAAAGTTACCTTCTAAAGTGGAAGGGAAGACATTCCTTTCTCCCCCAGATTCTAGTGGTTCTTTTATGGCAGATGTAAAGGAAAGTGGTGGTGCCTATGGTCTAGTGATCAAACCGGAGTATGGTGAGACAGAGATTCCTGAGGTTGTTCAGCATTTGTTGACTGAGTTTCCCCAACTTACTTCAGAGCCTACTCAACTACCTCCTATGCGTGATATCCAGCACCAAATTGATCTTGATCCGGGCGCCAGACTACCCAATCTGCCCCATTATCGTCTAAACCCTAAGGAGGCGAGGATTCTACAAGAGAAAGTCGAGGCTTTATTACGGATTGGGCATGTACGCGAAAGTATGAGCCCGTATGCAGTGCCAGCTTTGTTGGTGCCAAAGAAGGAAACCAGTGGCGTATGTGTGTATATAGCCGAGCTATCAATCGTATCACTGTACAGGTTTCCTATTCCCCGTTTGAATGATATGCTCGATCAGCTATCTGGCTTGGTTGCCTTCACCAAAATTGATTTGACGAGTGATTATCATCAAATCCGCATTCGCCTTGGAGATGAATGAAAGACCGCTTTTAAAACCAAGGAGGGATTATATGATTAACTAGTGATGCCCTTTGGTCTATCTAACGCACCCAGCACGTTCATGCGACTTATGAATCAGGTGCTTAAGCCATTCCTTAATAAATTTGTTGTTGTCTACTTTGATAATATTCTTATATACAACAAGAGTATTGAGGAGCATGAGGGCTATTTGAGGCAAATTATGACGGTGCTTTGTGATAACAAGCTGTATATTAATTTGAAGAAGTGCCATTTCATGTTTGGGATACGTGATCGGTAAGGATGACGTACATGTTGATCAACAAAAAATCCAAGCCATTGTTGACCGGCCTACGCCTCCTACTATATCTGAGGTACGCAGTTTTCATGGTTTAGCTACATTTTATAGGCGCTTCATTCGCAATTTTAACAGCATTGTTGCACCTATCACAGACTGTTTAACGCAGTCTCGTCCCTTTAAATGGACCCCTGCTGCCGAGCGAGCTTTTGAGGAGATTAAACAAAAACTCACTTCTGCCCCGGTACTTGCATTACCTGATTTTAACAAAGCGTTTGAGGTGGAATGTGACGCTTGTGGGACAGGTGTGGGAGGCGTTCTATCACAGGAAGGCCGACCTGTCGCCTTTTTCAGTGAGAAATTTAATGAGGCACGTCTGCTGGCCTACTTATGATCAAGAACTTTTTGCAGTTTTTCGTGCCTTTAAAAATTGGGAGCATTACTTATTACCAAAGGAGTTTGTATTATATACAGATCATCAGTCATTGGTGCATTTTCGGACTCAACGAGATCTAAAAAATAAAATGCATGTTCGTTGGGCTACTTACTTAAGCCAATTCAATTATGTGATTAAGCACAAATCAGGTGTATCTAATAGGGTTGGCGTGCACGCCGACTTAAAAGGGACACAGCCAGAATACTGGACTTCATATGCCTTTGCCTATTCCGGAGCAGCCTTGGGAGGATTTATCTATGGATTTTGTTTTGGGTCTGTCCCGTACACAAAAAGGCTCTGACTCTATATTTGTTGTAGTAGATCGCTTTTCTAAAATGCGCATTTTATTCCATGCAAGCAAACTACTGATGCGCTTCATGTTGCGAAGTTATTTTTTCAGGAAATTGTTCAACTTCATGGTATCCCTCGTACACTGACTTCTGATCGTGATCCGAAGTTTCTTTCTGTATTTTGGTCAACTTTGTGGAAAAGTTTTGGGACTGAGTTGAAATTTAGCAGTTCTGCTCACCCCTAAATGGATGGACAGACTGAGGTCGTGAATCGTACCTTAGGTAGTTTGCTACGTTGTTTGTGTATTGAGAAGAAGAAGCAATGGGATGTTGCATTGGCTCAAGCAGAATTCGCCTATAACAGCGCACAACATCGAGCCACGGGCATGTCACCATTCGCCATTGTCTACAGAAGAGCTACGGCCACCACTATTGACCTTATTAAGCTTCCTACGGGTTTTAAGAAGAGCGAATCTGCAGATTTATTGGCTCATCATCATGTGGATACTATTACAGAAGTGAAGAAAAGGTCGGAGACGACTGCTAGCTAGAAGGCCGCAGCTGACCAGCATCGTTGCAAGAAGCTTTTTGAAGTTGGCAATATGGTGATGGCCTATTTGCACAAAGAACGGGGAGGAGGACAACACAAACTTAATTCTCGCAAGATTGGTCCATTCAAGATTCTCAAGAAAATTAACGATAATGCCTACGTCCTAGATTTACTAGATCACATGCGAATTTCTTAAACGTTCAACGTTGCTGATCTCTACCCCTACTATTCAGACGACAATTCCGGGTCGGATTGTCAAACAAGTGGAAGGGAATGATGCAGTGCTGAATTTATACATATATAATTTCCAAGGAGAAGTAATCAGCCCCCCTTATCTAGGCTTTTCCTCTTCTCTTCTTATCCCCTTATCTAGTCTTTTCCTATTCTCTTCTTATCCACTTGTGCATGTACTGGTTCCTCATTTGCAGCCTATATAAAGAGGAGCCTATCAAGCATTGTGACAACAACTTTTACAAAATAAAAATCAGTCCTCTTCTTCCTTGGAAAACAGCAGCTTAGTTGTTTGTTTCCCTGTCATTTCTTTGTCTGATTGAATGAAATCAATCACCCGTCCGTTCGTACGTCAACGAACTTGTTTTATCTCCCAAATCTGTCCTACATCAGGACCAACAACCCAATCTCCTGGAACACGAAGGAGATGCTATAACCTTGGGTTCTCATACCAATGTTGGGTGCAATTTGGCCTTCTCAACCCCAAAAACTAACTCAAATGGTGAGGCTTTCCCACGCACTTATTAACCAAGCACCTAACCCCAGCCCCTTTCACAGCAGATGTGGGATACCCAACAAGCTAGAGGCTACCTTCACTAAAATCAACCATAATTGAAGGCTTTGAGAGCTATTATACAATGAAAAGTTCATGTCTCTCAAGAAAGTTGCTTCTTCTTACCTTTTCCCCCTCCAAAGCTGGAAATAAGTTTGCGTAAAGAGGACCGAAGATACAATCTATAGATCTTAAAAGAAATAGATCTTAAAAGAAACTACCAGTATGATTGCAGTAAAACGTGAAACTGCTTGCAACAATCAGATATTGGGACACTTCCCTTTACCTAGACTAACTAGCCATTGAAAACAATGATGGGCACACTAATTCAAGATCATTGGTGATCAAGCTCCACTATTTCTCCATGAATCCCACGAACTTTGTGCTTGAGACTCTTCTTAATCCAAACCACCCAGCACAGTCCTATTATTTCCTATAGCAGTCATACATCAGTAAGGCAAAGAAAGTTTAAGTTCAAGATCAACCCTTGCTACAAAATTTCAAAATAATAACAGCTTGTTTGATGTGTGTGTGTGTGTCTGCATGTTTTTTTTTTGGTGGGGGGGGGGTGGAGGAAGAGAACTAGTACAAATTACACAAATTAAGAAAAGGCTGTCGACCACATCTGTGATAGAAAAATGCCAGGGGGGAAAAAAAGAAGAGAACAAGATGCAAAAACTTGGCCTCAAAATAATTAAATGCTATCCTTGAAAACAACAAAATTGAAAACGATGGCTCTTAAATCTTAATCCTAACAGAAAAACACAAAAGTGCCTAACGGTTGCTAGGAAACACACAGACACACAAACACAAGAAATAAAAACGGATTGAAGCTTGTTGTAAAGCTTTTGGAGACAATTACTCAAATGCTAAATAGACAAATAAAAAGCTGCATATCTTAACATAACACCTAATCAATCAGAACCTAATGATGTCTAAACAGACTATCACTCCAAATTGTTAGCTCTTAAGCATTCCATAATACCAACTATTGGCCAACTCTACCCAATATACAGAGTTCGAGTTATGCAAACCATAGTAGAAAATTAGACGAAGGTGTGCCATACCTCATCCCTGTCGTAGTTGTCACCACTATGAGGATCGAAGAGAACATCACCGGTGGCCAGCTCAAAGCATATGCAAGCAAATGACCATAGATCAGCTGAAGTTGAGTACTTTGATCCCAGAAGCACCTCGGGACATCTGTATTGCCTTGTTTGGATATCACTCGTAAATTGCTTATATGTCCAACAAGCATTACCAAAATCCACCAACTTGCACTTAACGTCAACATCAGCCAACAGCTTCTGCCTTGCTGAGCGGCTACCTCTCCGACGAGCAGGATTTCCTTGGCGAGCATCCCTTGTTTCAGAGACCTTTGTGGTTTCAGCTTTTACAACTGATGCATTGGCATTCTCTTCAACATAATCCCCATTTGGTTTCTCACCACGACAAGCGTGGGAGCCAGTTGTCTCATTATCCAACTCCTTATCCTCGGAAGCTTCCTTTCCAGCACCATTTTGAGCTGCCTTTTTAGCCTTTTTCCTGATCTTCTTTTTTTGGTTCTTTGTGAGATCGCCATTCAAACTCTTAACATCTTTGGAAACTCCAGACTCAGACGAAACCTTCTCCTTACTGGACGGGAGAATAAGAGGAGCACCCGTCTTCCTCGGGTCTTTCTCCGGATCAATCATAGACAAAAGCAAAATATTCTCAGGCTTCAAATCAGTATGTATGATCGAAAGCTGGTGATGCAAGTAATCCAAACCCCCTAAAATGTGAAAGCAAATCTCTTTGACCATGTGAAGGGGAATCCCTCGATAATCGGAATACTTAATGAGAGTCAGAAGATTATCACCCAAGTACTCAAAAACCATACAAACATGCTGGCCATTAGGCCCTGAGTGTTTAAAGTGATCCAAGAGCTTCACAACACACTTCTTGTCATCTGGGTCTCCCTCAGCAATCTGCTTCAATATGGTAATTTCATCCATTGCTGCCTCCGTGTAGTGTTGAGCACTCTTTTGAACTTTTAAAGCAACATACCTCTACAACACACAAAAATTAACCTTAATTTCTTTTTCAAGTTATACACCTAGGGAAATGGGATTATACAAATATATGCCAAGCACCTCTAACTTCTGTTTCAAGTTATAAAACAACAAAAATATATGCCCAAGTAAACAATTCATATTAACTGGGAAAATGCGCCTTTAGTAATCAAACTAGTAACCAACAGAAATCATGCTCTGTCGTCTAATTATTTCCTCAAACAAGAAAACTGTATTACTACCCTCAGTTCCACTGGCCCAGTTGTTTAAAAAGTCATATAGTCAAGACATGCAAAATTTAGCCTTGGAAGCAACCAATAACTGAGAACTATATGTTTGGTCTTCAAATGAGACAAGGAGGACTATTTGACTGGAGGGAAGGGCTAAAATGAATCCCAACAGAAAAGTTGTGCTATTTCACCTACATAAACATACTTGAGTCAGAGTGTGTGTGTGTGTGTGTGTGAGAGAGAGTGAGAGAGAGAGAGAGAAGCCGTACGGATTTGTGAGAGAGAGAGAGAGAGAGAGAGATGACGTACGGATTTGTGAGTGTCCCAAGCGAGCCAGACAGTGGAGAAATGGCCCCAACCAAGCTTGCTCTGGACAACGTACCGGCCGTGCTTGAAGGTGTCACCAATCCGGACGGCATGATAACCGCCGCGTCGGTAATCCTCCGTTCCTTCGTCTTCCGATGTGTAGTCGCTCGTCTCGCTTCGATCTCCACTATTCCTCTCCTCCTCCATAACTCCGAACAAGCACTCTCCAATTGAATCAGAGCTCACGAACAATTGATTCTCGATCGTTTTAGAATCAATCGCCGATTGGTGGTTGAATCGAAGAACTTTCGTGATGACAAATGTGTGTATGAGAGAGAGAGTGAGAAATTAGGGTTTCTATTTTCTGTTTTTCCGGTTCAGTCGAGAGTATGGGGACCCTCTTTGTGAATTGCCGAACTGCGGAGTCTGTCTTGCCGGGAAGTTAAAGAAATTGATAATGAGGACAATGATTTTACCTTTTTCTTATTTATTTATTTATTTATTTATTTTTGTACCAACTGACAAAACAATAATAGTGATGAATGATGATAGGGTAAATATCTATAAGAGAGTATTGAACCCACAAATTTTAGACACCCCTAACAAAAATTACAAAAATACCATTATAAATTTAGACCTAAATACCCTTCTTTTTTTGGCCTCTAGAACATTATTACCGAACACCATAGTAATGTTCTTACCCATAGTGATGTTCGGTAGGGTGCCGAACACCACTATGGGTGTTCTATAGAACACCACTATGGGTGTTCTATAACCCGCGAACAAATTTTTAAAAAAAAAAAAGTAACTGGGGGGGAGAAGGAGGTAGAGTGGGAAGGGAGGAGGAATGTGGTGTTGTGTTGGGAAGGAAGGAGACTTGTTGTTGGGGCGATGAAGATGGCGCCGTGTGGGGGTGGGGGGCACGGAAGGAAGGAGCCCCTGGATTGAGGAAGATGGGGTGTGGTGTGTATAGGGTGGGGTGTATTTAGTATTTTGGGAAAAATATTAGTAAGGGTAGAATAGGAAATTAATAGGGGTGTACCTAGTATTTTGAGTAATTGAAAATATTAGGGTGGGGTGTATTTAGTAATTGGGTGTTAAGCAATTTTATGGGTGTAAATAGCAATTTCATCTATAATTAGGAGTAGTAGATATTTACCCCTAATTATAGTTTTTATCCCTATACATTGAAAGTATTCTTTATTTTGTCCCTGTATAATTTTCTGTGCGCTTATATCATTCTTTCCTTTACTTTTTCCGTTAAGTAAGAGTTATTTCTAACATATGTGCTCGGTACATGACACATTTTAAGGTGTATTTCCGTCTATTTCACTATGTTGATTTTGAGTTGATTCACCGGGCTACTTCAGCTTTTACTTTAGATAAATGGGAACCAAGAAAGACCGAACATCGTGACTTGGCCAAACTTTGCAACGTCGTCGTCATGCGTATAAGATGCAATTGAATGGAAGATCTCTATGTAATTGTCTAGCAAGTTCAGGCATATGCATATAAGTTGCAATTGAATGGAAGATCTCTATGTAATTGTCTAGCAAGTTCAGGCACATTGCATACTGCATAAATGATCAGTATTTTAAAATGCCTAATCTAGTTTGAAGCTTCAAGGGAACATCAAAAAGAAAGTAACTTCTACTATACATAGAAATTAACTCTTTTAATTAGTTTGCATGCCTTGATGATTAAATAGGTTTAATTGATTTTTCAACACATAGAAATTCATTTCTTTTATTCGTCGGCTGGCTCCACAACATCTTTGTTTGTTTTTCTGTTCAGTATAAACTCCAATTATTCTCAAGAATTTCATGAAGATGAATTCCTATTTCAAGCATTTCTCCAAACAGGTTAGGAGCACATAGAGGAGATCGACAAACTCAAATGGGAATCGTATCATCAAGTGTAAGACATAGCTAGACAAATTATGAATTGAAGAAAAGCGCGCACCTATAACGAGAACAAGTTGCGTACTTGGAAGACTTATGATTGTTAGAGACCATTTTTGAGGATTAACGTCGTCTACTTCATCGTGGTACTTATGATTAGGAGGGTAAGATCCAACTCTCGATTGAGCTATTACTGAATCATCCTCAGTAAACATTATGGATCATCTAAGGGTATTTGGAGTCCTCAAAAGTGTGTTGTTTCATTTCATCTTCAATTCTTACACAACTAAAAGGTGCAATATATATGACATTGGTTAGACTAAAAGGTCACCAACCAATACCCAAATCGAAGGATTTTTCTTCGGTATTAAACAGGACTATGAATTCCAGAGTAAATCATATGATCCAAACTTCCTATAAAAAGTAATTTGAAGACCCATTTTCGTTCCCGTGACACCATGAGTTAGTTCATGTTAATTGACGAGTAAAAGACATTCCAGGTAAATAGGGCCGGCCCTGAGGCTAGGCCAACTAGGCAGCTGCCTAGGGCCCCCAAATTTTCCAATAAAAAAAGGCCCCCCACTCACTTAAAGCCCATATAAAAAAAGGGGAAAATCGCATGACGGCATGAGCGTTCTCAGTTTTCTCCTGTGTACGTGCGGGTCCAACAATGAAGAATTGAAGATGACCTACCTATTGACCTTCACCTTCTAAGTACTAATGTTCCTTCCAGCTTCTTGAAGGAATCTAGGGAACTATTTACAAATTAGGTTTTAACTTTTAAAGTTTAATTATTTAGGTTCTCCATTATTGCATATTAGATTTGATTATTTGCAATGGATTGTGGATGAATATTTTATTGATTAATCAATAGTTTAGTTTTTAAATTTTGTTCATAGTTTATTGTGAATGATTTTGTGTTCAATTATCTTATATTTATTTGTTAGTGTGTCAATGTAAGGGTGTTATTGTTTATTGATTTAAACTTTTTCGAGGTGCTTAATGCTTTATATTTTATATTTATTGATTTATTTGACCCTTTTTTTAAAGTTTGCCTAGGGCCCCCAAAATCTCAGGGCCAGCACTGCAGGTAAAATACACACACATACAAACTTGATGTACTAGTTTTAAGCCGGCCGGTCTGGCATTAATTTCCATTTTGTGATTCCCAGGCTTCTCGACCATTGGACACAACTAATTGGTTTGTGATTCCCGGCCGGGCTTCAATTCTCAGCCATTGGACTTAACTGATTGGTAGCACTGGTCGCGCGCCAAACCTGTTTTGAGCCAATGGCCATCGACATTATTTGGTTAAAGTAACATATTACCCTGCTTAAAAGCCAGTTATGTAAACATAAACTGGGAAACATGCATGTCCTAATGAATTTTAAGAACCCCCTCTCTAATTTCTTCTATGTTTGTTAGTTACTGAAAAGATACTTCATAGGAGAACAGGCTGAGATTTTTGAGTTCATAACTATATAATATTGCACATAAACACCATCACTGTTATAAAACAAGCTAATGACAGAAACAAAAGTATATATATGCTCCTAAATAAGAATCTTAAGTGACATATGTAAATTATTAAGGAGTACTATACTAATTAATGTGACATGCACAATTCTTCTTCTCACCCTCCTATATATCTTTGTCTTTGTTGCGAAGACTCCTCTTCCTCTTCCTCTTGCCACTGTCATCCCGAACACAAACCGAAACTTGACTCAGAACATAGCTAGCTACGTGGTATTGAGACTTGTCGAATTCATCGTCTCCGACATTAAGCTCATCTTCAAATTTATCGACCAGTTTGACCTCCTTCGGATCATACAGAACTAAATCTCCATAATGATTCTCCAGCAGTACCTCACTACCCCTACCCCCACCACATTCAGATGATGTAAATGGTTTCACAAGACCATAAACATTGGGAATCGAGAACTCTTTCTTCCAAGACTCACCCACACCATATTCTCTCATCACCCAAACCTCGCAATCCTTAACGTAAAGCTCATCGTAACAAAACAAACAAAGACATCCCTCATAAATACCCATTCGAAAAACATTCCCTTTCGTGGATATGTCATTAGGGAATGACATCTCGCAAAAGAACTCGTCTGCCAGATCAAACGAGACTATACCGTAGTAGTTGGAATTCTTTCTCCCGTAGTGAAGAGAAATCCAGTGTATGCAACCGTGAATAGTTATCGGGATGTCATATTCGTCATTGAATCGAAAAGGAAGATTTTTGACACCAATATGTCTCCAAGAATCGTTCTTCATACTATAAACCTCCACACTTTGCCAACAACCCCAGTGACAAACAACCTTGACTAACTTGTAATCATCATCTATAACATTAAAACCAAAACCCATAAACGTATTGAGCTTCGAGCTATCTTCCAACTGGGAAGATGATTGCGGGATTTCTCGATATTCATTGATTGAGGGATTCCAAATATACATGGCCTTGACATTAGACTTTAAACACAACAATCCATTGGAAGAACCTACAACAGTAATATCATCACCGGCGACATTCGGCACCGGAAACTTGTGATGAATAGATTTTGTATGCGTGTTGGCGCGACTAGCTGACTGAATTCTGTCACCACGTGAACCACCATAGATGAGGAGTCGTTGAACTTCAACGGGAAACACTTTCATCTTTCCGTATGGTTTCTCTCTCAAGAACGAATTAGATAATTTTTTTCTTAAGGGTTTCACTAGACATATTGTATTGAACAAACTCTATGACTATATATATTCGCCTTCTACGTATGGTGGGAAACCTTAGCTTTTCTTTGTAGGAAAGACAAAGTCTTGCCACCGCCACAATTCAAAACCTTTCCTCTGTAGGAAAGGATTTGAGTTAAAAGATTATAAACCAAGTAATCATGTCGACCGAAATATGCGAGAGTATTTAATTTTATGTAGTTTTTAGTAATTAATAATTGTAATTTTATCGGTTCAAAAAAAACTTTGTAATTTTATTAACTAGCAGAGTAAACATACATGATTATTAAATTATTTTTCTCCTCAAATAGTCCTTAATTACCAATCCTTGGAAGTATTTCCTAGGAGAAAGATTTTTTGTTGTATTATTTAACTAGTATATATATGGTAAATTTAGAAATTTGTGAAAAATGCAAACTTCAATTATCAGACGAAGACTTTTCAAGTAAAATATTAAAAAATAGAAGTACGAATTGGGTGCTTAATTATCTGATTCAAACTAAGTGTTTTTTTTTAGGGTAGTGTTCGCGTATTAAGAAACTATGCATGTTGACGAGTATATTTTTATTAAATACCCTCATTTCTTGTGCTAGAGTAATTGTAAAGATAAATTAGGACGAGATAATTATTGAGAGAAGATAAAATATTTAATTATACGATGATTAATTGTTGGGACTTAGGTAAAAAGAAGAGTAAATTAGGAAAATTATGCCTTGAAAACTTAAAACAAGACTTATTACGGATCTTTTT
Organism: Platycodon grandiflorus; assembly: GCA_016624345.1. Classification (NCBI taxonomy): domain Eukaryota; kingdom Viridiplantae; phylum Streptophyta; class Magnoliopsida; order Asterales; family Campanulaceae; genus Platycodon; species Platycodon grandiflorus. Next base: position 37,551,587 of record CM028366.1, read on the forward strand.
TTTTTTTTTTTTTGTGTGTGTGTGGCTAAAATAACACTTATTTCGAATTGGTGATAGTAATGATTTTCCATACAAACCAATCAATTAGGATCATTTAATTAAGTGTATCATAGGAATATCGAAATTTGGCTAATATAAGTTTATTGATTACTTCCTCCATCTTAAAATAAGTCCTGATTATTAGATTTTTTACTAAAATTAAGGAAGTTAAGTTGTAGGTGAGATCTCTGTCTAGTTGTGTTTCGTACTTGAAAACACATAGCCATTGTGTTCATGCTATCGCATTACAAGTGTATACTAGGATATTATACTTAGCAAATGTCAATTTAGCAAATTTATACAAAATCAACACTTATTTTGAGACCAAATTTTTTTATTGATTAAATAGATATTCATTTTGAGACGAAAGAAGTGTATGTATTCATTCAAAATTGTAAGTTCCTATCTTCTCGTAGGGAGATTTGTGAGAATTAGAGAATGAAACCCCACATAAATTGGTGTAATTTTGCTGTATAAAACTTCAATAACTAGCATTATCCCAATTATAAAAAGTGATGAGCAACCAAGCTTTCAAAATTGATGTAAGGCTTGTTAATTAATAGGTTTAATATATAATTTGGTCCCTGAACCAATTTTTTTTTTCATGATTCGGTACCCGACCTTTGACATTTTTTATTTTGGTCCCTGAACTGCACTTTAGGCTTTACAATTCGGTCACAAGTGACGACCGTCACTTTAGATGTTAATAAATGCCTGAAAGGACTAAAATATCCTTGCTAAATGCTGAGTGTGATTCCATGGTGGACAAATATGCTAAGTTGGAATTAATTAAAAAAAAAAATTTGGCTTAGCTAAGCAAATAAGAAGGAAAAAAAATATATAAAAGAACAAACATTTAGTCACTTTCTCCAGCTGCAAAACCCCCAGCTTCTCCTCTTACCGTTAACTCATCATCACCGGCTTCTTTTCCTTCCACTATCAACTCGATGCCATCTCCACCTCCATCCATCTCTTCGACTCCGTCAATTGCTGCTTCATCACCTTCTTAGCCAACGCATCAACATTTAACATTTGAGACAAATTCACACCCAAATCTTGCTCTGCTGTGGGTCACACTCTGCTTTCTTGGCATATAGACTCGTGACGATGTACAACAAATTTAATTTCTCAATGATGCCTCATTTGAGAAACATGCATGTCTATTGGATTGGAGAGTGTACTTTCTAATTTTTGAAGTATGGTTCTCTTTCCAGTCTTGCTGAACTCTGATTTTGAATTTTGCTTCAAAGTTGTACTTGGATGTTGGCTGTGTTGTTATCTCTATTGTATCTTGGTTATGTGTATGTTTGGACTGACCAAGTAACTTTTTCATGTTTTACCCTCCCCTGATTCTTTATGCATGCTCAAATTCATTTGTTGTTCTTTTGCATATGAGCTACTAATCTAATCAGTCAAGAATAGGGATGTATTGTGCTTCTGGTTATTCTAGAGAAAAAGTTAGTTGGTGTTTTTAGCTTACATGATCGGGTTATTTTTATTTGACAAATGATATTGCGAGTTCGAGCTTATGGTAATACTATAAGCTTTTGTGTTAGTGTCTTTGGATCAAATCTATTTAGATATCTACACTATTGGATCAATTTGCCCTTAATGTAATAAATTTGATCCAATGATGTATAGATCTAAGTAGAATTGATCCAAAGTACTAACACTAAAGCTTGTTATATACTACAAGCTCGAGCTCGTAATAACATACCTCTTTTTATTTTATTAATTTTGGACCATGGCTATCGGTTATCAAGTTCACTTGTTTTGATTTATCAATTTTTTTGCTGGCATATTACATTCTTATTACTTTCCCTTCCTCTCATTCTTTATGCATGCCCAAATTTATTATATACGAGCCATTCATTTAATCAGTCAAGAATAGGAATGTCTTGTCCTTCTTGCTTTTCTTGACTGTTAGTTTATGATAGCCGTAATTCTCGATCAGCATTGAAAGACTAAGGATCACAGCAGTAAATTGTGAAACCCGAGAGTAGCTCTCCACCTCCAACATTGGTTTCTCAACAGCCTCACTTTGGTTCAAGACTTGGCTCTATGCATTCTCATATACATTAGACTAGACTCCATGTATCCTGTATATATATCTCTGTAATTAGCATATGTAAACTCGTCTTGGGCATTCAAATATTTCAATATTCCTTCAGTTTATTTGTGCTTCGATCTTACATTGTCTGATATCATTCTTATTATTGCTATATCTAGTAATTTTTTTGTTATCAAGTTCACTTGCTGTGATGCATCATTTTATACATTGCAGCCACTAAAAAATTAATTATTTTTATTAATATCTCGTGCATCGCACAGGTGAATTACTAGTTATTCAAAAAATCGAGGGAACATATCAGCAAATCGTGGAGTATTAGTTATGCAAGCTTGATAAGCAATTGTAGCTACGTTCCTGAGCGTATACTAGACAAAAACAAAAAAACAAAACAAAAATGAGCATTGATTCTATGATTTAGATGTTGTCCAACAAAAAATAGCTTAAAGTTTAAGCTGATGTAGGGATACTTCCAATTCAACAACATAGACATGGAGGTACAAGATCATCACAACAAGTCAATTGCACAACTTCAAAAGAACATCTAAGCTAGTCTCCTAATTCAATTCGATAGTGAGTTTAACTTCACTACTCGTACATTCTTGTGATTCCCGTCAAACGGGTAAGTTGGTTTGAGTAAAAGCGGGTTGTAATACCCTGGTTCCTCCTATGGTTGACTTGTGTATCATATTGTATCGTTATCATGTTAAGCATGTTTGTTAGACCTGATTAAACAACATGTTGATTGATTCACGCATTAATTTCATGAGATTAAATTGCTTTGGTTGTAATTTAATTCTTGTTTATCATTCGTAATAAGAATGCATTTCATTCTAAGCCTTGTTACATATGTTTTGAATGAATTTTAAGTGTGTTTTAATCTTTGTTGGAGGTTAGGATCACTTTGGGATCATTTAGAATCATTTCGGGAGTGTTTCGGAGCATTTTCGGAGAGTCTGGACACAAAGCGATCGCCTTGGGGAGATCAAAGCGATCGCCCTGGGATAGGGAAGAGCGATCACCCTGTATCGACTCTGCTCATCCAAACAGCCTGTAGTAATTTGACCATAACTTTGTCTAGAAAACTCGGAATTACAAATCGTTTGATTCTATGTAAACTAGACTCAAAGAGCTTTCCAACCATATCTTATTTGAAATTTTTAGACTTGTATATCATCTTAGGGACATCTTTAAAGTTGACTAAAAATTAGACCAATCTTTTAGACAGCATTCTCCAAAGTTTGCAATTTTGCCATTTTGACCCCTTGACTCTTTTAAGGACATACCAAGACTTTTTGACTTGCATAAATGACTTATTTCAGACCTTAAAGAGACCCCAAGTTACTCTCCACTTCATTTTAAAACATCCATGGAGCTTGAGAGTTAGTGTGAGAGATGAAGGTGAGATTAGTGTGTGTAATTCTTGTTCTCTCAATCCAACCAACCAAACTTTGATCCAAGGCCATGCATGTGATGGGGATGACTAGGGGAGCATCTTAGAAGGCTTTGATCTTGTTTTCCTTGGTTTGATTATGCTTTTAAGGTAAGTTACTAAACCCCTTATGTATGTTAGAATTTGTTACATGTATGAATATTTATGAACATGCATGTCTTGATTACTTGATGATTCTATGTTTAAATGATATGATGAGATGCATAACATGCTTATGTGTTAAGTGTTGGGTTTGGATGATGTTGTATGTTGATGTTAAGCACTCAACCTTGGTAATGAACTCAAGAATAAGTTAGAGACTTTTATTGAGAAATATTTGCATATAATAATTATACCCAAATTTTAGAAGTATGTTAATGACTCTAGAAATTTGATATTTGAAGAGAATAATATCTACCGAAAGACATGTTAAATTCCTACGTGAATTAGAGTTCGTTTGCTATGGACTATAGCCCTCCGATAATTTGGTACTGATAAAATAAAGACTCCGGTTATAAGCGTAAGATGGCGTCTAATTAATTTAGCAAACTGTATATTCGAACTTGTGTAGTTTGGGATGTTTGTTTATTAGAATTATCAACTCACAAGAGTTGTTTACACGTATGAATATTAAAATACGGAATGTTAGAGACTAGTACATCGGTCTCGATGTGATAAACGATTGTTCGTTAATCTTAAGATTTGACTACAAAACCATATGAATTAAGATAAGTGTACTTGAGGGCACTTGCGTTTACAAGAATGAGTTGTTTACGCTTTAAGCGTCATTGCGGGTGTAGTAATTGGCACTCGATGTTAATGAACTAGATAAGTATCCTGGGGGGTTTGTGCTTGTGAACTATGTGAGTAGTCTCAACATGTGATTTGTAACTAGACTAACTTAGTTGTCTTAAGGTGCATTTGTTGGGAATCATATGTGTATCTCAATGTGTAGATGTTTATAGACTAAATATGTGGTCTAATGGTTCTTGAGAAGTACTTGCAAATATGTGCTTGTATGATTATGTGATTCAAGACTAAATATGTGGTTTTGAGATGTTGATTTGTTACTTCACAAAATGTGTTTAGTAATGTGTTAAGGTAGGATCATTGACCTCCTTGGTTGGGATAAGGTTCACTACTTTGGAACCTTATTATTATTGTTATGTTACGAGTAAATATCTACTAGTGAGTTGTGTAAGTCCAGCTGGCGTCGTCGTTACTAATGTTATGGTGGGATGACATATAGTCTTTACGAATTCGTTTCGTGATCGCTATAAGTCGTCGTACCGGTATGCACACACACCTCACCTGTTGGCCACAGGTGGGAGGTAGCCCCTCTGTTATAGCAATACGCGTGACTTTGGTTGCTAAGATCCGATAGATTTTTGGGGAGACCCGGCAGGTTTGGGGATGTCGATACATCACACACGAGTATCGATACACGTTGGTTATTTTGTGTATTGCAGGAGCAGCACAAAGACAGATAAAGAGAAAGATATCCTTTATTATGTGATTTATGTATGCGCACTTATATGAATATCAAAGTGCTATGTGTTTAACATGAGTTGTATATCATGGATGATATTTCATGTTGAGTTGTGATGTATAAAAATGATATCACTTTGTTATGATTAAAATGAGCATTATGTCATGATATATAGTTGCATTTAGTAACTTATTGAGTTTTGACTCACCCCGTTGTGTTTAATGTTTTCCTTAGATCCGAACCAGCCAGGCAGCTCACGGTGAGGTCAGTGAGGACGTGACTAGTTAGCAGGTTGTCCTCGTGGTTGTACAGTTTTGGTTGTATTTTTTTTTTGGCGAGATACGATGGTTGTGTAAAGTTATATAGACTTTACTTTTGGGTAGAAATATACTTGATTTTGTATTATTCTTTTGGTAGCCGACATGTATGTCGCGCTTGTGTATAGTTGATGTTATTTTACGAGTATGCTATAGCTCGCGGTTATGTTGTTGTTCCGGCATGTTGTGGCCGATGATGTTAACATGATTGTTATTAGTTGGTATTCCGGCAGTAGTATCGCCGATGATTTATTTTATTTATATTAGGTTATCCATTGTGTTTTGTCGTAAGTACGGGTGGTTACGCCACGTACTTTTCATTTTTTTGCTTGGTTGTGTTGTTTTGGCAACCCGACCTTTGGATTTTGTATGAAAATCCGGGTCGGGGCGTCACACGGGTAACCGGTTGTAGTAGGCCAAAATCAATTATAAATTATTTAGTTAATAGGACAGATGAGTCGGTTAGATGAATTGGGTCAAACCCGCTTTAACCTGTTCCAACATAAAAAAAAATAAAAATAAAAAATCTCTCGAATTATACATGGATTCAAAAGTTATGCCTAAAACATCGTGACAGTCGCTAATCATTTTACTCGTTACCTTCATGATTTTTTTGGGCATAACTTCACATTTCGTTTACTCAATTGAAATGATTTAAAATGCTATGAATTTATTTTTTGATTATCTAGAAATAGAGTATGACTTTAGAAACATAAGTAACGTTCGTTCCTACTTCCTTGGTGAGGAAATTTCATTCATATTTCTTTGGCGAGGCGGTTTCGCTCCTATTTCTTTGTTGGAGATCACCGGACGGCGATTGCAGGTGGTAGGAAGGTGGTAAATGATGGTGGCCAGAGTATGAGTAGTGGTTGTCAGCGGTTGGTGGAGGATGGTGGTTGGAGGCTATATTAGAAACATACCCCACGGATTAGTGGGTTAAACCCGTTTTAACTCGACAAATTCAATGGGTTAACATGGGTTATCCATCACAATCCATTATCTTAATGGGTTGGATTGGGTTTTTAACAAGTTGGGCTGGGTGGATTAGTGGGTAACGGATAATTTTCACCAAACCAAATTCTTACTCTTACTAGATCTGGGTTCCAGCCCTCGAGGACTAAGACACTCTACATTTTCAAAAATGACCATCAATATGATGAAAAATGTATAAGACCCCAAGTAATTGGTACAAAAATTAAGTCATCGAGCAACTTCTAGGTCCTATATCTGAAACACTTGCCCTATCCTCAATGAAAATTTCAGATTTCAATATCGATTTAAGGGAAACTCATCCACGTTTCTAAGAAGGTTTCTTGTTGATTCAAGGGTCAATAGGTTATAATACACTCGAGTTTGATTAGGTGAACCAAAATGCGTCTTGCAGCTACCTTGCATGAGCGAGTAACAACTTTTTGGCTACATAGGGGGGGCGGAGAGAGAGGGGGTTATCATACTTTTTATGACTCGGGCTTTCTTTTTTTCTTTTTATGACTCGGGTTGATATTCAGCAGCTGGAGCAGAAAACGAGATGTTTGTACAAGTTTTGATAAATATTTCATTTACCATTCTTAGGCAGCTTAATCTCAAGGGAGCATAGTCCCAAGTAAAAGTTGAGAGGTTATAGTGAATTGAGAGGCCTTGTGCTCTAAGTTACAAATGTTAAGAAGAAAGCATTCTTAAAAGATTTCTTTGAACAATGTATGATTTAGAATGGTCTTGTATAAATGTCAACATTGCTGTTTGAGCAAGTATATATACACTAGATTAGATAATCTGCAATTAGGCAATGACGCAATTGTATTCTACCAAGAAATTTCAAGGAAAAAATGTTGTTAAGGTCTGCAGACTATAATATAATGGAGGTAATACCAATTGTGGCTCAAGAATGATAGGTTTAAGATCTTATTGAAGGAGACATAATAGATGTGCACTGCGAAGCTTAATCTCAGGTGATAGAAGTCTTAGCGATATACCTAGTAAAAGTTAAGAGGATGTGAATTGAGAGGCATTGTGCTCTAAGTTACAAATCTTGTCAAGGAAACGTTCTTAGAAGATTTCTTGAACAATGTATGATTTGGAATGGTCTTGTATACACGTCCACACTAGGAATATATATGTCGAGATTAATAGCCCAGATTTGGCATACTATAACCAATAGCTCACAATAGTTGATTTAATTTAATATATATATATATATATATATATATATATATTCGGTCCAGTTCCGTTCAACCCCAAAAATCGCAAACTGAATCGAATCGTCCGATTATTAAATTTATGGAATTGAGCCTGAACTGCCTTGAACCAAAATTGAACCAAACTAGCAGGTTCGGTTTGGTTTGATCCGGTTCAATAGCTTGGCTTTACGCTCCTAATTTTTATAAAATGCATAATTTCATTGGGCAAAATTCAGACTGATACCTTTAAGACAATTTTCAACCGCTTTAGTCCCTTATAATTGTTTCAAACCAGAAAATGACACTTTTGATCCGAAATGTCGTCTGTGCCCTTCCTTCTAACACGTACGCATTGCATCGGCTTCACACTCCAAAACAACTACCCAGTTGAATGTTTAACACAAACACACTCCAAAAAACCCTCTTTACTTCGAAAAATCTTAAAACCTCCAGTGATTTTGTGAAAGATTTGAAAACATTATCGTGAGTTATTATCAACCAGAGTAAAAATGTCTTCGTAACTACAACAGAGCACTGGGAAAAAAAGCAATAAGCACCAGAACAAACAAAACATCAAAACAACAAGTTGATGAAGTATCAAGTTAGTATTGCTGAATACATTTTATAGTTGAATTTTTTGTTTACAAATTCCTGAATAGATTGAAATCTGAGTAAATTTGCATATAAATTCTGTTTTTGATGCATCGCGTTCACTAAAATATAAAACAGTGTGTGTAGGGTTTCAAATTTTTAGCATCGTAATGTAAATTTTGTTGTTTTTGATGCATAGCGATGCGTTGTTTGATGCATCGCATTCACTGAAATATAAAACAGCGTTTGTAGGGTTTTAAATTTTGTGCATCGCGATGCACAAAAGTAATGCATTTCAATGAGCAATTGATGCATCGCGATACATGACCTTAGCATCGTGTTTTACTTTTTTTTTTGTAAATTTTCAGTTGTGTGACTCTAATCACAATATACGTATTATGCAGCTGTAAGGACTACAAGGGACAACAGAATAGTATACAGGTCAAGTATGCAGTCCCTTATAGACCAAATTAGAAATATAGATTTCAGGGAAAACCGTACAACTGCGTTGAAGAAAATACCTTTTTGGTACATAATAGAAAACATATACTGGGTAATGATCTCTTACGCGAGCATTATAAGAAGGATGATTCAATCGTAAGGAGTATTGTCAGATGCTATGTCAAGGGACAAAAGTGTTTCCAGATTGTGTGGAAAAAGTTGAAGCTTAGGGTAAGAGATGCTAAGCTAATCTTTGGCATCAGGGATAGAGCGGAGAAAATCAACATCTCTATTTACAAAGTGGAGCGCACCGATTTCCTTCAAAAGTGATTTCCGGAGAAGATGTCGAAATAAATAAAAAACATCAGATTGAAGCCAAAAATGGTCTTTGATAGAATTAAGGAGAGGATAGAGAGTGCGGAGCAAATAGATGTCAACTGTGTTGCTGGGTTGACGACACTGCTTGTTCTCGCGACGTTGCTGGTTGTGAGCAAGACATCGTATATACCGTGGGCATACACAAGCCTTGTCGCTGATTTGAACAAAATGTCAACCTACAATTGGTCAAAACATGTAGTTGATATGATGTTTGAAAGCTTGGAAAGTGCAACTGATGACAGCGTTGAGAGATGTGTGATGTTGCTGCCGGTAACTTTAAGTTCATTTAATATTATTATGTGCAATTTATATGTATATTACGGAGAAGCATCACAACTTGATATGGAAATGCTAAGGAACCGTCTACTTGAGAATTCTAGCACATCTTTGGAAGCTTTTCATGACAGAATAAAGAAGGTTTAACAACATTCTTGGCCCACAGTTGACACCATTCAACGACATCGAGTTTTTTGTGTGTAATAGGGTAAGGCCACCCCATGTCTATAAACAAGGTTTCCTTATTCAATTCCACCAAATTCATATCATAGAATGTCAATTGTGTGCTATTGATTGTATTCTCGATAACTTTTGTGATAACAATAGAAATTAATAAAATTCCAATTATTGCAGTTTCATTGTTTCTGTTTTTCTTGTACCAATCACAAATTACCTTTGCAATGCATCAAAGTGTGCATCGCGATGCACAAACTTTTACTGAAAAAGTAATGTTTTTATGCATCGCGATGCACACTTTTTTATTTCTATGCACAATATTCTACTGAATTAACAACATAAGATTTGTGATGCATAACAGTATGCATCACGATGTACAAAAATGTACACAACTTTTATTTCTGATGCACACAACTGTACTGAATGTATTCTCTTATTAAATTCAATCTGGATTACTATTTTGGTTTCTTAATGAAATTAAAATCAAATTCAAATCTTGAAAGAATACTTTATAAGCTACATACGAAAATCTTCCATTCCAACTTTAAACTTTCGAAACAATTATAACTCCTCTGAATTTTAACAACAACATGACTACAGTTTCCATTGAATCAATTGATATTGATTTCACAGTGAACACGATTATATCAACTTGAAGAAACTAAAAAAAAGTTTTAAATGTGATATGGATGAAAATTTTGATAAGAAATTACAATGGAAAGAAAGACACAACTACTAAAATGTCATAGGTTGTTACGGAGGCAATTTTTGAACAATTACTCAATTTATCACTTAAAATAGACTTAATCGGTTGGAAACACTTTTTGGGTTAATTGTACTTTACCACCTTATAGTTTGCTCACTATGGGTTTAGCGGTCTATGGTTTCACTTTTTGTATATTAGGGTCTAAGATTATATTTTTATTGCAATTGAGCGTCAAAAGAGAGTTTTTATTAATTTTTGAACACAAAGTCGTAATATGTCATTTACATGCATTTTTGTGAGGTTATTTTCGTGCATGACATATTCTCTAAAATCTATGTGCTTTAAATATTTATCACAAATGATGAAAATACCAGTTATAACCAAGTGTTAAAAGACAAAAATAACCCCCAAAAAATGTATGTGAATGACATATGTCGACTTCTCTTCCAGAAGCTAAGAAAAAACCCATTTTGACCCTCAATTGCAACAAGAATACATTTTAGACCCCCAATATGCAAAAAATTCAAATCACAAACCCTCAAATCTGACAATAAACAAACTATAAGATGTAAAAAGCAATTAATCAAAAGAAATTGGCTGAAGAAACGACGTCTAGGCTTACGTCCGGATCGTCCTTTTTAGAATCAGACGTCTAAGCCCAAGTTTAAAATGAATAGAGTTCATTTGGGCTTATCATTTCTAGCCTATTTCTAAATGAGTCTCAAGATGTTATTTACATTCCAACAATGTTCCACCAAATTGAATAATTGAAAAGGAGTCCCGTAATGCAATGGATGTCTATATTTGATTTGATGGAGAGGAAAGGAAAAGAAAATACCTTCAAAGGTATCACATTTTTGACACAATTATTTTTATGAAATCCAATAAGTATCCAATACTATAACATTTTTGACACATTGATTTGTATGAAACCCGATAAGTACCCAATACCATAACATTTTTGACACATTGATTTGTGTGAAACCCGATAAGTACTCAATACTATAACGGGATGGACTTTTATCTATCAACCTAATAAGTTGCCTAACAATGAATAATATTTGGAAGTAGCCCTAATAATGTTCTGATCGACTTGACATAATATAAAGTCTATGAGGGAAGAAAAAAAACATCAATAAGATCCAATCTCTTACTATCTTATTTAATTTTATTTTTTTACAAAATTTTAAAAATAAATACTTATTTTTTGAAAAATGGAGGATTTTTAATTAATTAACAAGGATAAAGAAAAATATCTGTTTTTAATCAAAGCTATAATGTTAAAAGAAATTTTGGTGCAGAAGTTAATGGATACTATTCATTGGGTAATGGGTAAGGTGAGCAGATTTTTTCTAAAATCGGACCGAACCAATACTTTTGGTTTGGTTCTGGTTCTGAATTTTAGTAGAACCGATCATTTGATTCGGTTTCGATTTTAAAATTATAGAGTGGTTCTGAACCGGACCGAACCAATGTATATTATACCTATATATGTATAATATAATTATATAATATATTATAAAATTAATGTTTAAAAATATAATTTCTGTTTTCTAACCCTAATCACAAACCTTAGATATAAATACTTAGTAATATTTCTATCTATAGTTTACATAGACTTGATGTTGATGAACCTATTTTTTTCTTTCTCATTTTAGTTAATATTGCATGACTTGTACTGTAATATATGACAATGGTCAATGTACTATCTTTTTTTTTCTTTTTTCTTTTATGAGTTTGTTTATATTCTCAAAGTTTTATCATTATTGAATATTTTTTAATTGTCGTATGAAATATTATATTTCATTATTTGTTTGCCAACTCAAAAATTTGAAAGGATTTATCCCCTCAAAACCAACAAATGTTCAGGACCGAACCAATTAGAACCGGACCGATGTATTGGTTCTCATGCATCTTGGTTTGGTTCCGGTTCTAATTTTTTTAAGAACCGAAATATTGGTCTAGTTCTAGTTCTCTATTTCTATTTTTGTAAAAAATGAAATAAACCAGATCGTGATCACCCCTAAAAATGGATAAGTTTTGGGTATAGCCAACCCTAGTATCTAAAAATATCCATTAGTCTTAATGTTCGACTTTGAGTTTTACCCAAACTCAACCATTATACCCAAATTGTCACCCCTACTTTAGACATTGATATTTGTGTTGTTATTATCAAATAAATAAAGGGAGCTATACCATTAGCGCCTTAATTCTAGCAAAATCAGTTTATAATGTATGAATCATCGTATACAATAAAATAAAAAAAAGTATAATGAAAATTGAAAAGCATTGGGTGAAAAATCAGAGTGCTCATAACATATAACGCAAATAAGGGCTATGTGATGTTAATTGGTAAAATACATGGGGAACTGATTTATCCTCTTATTCTTGTGCCAAACGAAGGATAACAAGGTAATGACTTTATAGAATCAGTTTATAGAATGACAAAAATTAGAAAAATTCGTCTTACTGGTCTTTTCTGTAGGACATATCTCCCTGACTAGGTGAGATTGAGCTTTGAGCTGTAAGAGAGTGGAGCTCCGTCATACGTATTAAGATACATAAACGGTCAAAATTAGTTGTTGGTGTGAACATAGGGCGTTGGTTACCGGCCAATATTTTGTTGGCTAAGGGTCAAATTAGTTTAAGGATAGAAAGAAAAATTGATTTAACGAGAGTCAAAATCAGAAAAATTGAAATTTTTTTCCTAAAACATAAGGCTCCGTTTGTTTCACGGAAAATGATTTTCGGAAAACGTTTTCTTTATTTTTCGGTGTTTGGTAACATTTGGAAAATGTAGTCAATGTAAGATGTTTTACAAGTCAACGGAAAATGAAGCCTTCTTTTCAGAAAAATGACTTACGGATTCAATTTCCGTAAGTCATTTTCCAAAACTTGTTCATTCCAATTTTCTCCTAATATCACCTTTGTATATTTGGATGTGCTATATTCATTTCTAACTTTTCGTTCAAGAAAAATAATCGTAATATTTTGAAGTGATTCTATGAACAAAGTTTTATTTATATACTTTTTGTTGATATTGTCAAGTTTTATAGAACTTTTATAACATTGAAAAATATATTCATGTTCGTCCCAAAATAAATTTTCACTTTTATTCACGATCACAAATAAAAGTAAATATTCATTTTGAGACGATAAAATAACAATAATATTACAGATTCAAGTACTTGAATTTCAAAAATATTTTAACTTAATATTTCAATTAGAAATACTAAGATAAAGTGAACATGTTATATATATATATATATATATATATATATATATCCTGTTTGAAATTCTTTAGTGCGTTGATTTAAAATTTTATATTATTTTTTTAATACTTTAATTTTTAAAGATAGTATTACACGGAATAAAATAATTGGTTGAAGAATACATGAAGCTTCTGGTATAAAGTTTAAGATCATAGAATTTTTAATTTGAGGCTGGAATTGGAGCCTAATATCACCTTTGCACTACTCAATTTTAATAAATACCCCTTCGTCCTAAAATAAGTGTCTATTATTTCATTTCGGGACGTCCCACAACAATTATCTCTTTCTTTTCTTTTTCTTTTGTTTTGAAATGTGTTTTCAAATCAATTATCAATTATGTTATTGTTATTTGTGAGATTGAAAAGTAGATGAACCCCTATTGATTTAATACTGTTGGTTCGCAAACGAATATGCAAATACTACGGGCAAGAGTACCCGATCGACAACAAGTAGTAAAGTGCGTAAGCACGAGTCGAACCCACAAGGACAATTATGACATTTATTTTCGTGAATACTAAAATTTAGGATTTTTAACTTTATCCAAACGATCGAAATTGAGTTGAGATATTATAACTAAATTAAAGCAAGTAAAACGAGCAATGGGGGGAACGCAAATCACACAAACACTGGTGAAACGATGATTATCAAAGTTAAAACACTAGGATTATGATTTCACTCCAATTTATCCACTTGACCAATTAGTCCACTCTCCATAACTTTTCTACAATTTACTATGGTATCCGAGAACACAAAAATAGTCACTACGAGCTCTCACTCCGATAGCGATCCTAATTTCCCCACCTAACTACGGGCTCTCGCAACGTATAGCTAGGTGCGAAAATAGCATGAAAATCAAGTTCTCAAAAACGGATATTGAGTTTTGTGCTATATCTCTATGCTACAAAACATCAACTACTAAATTGCTTGATCCAAATTGTGATGGTAGCTCTCACTCACACAAAACAATTTTAAAATCATTTAATTAGTGATCAAGTAATTAAAAGCATTAAGAACAACAAAATAATAACCATAGCATAAAATGTAGTTAAGTTAGGAGAGTGAAAAATACTAGATCATGCTTCAAAAATGGAGATTCATCACAATCCTAGTTATAGAAAATTAGCTCATAATGCAAGAAAAATCACACACAAATATTTCAAGAAAATATTGCATAATGATATTAAAGATAAAGAGTATAAAATACAATACTTCAATGGAGATTTTTGTGAGAATCCTTTAGCATTCCTTTGACAAAATCTAGTTGAAAGATGATAAAACCCCCAAAATGAGCTGCCACTTTTTTCCTTCCTTCCGTTCTCTATTCTGTGCGTGTGTTTTCTCCCCTTTTCTCAATCTGATCTCCCCTCCTTAGCCAAAATGATCTCCAAGATTTTTAGAGTATTCTACAAGCTAAGGAAGGGTAATAGAGACATTTGGGTAGACTTTTTATATTTAAAAACCAAGGGACTCGGCTGAAAAAAGAGAGGAAATGGGTCTTGGGTCATGGCTGCACATGGGCAGGGGCTGGGCTGGAGGACCGCGGGTCAGGGAAGCTGAAATGGGTGAGGTTGTGAGATAGAGTGGGCTGGAAGGGTGGAGCGGAGCGGACTGGAGCGGGTCCGGATCTCGGGCTCCGGATTCAAAATTCGCGGGTCAGGCTTGAGGAGGGCCGGGACGCGTGGCGCACAGAGAGGGTGACAGCGCACAGGAGGAGATCTTTCAGCGCTTTACAGCGCTGCCCTTGGACTTCTGATAATTGCTCCGGTGCCCCTGTATTGTCCAGATAGCGAGCCGCAGCCCTTATACCCCCAGGCTTCGCAATTTAGTCCCAAGTCAGCTCCGTTAGACTCCGTTAACCTCTTTTCTCTTTGAAACACTTAACGGGCTCCGACGGAAGTTGACTGAATGGCTTTTATCAATGCAATTCTTCAACATGCTGCCTTGAATCTCCTATAATGCTATGAATTGAACCTTTAAAGCTTGAATTCATGCCCATAGACCTGAAACACAATAAAATCACAATAAATGCAATTCCTAGGGCAATATCAATATGCAATTCATATAAAATGGGGACAAAATATGGGGAAAAATATATGCAATTACGAGCTTATCAAATACCACTAGTGATAATTGGGGGTTACTAAAGAAATTATTTAAAGTAAAAAACTTTTTAAAAATAAATGTATATTCAATAGGAGACACTAATTTTAGAATGAAGAAAATATAACTTTTTATATGTATTTATGTTTTCCGTAAAAATTTCATATGTATGCCAAACACCGAAAAATGTTTTCCGACATATTTTTAAAAGATTTACCAAACGCCTAAAAATAGAACATTTTTATTTTTCAGAAATTATTTTCCAAAAGTTATTTTTCTTGAAACAAACGAAGCCTAAGAGGTAAAAGCGAATAGCATTTTCTTTTATATAATAGTAGTAAAAGATAAATTTCTATAAACAAATAAAGTGGTAAAGTAACATTCTTTTTTTCGAATATAAACATCATGTGCATTGTGCGCACATGATCTTTTTAACATAGATAGATATACGGGAAAAATAAATGGAAGGACAAAAGTTGATAAAATATAGATCTAAAGGATAAGGGACCGAACCTTAAAAAAAATACTCTCTCCGTTCCTTAATTATTACTCTCTCCCTCTCTTAATTATTGTCTCCTTTATTTTTTAATTATTGTCTTATTTGATCTAATAAATAAATTAATTGATTATTAATATTGGTATAATATATAATTTTTTTTAATGTTCATGTGTATGTGATCCATAATTAAAGTAAGGAAAAAAGTAAAGGTACATAATTAAAGTAGGAAAAAAAGTAAGGGTAAATGGTAAAAATAATATCTAAAAAGGAAAGTTTTCAAACAAGATAATAATTTTGGGACGGACAAAAAAAAAGGAAGACAATAATTTAGGCACGGAGGGAGTATCTTTTAGTTATTAATATTGGAATAATGTGTAGCTTTTTTTAATATTCATGTGCATCTGACCCATAATTAATATAGAAAGTAAAAGTAAGGATAAATTAGTAAAATTGTTGTCCTAAAAATAAAATTTTCAAATATAATAATTATTTTAAAACAAAAAAAATTAAAAAAGACAATAATTTAAAACAGGAGAGAGTGCTTATCAGCATATGAAGATGAGTTTTTTTTGTTGCTAAGGTTGACCAACCAAGTATTTGTTTATATATTGAAGTCTATTTATATATATATATGCTTGTAGTGTAGGTAGTAGTGGCAGTCGAGGAGTCGATTTATATATTTTCTAAGTAGAAAAGGTTTTAATTACTTACGTAAGAAGTTTTAGGTTTAAGAAAATTTTCTTGAAAAAAGTTGTCACTTCTAACGCTAGACTGTATTTCAAAATTAATTTTGATCTTTCAAATAAGTTCTAGAGATCCCTTCCCTTCAAAAAAATACAGTATATATTTTGAACTTTCAATCCCCAAAAAAATAAATAATAATAATAATAATAATAATAATGAAGTTGCGTAGCAATTAGGCTTTTGACTTGAGAGTTGAAATTGTTGAAGAAAGAGCTACGCAAGTCAAGTGAGTGTCCACGCATGGGCCCGCCCATCTCTTAATTTAGCAAAAAAGCAAAAGGTTTTTGGAGTTTTATATGAAAAAAACTATTCTTATTTTGTACGAAGGGAACTCAAAAGAGAGAACATTCTCAAGTTTTAAGATTCCTAAACATCTTTTGGTCTAAAAAAAAAGATTCCTAAACATCTTGCTTAGGAGGAGAGGAAAAGCAAAAGTTGAAAAGTTGTGTTTTTCTATTTTATTCCTATTATTTTGACATAATATTAACTACTACCTCCGTCTCAAAAATAATTACATTATAGCAATGTGTACACAAATTAAAAAAGTTTTTTAAAAGACTAATGTATTCTTATTTAAGTTTAATAATTGTAGACAAGTTCTAATAGCATTTTTTATCTTTCCTCTTACCAATCCTCTTTAATGAGAATAATAAATAAGGACCTTTTTGATAGAACATGGACAAATATTTTTTAAAATACTATAACAAAAATTATTTTGAAACAAAAAAATTTGCTAAAATGATAATTATTTTGAGACGGAGGTAATATTCAAGAGAAATGATATGAAATCAGACAATAGCTACGTGAAATATCTATTTTGGTTCTGTTTCTGATTTTTAGTAGAACCGATTATTTGGTTTGCTCCCGATTTTAAAAATTATAGATTGATTCTGAACCGGATCAGACCAATATATATTACATATATAATATAATTATATAATCTATATATTAATAAATTAATACTTAAAAAATATAATTACTATTTTCTAATCCTAACTCAAACCCTAGGTATAAAATAATACTATCCAGGGAAAAGTATTTCAAAACCAATACTTTCTTAAGAGAGTAGTGATAATAGAGACAAATAAGGACAGCTTATTTGGTTAGATGTTTTACCTACAACCGATAGATTTTGGGTTTAAGTCCACATGAGGTAAGTGGATAACCACTATTGATCCTCTTTAATTAAGTATAGAAATATAATTTTTTTTGTACAATTTTTCAGTTTAATTAGGTAATTGATTAGATATTACGTCACTTGATATGTAATATCACTATTTAACTGATCACGTACTTGATATTGATATCTTGATTGAAGTAATTATTTTGGAAGAGAAAAAGTAATACTTATTACTTATATTTTTCAAAATTGATATTTGACTATTAAAATAACAAACAAATCAAAGATAAAATTGTAAAAATGACATCTCAATATAGTATCCCCTTGTTTCAAAACAAAAATAGTCTCATTTGATAAGTTAAACTTTTTAAAAATGTAACTTTACTTGCTTGTACTTTTTTGAAATTACATTATAAATACTATTTTTAGAAATGAGACTATTTATTTATAACAAACTGAAAAAGAAAGAGAAACTATTATTTAGGGTATAAAATGAACATTTTTTCCAGAACGATTGAAAAATAAAGAACTCCTATTTATGAGCAATTGTATGTTCCCAAATATTTTTATAATTGTAATCAATTTAAAGTATACTAATAAATTTTTGAAGTATTAAACTTTTAGAATGTAGAATTTTAACAAGGTGGGAGAGTATCAATTTACTCTTAAACAAAATAAACTTTCAAAAGTTACTCGAAAATCACTGATAGAGTACCATTCTTATTTATTTTTTTGGTTTTCCAAAGGTGTTTCCTGGCCTGAAAGTCTATGACTAATCTTCCAAGCCGAATTGGACCACAAGGGCGGTAAAGCTCTTCCAACAAGATTTTTAACAAAGATGTGTTTCCACAAGTCTCGAAATTTTATACTAAAAATGATGTATCATTTTATGTGTCACCTTATTTGTATATTGTGAGCTTTATTCTGAGTTAAAACGTAAAGCCAACGAATAGATTTGTTAATTAATTGAATTTTAGTCCGAATTCAATTTGAATTTAAGATAAAGTTTTGAATTTAGATCGACCTAGTTGATTTGATTATGCGTATCCAGATAAGAACCCAATAAGCTATTAACTTAGCGGGACTAATTTGGATTTAGCTATATCCATTAAGGACCAATTCAAAAAATCTCATGTTTATAATTGTATTTTTGAGAGTTAATATCTTTCAAGCTTCTTCCAAGTTTGAAAGTTTGAAGCTTCTTCCAAGTTTGAAGGTAGGTTCTTTCTTTATCACTACTCTTCAACTCTCATAAGTCTAACTAATTAATATAATTTCATCATATTTATTCATTAAAAACTACTAAGATTAATATTGCAAAGATACACGTTTTTTAAATATTTATTTCTTAAAAAATTTAGATCAAATTGAATATTTAATCGGACTAGTAATAGATTTGGCTATGGATATGAATTAACATTAAATCTTTTGGGTTATAGGATCAGATCAAATTAACAATATAAGGATTGGGTTTAGATATACACATATCCTCTGCATACCCAATCTATTGACAAATCTAATAACATATTAAATATTACATTTTCTTTGTTTCAAAACGAGTGTCTATTTTCAATTTTTAATTTAATTAAAATAACTTTCCAATTATTTGTATAACACATATACATATAAATGCCTCTATTGTCAATACCTTTCTCCACTTCCATCTCAAAACTAAACTCATAAGTATTTACTCCGTCCGTTCTACCTAAATAGTTCATGTTTGAAAGTCTATTATTAATGGATATATTAGTGTTATTAAAATTGGTCATAATTACAAAAATACTTAAGAATAACAATAATAATTATAACACAAGTGAAAGGTAAAGATGAAAGATTATAAAAATTATGAGTAAACTTTTTTAAAAGTAAATTTTTTAAATAAAATATTGCAAAATAGTACAGTGGATAGGTGAAAACTTTAAATAATTTAACAAACACAACCGGTCGGTCAGCCACTGTGGTTTCTCTAAGGCTCTGGACCCAGTGAAAAAATAAACGGAAAAATGCTGGTCAGTTCGCTTTTAAAAATTTTTAACCCCTCCAGTCCACCCTTATTTTTAGTAACCGAAAAAATGCACTTTGAGAATTTTCTTCCTAAAATGCTCTCAACAACATCGTTGCTTCAGATTTGAGGTTCGAATTGATGTATAAATGATTCCATGTTGTTAATATAGTCTTCCCTCATGTTTGAGGATCAATTTTCATGCATAGAACATGAATTTAATCACAATTTGATCAAATTATAATTTTTAGAGTTTATCCCATTTTTCCTTGTTCTTGGACTATTTTGGCCACTTTAATCTATGTTTTAAACTTTGAATTTGTTTAAAATCAATCTCATACTGTTTTTCTAACTTAGTACTACATTTGTGCACAATTTTTCTACCAAAAATACTATTTTCGAGCTCCAAATCGAGCTTGGCAGTGTGCTATTCGAAAACAGAGGGAGATGTTCTTGAACTGACTTTGGGACTTTAATCAATGATTTGAGTTTAGATTTTGTATAATATCAATATCATATTGTTATAGGAAGTCAATACATGTTTGTATGTAAACTTTTCAACCAAAAACAACCATTTTGATCTTGCTAAAATTTTCTGGGTTCATGTTAATATTTTGAGTTATAATTATTTAGCAAATGGACATCGGGATGCATAATTTTGGACATTGGGATGCCTGGATGCTAAATTTTGGGCATCGAGATGCCTGGATGCTGAATTTTGGGCATCTAGCGATGCACAAAAATAAATCCCGATTCCCCAAAATAAATTCTGATGCCCCAAAATCCAGTCTAAGAAAATGGAAATGATAATTGCCTACTTTCAATTTCAGTCTAAGAAAATGGAAATGGAAGAAAATGGAAAACCATTCTTGCAAATTCTCTGAGAAAAGGATTGTGAGTACAGTCAATCCCTGCGTGATCAAACCTCTTAATCACCACCGATCCACCCGAGGGTCAATGTAATTAAGTCGAACCTCAGCCACAAGGGGAAAGAAAGCTACGAAGGGAACTATATCTGAACTGATTGAGATCGCAGGAGAAGAAGGTGAAGTAAAAAAGAGGAGCCAATTGTTGAAAAAAGAGAGCCAGCTACCCTTGAATTCCCTCAACCAGTCCTGGAAAGTGGAAAGGAAAGGGGTGAAGAAAGAATATTGAAGTCAGCCCAAGAATCCAAGGACAAAGAAGATCTTGAAATGTAAAATAGGAATAGCCCAAGTGGTACTCTCCTCACGTAATTTGTGTCTTTAACCTGGAGGTCACATGTTCGAGGCTGAAGAAGTGTAAAAACCTGCTACCAGTGTGACACCACATGAACCACATTGCAAGGAGCGGGGAGACCCCTGTGAGCATAAGAGTTTCGGCTCCTATTAAGAGCATGTTTCTGGGCAACCCCCCGTAACAATTATGTCTCATAAGAAAGTGGTGCATTACGATGCCCCAATTGTTGCATCGCGATGCACAAAAATAAATACTTAGATTGGGCATCACGATACCTTGATTACTGATGCGTGCGTGTTTTTCTTTCATTAATGACACAATCGTCTTTTTGTCCCAAAAATATTTTTTTCTGATTTTGAAAAAAGATGAATGGACTGGAGCGATTATAAATGTTTATCCAGACACCTCTACATATTTATCCAGATCATCTTCCACATATATTTCTACGTACTCAGAGTTGCCTATTTCCTGACACATCATATATGCTTCATAATCAGTATACATCCTCTTAAGTTTTTTCTCTAAATGCCTCTCCTTCTCTGAATTATTTTCTGAAATTAAGAACCATAAACACTTAATATTCATATACTTCAACAAACTTTCAATGGTTTTCTTTAAATCAACAAATGAGGTAGTATTCTGTGTCATTATTGTCAATTATATCATAAGTCCCACCAAAGTACTTAAGTTCCCCATCGTTCTTAAAATGACCAACCATGGTACACTATAATACTGTAAAAATCCATTCTACAAAACAATAGCATACATAAAAGACAAATCACTAAATTATGCAATTAAGAGAAAAGAAAGGCAATAAAGATTGAATAGGGTCTACTTTTTGCCCCCCACTTTGAACATAAATATTATCTTTTTGGACCACTTGGGACCAACAACACATAAAGAAGCAAAACAAACCAACTTCCCCAATCATAAGTCCCACCAGTGAGTCAAACCATATAGATAATCAGACAAACTCTTAGAACTTTACAGCATAATCAGACAAAAAAATAATTAAAAAATAGTCTCAAATTTTGTAAAATCCTAAATTCGAAGCAAACAGTCTCAACTTTTTGAATCTGTAACCAAGACACATAAACATAAAAAATATTTTCTATTAGTAGTACATAACCATATTCATATTTTAACAAAAAAAATTGCACTACATTCATATACAACAGTCAAAAACATAAAAGCTCATTCATTCATACACAGTTCATACCACTGGAACCCTAAAGCACAATAAGACATTAAAAACTTTATTTTGTAGATAGTGGATACAAAATAGTTATAACAGCATAAAACCCACTTCATTCGACCATTAATATCACGTAAAGATGTTTTGTAAAACTCTAAATTCGAACAAACCCTAATGCTGAAACCCACTTCATTCATATTGTAAATGTCGTACCTGTTGCCAACGAGTTCTTCGAATCTTTGGATTTCACTTCAAGGGCTTCAATTCTTCACAATTTTGGTCTCTTTTGCCAGTTGATTCGTGAATATCGTGAGTGGAGTTTTCAGTAATGAGCGAATAATGAGAGAATTAAAGTTTGTTGCCTTTTGTATCAAAGCGCGTAATGAAGAAGGTTTAACCTCTTTCTTAAACACAGTAAGGGCACTATTGACATTTTGAAAAAAAATTAGACGGAAAGACTAACGATAACGGCCTCAGGAGAAATCTAACCAAGAAATTCAACATGCAGGACCAAATTAATATGTTTTAAGGAGGTAGGACCAAACGAATAGTTGGGTCAAAGTAGAGGGACAAAAAAATATTTTAATTCTAATTGAAAAGGAGTCCCGTAATGCAATGGATGTATATATTTGATTTGATGAAGAGGAAAGGAAAAGAAAATACCTTCAAAGGTATCATATTTTTGAAAAATTGATTTGTATGAAACCCGATAAGTACCCAATACTATTACATTTTTGACCCATTGATTTGTATGAAATCTGATAAGTACCCAATACTATACGAGATGGACTTTTAACCATCAACCCAATAAGCTAGCAAACAATGAATAATGTTTGGAAGTAGCCATAATAATGTTCTGATCGACTTGACATAATATAAAGTTTATGAAGGAAGAAAAAAAACATCTTTTAAGATCCAATCTCTTACTATCTTATTTAATTTTATTTTTTTACAAAATTTTAAAAATAAATACTTATTTTTTGACAAATGGATTTTTTTTATTAATTAACAAGGATAAAGAAAAATATTTGTTTTTAACCAAAGCTAAAATGTTAAAAGAAATTTTGGTGCAGAAGTTAATGGATACTATTCATTGGGTAATGGGTAGGGTGAGCAATTTTTTTCTAAAACTGGACGGAACAAAAAAAGTAGACCGAATCAATACTTTTGGTTTGGTTTTGGTTTTGATTTTAGTAGAACCGATCATTTGGTTCGGTCTCGGTTTTGAAAATTATAGATTGGTTCTGAACTGGATCGAACTAATATACATATATATATGTATAATATAATTATATAATATATTATAAAATTAATGTTTAAAAAATATAATTTCTATTTTCTAATCCTAACCCCAAACCTTAAATATAAATATTTAGTAATATTTCTATCTGTTGTTTACACAGACTTGATGTTGCTGAACTTATTTTTTTCTCATTTTAGTTAATATTACATGACTTGTACTATAATATATGACAATGGTCAATGTACTATCTTTTTTTTTTCTTTTATGAGTTTTTTTATATTCTCAAAGTTTTATCATTATTGAATATTTTTTAATTGTCATACGAAATATTATATTTTATTATTTGTTTGCCAACTCAAAAATTTGAAAGGATTTATCCCCTTAAAACCAAAAAATGTTCAAGACCGAACCAATTAGAACCGAACCGAAGTATTGGTTCTTATGCATCTTGGTTTGATTTCGGTTCTAAATTTTTTAAGAACCGAAATATTGGTCTAGTTTTGTTTCTCTATTTCTTTTTTGCAAAAAATGGACCAAATTGCCAACCCTAGTATCTAAAAATATCCATTAGTCTTATTCTTGTGCCAAACGAAGGATAACAAGGTAATGTCTTTATAGAATCAGTTTATAGAATGACAAAAATTAGAAAATTCGTCTTACTGGCATTTTCTGTAGGACATATCTCCTTGACTAGACACACCTTGTATTGGTGGGATGAGCTGTGAGAGACTGGAGCTCCGTCATACGTATTAAGATTCGTAAATTGTCTCACAGAAAATCTACTCTTGTAGAATTAGTTGTTGGTGTGAACATAGGGTGTTGGTTAAAAGCCAATATTTTGTTGGCTAAGGGGCAAATTAGTTTAGGGATAGAAAGAAAAAAATAAATTAACGACAGTCAAAATCAAAAAAATTGAAAAAAAAAAAATCTAAAACATAAGAGATAAAAGCCGATAGCATTTTCTTTTATTTAGTAGTAGTAAAAGATAAATTTCTATGAATAAATAAAGTGGTAAAGTAACATTCTTTTTTTCGAATGTAAACATCATGTGCATTGTGCGCACATGATCTTTTTAACATAGATAGATATACGAGAAAAATAAATAGAAGGACAAAAGTTGATTAAATATAGATCTAAAGGATCAAGGGACCGAACTTTAAAAAAAATACTCTCTCCGTTCCTTAATTATTACTCCCTCCGTTCTTTAATTATTGTTTTATTTGATTTGACAAACAAATTAAGAAAAAATAATTGACTTGAGTATTAATATTGATATAATATGTAATTTTCTTTAATATCCATGTGTATGTGGTCCATAATTAAAATAAGGAAAAAAGAAAAGGTAAAATGGTAAAAATAATGTTCTAAAAAGAAAATTTTTTAAACAAAATAATAATTTTGGGACGGACAAAAAAAAAAGGAAGACAATAATTTAAGGACGGAGGGAGTATCTTTTAGTTATTAATATTGGAATAATATGTAGTTTTTTTTAATGTTCATGTGTATCTGACCCATAATTAATATAAAAAATAAAAATAAAGATAAATTAGTAAAATTATTGTCCTAAAAATAAAATTTTCAAACATAATAATTATTTTGAAACTGATAAAAAAAAATTAATAACTTAAGGACGGAGGGAGTATCAGCATATGAAGTTGAGTTTTTTTGTTGCTAAGGTTGACCAACCAAGTATTTGTTTATATATTGAAGTCTATTTATATATGCTTGTAGTGCAGGTAGTAGTGCAGTCGAAGTGAAGGTAGCAGTGCAGTCGAGGAGTTGATTTATATATTTTTTAAGTAGAAAAGGTTTTGATTACTTACGTAAGAAGTTTTAAGTTTAAGAAAATTTTCTTGAAAAAAGTTTTCACTTCTAACGCTATTTCAAAATTAATTTTGATCTTTCAAATAAGTTCTAGAGATCCCTTGAAAAAAAAAATTTATTTTGAACTTTCAATCCCAAAAAAAAATAATACTAATAATAATAATAAAAATAATGAAGTTTCGTAGCAATTAGGCTTTTGGCTTGAGAGTTGACACTGTTGAGAAAGAGCTACGCAAGTCAAGTTAGTGTCCACACATGGGCCCGGCCATCTCTTAATTTAGCAAAAAAGCAAAAGGTTCTCGGAGTTTTATATGAAAAAAATTATTCTTTTTTTGTGCGAAGGGAACTCAAAAGAGAGAACATTCTCAAGTTTTAAGATTCCTAAACATCTTTTGGTCAAAAAAAAAAAAAAATCCTAAACATCTTGCTTAGGAGGAGAGGAAAAGCAAAAGTTGGAAAGTAGTGTTTTTCTATTTTATTCCTATTATTTTGACCTAATATTAACTACTACCTCTGTCACAAAATAATTATATTTTAACAATGTACATACTAATTAAGAAAAATTTTAAAAAGGCTGATATAACCTTATTTAAGTTCAATTATTGTAGGAAAGTAGTAAGAGCATTTTTTTTCTCTTTTCTCGTACCAACTATCTTGAATGAGAGTAATAAATAAGAGCACTTTTGGTAGAACATGGGTAAATATTTCTTAAAATCCTATAACGATAATTATTTTAAAACAAAAAAAATTACTAAAACAATAATTATTTTAGGACGGAGGTAGTAATCAAGAAGAATGATATGAAATCAGACAATACATACGTGAAATATCTATTTTTGACAAGTATTAAAGGGTTAAGATGAATTATATTAACTAAAATCCATTATACAAACACTTATCCACGTTAGGGGTGAGAAGATTTTTTCTAAAATTGGACCAAACAAAAAAATTAGATCGAACCAATACTTTTGGTTTGGTCCCAATTTTAAAAATTATATATTGGTTCTGAACCGGACCAAACTAATGTATATTATATATATAATATAATTATATAATCTATATGTATTAATAAATTAATGTTTAAAAAATATAATTGTTATTTTCTAATCCTAACCCAAACCCTAGGTATATTAATGCTTAGTAATATTTCTATTTGTCGTTTACAAACAAACACAGATTTGATATTGCTAAACCTATTTTTTTTCTTATTTTAGTCTATATTGCATGAGTTAGATTGTAATATATGGCTCAAACCTTTTTAATTGTTGAATGGTTAACGTACTATCTTTCTCTTTTTTTTCTTTTGCGACCTTGTGTGTATTTTTAACATTTTATCATTATTAAATAATTTTTAATTATCTTACGAAATATTAGATTTTATTATTTGTTTAACGGCTTTAAGAAATAAAAAGGGTTTATTCCCTTATAACCAAAAGATGTAAAGGACTGAATCAATTAGAACCGAACCAAATTATTGGTCAACATTTTTCTTGGTTTAATTCTGATTCCAAATTTTTTAAAAATTAAAGTTTAGTCTGATTTTAATTTGTTATTATTTTTTTTTAATAAAAATTGGATCAAACCGAATCGTAATTACCCCAAATCCACGTATGTTTGGAAAAAAAAAAAAAATTGAATCATGTTTGTCGATTTGTATAGCTGTAATCTTTATTTAATTAATTAATTAGTTGTTGATTTAGCATGTGTCGCAAAAGTAAGAGACCAATGAATGATATAGACTTTAATTGATGGAGTGGTTGAACTCATAATAATCAACTTTAAACTTTGGAAAAATAAAGAAATTTTATGTTACTCTCAGATTGGGAAACTTTTACTGTACTACTTATTTTTTTAATTTGTACTATTAAAAAACTTAATTTTTCCCATATTCAATAGAGAGGCAGTATTGTTGATGTTACTCCACCTCACCTTGTATCTGATTCTTCAGAATAACTGTCCTTTTTATATCAGAGTATTGAACGAGAGGCTTTGTGGCGTAACCACTTCCTCAACTCCTGCAACGCCACAGTTGTACTGATACGACGCACCTACTTTTTTCTTTCTTTTTTTTTTTTCTGAAAAAGAGTATTGTAAGACGATATTAGTGGATTATTATATTTAGATATAATTATAAAAATATTTAAATAAAATTAAAATTTTTATAAAATATAATATAAAGTGAAAAAATTTATAAAAATTGTAGACATAATTAATTTAGTTAAAATTTAACAAATAATTAACATAAACTTAGTATTTTTATAAAATTATAAAAGTTGTAATCTATAATATTTTTAAGATAGTTTTTAATTAATGAAATTTTATTCCTAATATATTAATAAAGTATGTAAAATTTTGATTTGATTTAATCACAAAGAAACGGAGGAAGTATTTCTTGGAACATAATTTTTTTTTCTAAAAAATTAACAAAAAAAGAGAGGTTATTTTTTTCTAACCCACCAATTTAATTTTAATCACTTTTATATTCTTTCTTTTTTAGATCTCTTTGTTTATATTGTATGGATTTAGTTTGAGTCTTAAGAAATATAGTTATATTTCACCATATTATGTTTGTTTTAATTTGTTAAATTCTTTTTTGCTTTTTGTACTAATGAAATGAAGAATAGTTGTGAGTCTTATGACAATTTTTATTTATTTATTGACTTTAATTGGATAGATATTAATTTTTTTTAAAACTACACTTTTTTAACTAGTTGACCCGCATTGACCCGTAACCCAAAATAAATTAGGTTAGGTTGAGTAAATACAGTCCCGTTATTTTAACGATCAATCCGACTCGTCTTGCCTGATAATGGATTACAAGTTAACCTGTTTTGACAGCTCTGCTTAAAATACATTAAATTTATCTATGTTATTCTTTAAGAATCAAACTTTTTTATTATTATTTCATACAAACTAAAGAGAAAAGAGATTTGTCGCGGGGGAGTGGGTGGACCGTGAGAGTGGTGTAGTAGTAGTACTATTTTACTGTATGAAATTATCATTAAATAATTATATTCCACAAATACCCCTGAATAGCGTATCTCACAAGTTTTGCGGACTAAGCA
This sequence comes from Platycodon grandiflorus, assembly GCA_016624345.1. Taxonomy (NCBI): domain Eukaryota; kingdom Viridiplantae; phylum Streptophyta; class Magnoliopsida; order Asterales; family Campanulaceae; genus Platycodon; species Platycodon grandiflorus. The sequence continues at coordinate 37,579,960 of CM028366.1, forward strand.
ACTTTCATACACCCAAGGGTAAGCTTAGCATACCTCTCACACATTTGAGAAATTTCCTCATATTTACTTGTTCTCGTCCGTACAGATTTTGTGGTGGCCCACAAATATGACTACGAAATTTCGAATACCACTACAATGGGTCGTTGTAGGTCCTTTTACTAATCAAAAAAATTAGAGTTGTGATTCAACGGTTAGTTGGGGCCCACACGAACTCGTCAGACCCATAAATAGGTGGTGGCGCATGGGAGAAAGAAGGGACACATGGGAAGGTTCACTTAATGATCGTTTTGTCTCTTAGCTTGGATTTGGGTAAAATCTTTTTTCCTGAGCTTACTCACAATACCTATACTTAACACGTGTCAGAATTCCAATTGTAAAAATCAGCCATTGCCTTCTCGTTTCTTGTAACCTTTTATCTTTTGTGGATTTTCAGTTAAATACTTATTATCATCTCAACAAATAGTGACATCAAAACTAATGATACGGTTGAGTATCTCCAATGTTTTGCAATTCTTTCTTAATTTTTAACTGGGTTTTCATGCCATTTCTTTATTTAAAAAAAAAAATTCTTCAAAAATTTATCTTCCACTGATTTACATTCTTCTCTCATTTTTACATGAGTCCTAATATCAAATTATTTATTTTATTTATATTATTTTTTATTTTTACACTTTTTAAACAAATTAATTTATTTAACTTTAATTAATATATTGCATTTTCAAATGTTTTGTATAAATAAATTAATTTATTTGTAATTTTAATTAATATTTTTTAAAGAAATTAATTAGTTTATAATTTTAATTAATATATTATACAAATATTTTTTAAACCAAAAAATTAATTTATAATTTTTATTAAAATATTATATATTACACAAATAATTCATACAAATAACAAATACTTCGTACAAATAACAAATATTTCTAACAAACAAACAATTCTTAAAATAACCAACACTTCTTGAAATTTTTTACCCACAAAAAATCAGAAGATTGGTAAAACCATTAAATTTGTGAACTCTCAAGAATTACTAAATATGCACAAATGAATTTATCTGAAATTTATATGTTCAAATATTTACTCGCACATGTGGTGAAAATAATTATTGACAATTTTCGATTCAAGCAAGCGAATATTGCACGTGTTATAGATGAATAGTAATTACAGACGTGTTCATTTACTACCCTCGTAAGAAAACATGTGGCGTTCAATCAGTGCAAATTCATCACCCACAAGTTCACACTTTTAACCAAATATCCCCTACACTGTTACAAATTAACACCATCAAAAGGGCGTTACAATGACCCTCATTCAAATCTAGAAGAACGACTCCCATTGAAAGCAATCACCACAAAAAGAACTCCACTCTTCCCCAAACTCTTGCTACCAAAGCACACCAAAACCCTAGCTAAATCTCTATCCAAAACTTCACAATGGAAAACACCAAATACTTTGCCAAACCAGACTTTTACAATGGAGAACAAGGAGAAGCAATAAGAAGTATTGTTAACATGGTTGGACTTTCAACATTCTTAGACGATAGACCTCCATTGTAGAGACGGTAATGTAAGATCAAATACAAAATAGGAGAAAGAAAAAGAAACTCCATCATTGTTCTGATAGATGGGAAGAAAATTATCATTATCCCAGAAGATGTCGCCAAGAGGTACAATACACCAAACTCCTGTAGTTTAATTAAGAATATTTGGGCAAAAAACATTGATTACTCTCATAAGTTTCTGGAACTCACTAGCGAAATACTTGACCTTCTGACCACATCTTTCCATAAGCTAACCTTTTCACCCTTAATGAGCAGCATTGCTCGTATCACCATGAAATCTATTGTTTGTTCTCACTAATCATTTTACCAACTTTCTGTGAATCAATGGAAAATCGTGTTTGCATTGCTTAGAGGTAGATATGCAAATTGGTCAGTTGCCTTGCTTCACACTGTGATTTTGAAGAAATCAGCCCTTGGTATCACCACAATAGGTCCTCTCAAAATCACATAAGGTTTTTAAGTGGGCTATTAACCTTGAAGAAGTACAAACTGTATGTCTACTTGAGGCAAATACTAAGGCTAATGGGGGAGGGGGGTGAATAACCTTATAAAATCGTTTTGGTAAGTTTTAAAACCTTTTAAAACTTTGACAACGAAAAAATGATTTTAAACAAATCAGCCAACTGATCAAATGATCAGTCGAACTGCTATGTCCATTACCAAGTTGGTCAAACTTAGATTTTTGAAGTGGACTAATATTAATAATCTAAGTGATCACTAACGGATCAGTGTACAACAAGAACCACTGAGTTATGGAGATTGAATGTTACAAGGAACAAAACAATCTCGTGTGTTACAATCAATGATCTCTCAATAACTAAGTAGTTAGGAGAGATTTAACACAATTATTGAACTAAAGAGTAAATACAAAGAATGTAATAGGAAGTAAATGATCTAAGTAAATGTTATTCAATGAAGTTCCAGAATTCTTGAGAGTATTGAATGCTTTGAAAATTTCTGAGAGACTTCAATTTGCTAGTTGGGATCATCGTTTTTCAAAGCTTCTTCGGCTTTATATAGGCAGAGCTGAAAAAGTTGTCGCTGGACAAGTCAAATTACGGTGAACAACTATTCCTCGAGTATTCTAAAATAAAACAAAAAGCTAGGAATGGAAAGTGTGTCAAGATACTCATTAAATGTAAAGCAAAAAGCATGTTTGAAAACAAGACACACTAAATACTGACATAAATTCAAAATAACTAAGGATGCTTATCAAGGAAGCTTCTGTTAAAAATATCAGTACACTTACAAGAGATAAAGTCAAAGACATATATCAATCTACTGTTCGTATTTCAAATAATCAGTGATTGACTTATTTATTGGCTGACACAGCTTGACAGCCAACAAGGAATGACTGGACATGTGATCAGTCATCTTTGATTAACAAGAATGGCTGGTCACTTGGAATTAGTGACTGATACACATGAGTATATTAGTCATCAGCCAGTTAGGAATGTCTGGTCATTTGATCAGTCATTTTTGGTTAAAAGAATGACTGGTCAATTAATCAGCCAACAACAAATATAAGCTTAGCTAATTATAAGGATTCTAAAAGATAGAATGGTTTTAAGTAAATCATGGGAAGGACCAACACAAACTAAGTTTGAGAGAACGTGAAATAATTTACAAAAACTTATTCACTTCAAGCATAAAAACTTGAAAAACAACAAACCTAGCAGGAAACAAGATGCCCTTGAGGAAGAAAAGCCAACGAAAAGAAAGAGGGAAATTGGAAAAGAGAAGAAAGATGAAAAATCAAAATTGATTTTCTCAACCCTCCTCAGAAGGTCTAAACGAAAATGATCTCCCCCTACTCCAAAAGAGTCAATCCAAAACAATCCCTCCACAAACAAAAATGATCCTTTTCCATCAAATCATAAATCCCCACTTCCCTCAGAGAAAACATCTAGCCCTCTAAGAAGGCAAAAGACAAAACAACTAACCTCTCCAAAAAGAAAAAAAAAAGGAAACAAAAGGAATCAACCTTTAGAGGGAAGAAATACAAAAGATCTAAAAGAGTTGTGAATCAATTCAAGCCCTTTACATCTCCCACATCTACTTTGACCTTTCCTCTGATGGGAGTGAAGAAGAAAAATTTCAAGAAAACAACTATCCTATTCAAGAGCATCACGTTAGTCTGTCCTCCTATGAAGATTCAGAAATAGAGACAAAGGATGATTTTGAATATAATGACTCTAAAGAAGAAATATTGAATGATTCACCCTATGCAAGTATCCTCAGCCTGAATGAATTATGGATCAATATAAAGCTTACATTAGAAGAAAAAGACAATTACAAACATCTGAGAAAAGTCTTGATTGAAAATAAATTTTTTGTTGATGAAATATTTGAGATTCTGATCTCTGTAGAAATTGATAAAATGACTAAGAAAATCAGGAAATATAGAGAGGGGAAGGAAGAAGAAGAAAGAAGCAAAGGAAATGAGAAAGAAGAAGAAATAGACTACTTTAAACCCTTGAAAATAGTCATGCTTGAAGAAGCATCACTACTAGTCTGCTATGCTCCCACCAATATTCTATTATGGCCTAGTCAAACATCCAATATTCTTTTATGGTCTAACTTACTCCTAAACATCTTCTATGAGCTCTTTTTATTTAAAAATCCTAAAATACCTTCTTCTTTTTAATGACTCGCAGGGTCATTCGAACAATTCACATGGTTGTTCGATGAACGATCCACGTACGACCCACAAACGACTCGCTAAGTTTTTTAAACGACTCGAGGGTCGTGCACTCACTAAGTCATTCAAACAACTCAAGGCTCATTCAACATCATCACTGCGTCATTTTTAACGACTCATGAGTTGTTTTGAGAAAGAAAGAAAAGGAGATGAGTTGTATAAAGGGTTACCTCAGTAGTAGCGGGTAGAGCTTGCATGATACGGCCTTGGCGTTGGGAGAGACAGATCCAGTTGACGGTGGTGAGGAGAGGTGTAGGGTTAGGGTTTGGATTTGGGAAAGAAGACGGCGTGGTTAGGGTTTGGGATTGGAAGAGACGTAGGAAAGAGGGAGAGCGCGAGGAAAACTATGTTTTGACTGGAGAGAGAGAGAGAGAGAGAGAGAGAGAGAGAGAGAGAGAGAGAGAGAGAGAGAGAGAGAGAGAGAGAGAGAGAGCGGTTATTTTAGGAAGTTCATAAATTTTTTGGTCAAAAGCCATAAAAGATATATGATCGGGTCAAAAAGCTTTAATTATTTTAAATTTCTTCTTGTTGAAACACCCAAAGTTGACATGCAAATTATTATAATTAATTTTTAATTATGAAATCTCTAAATTTGAATAAGGCCTCATGGAGGCTTGTCGTCTATTCACTACATTTTTATTTATATGAGATAGACACATGATCGATGATAGATTTGATCCAGGGTGGAGCTCATGCTGAGATTTAGGGATTTTCATTTCTTTTTTAAATACATGAATTATGTTTGCATAAATGTTTGTAGCTTTTTTCGTAATTTTACTTTCTTTCTTATGGGTCCATTATTTTTTTGTTTCTCTCTTTAGCTTTTTGATTAAATAACTATGAAACTACATGAAAAACCAAGAACCAAAAAACGTGTTGTTTTAAGAGGAGTATTTTAATAAAAAATAAAGCCTTTTCAAGAAGTTGAGTATCCCACATTGGAAGGTGAACTACCCAAAATTGTACAATGAGGGTAAAAATGACAATAGTAAAGAAGCATAGATGCGCCGCCTTATTTGCTAGAAAGGCGGGCCGTACAACCATCTTAACAGGGCGGGCCGCATAAGAGATACAGGAGTGCCGCCCGCGGTTTTGGAGAAGGGCCGCCCAGGGTGGACCGTTTAACCTGGATACCACATTCTATTCTTGGTACATGTAATATATCACAGAATTATCTCCGAGAATATCACGGAACTATATCCGAGCATATCAAGGAATTATCTTCGATTTACTGAATCCGATTATATTGGGTTCTTACATTTAAGTCCTTGACGGGTACGTAATATTGACCCGTAAACTACGGGATCGGATCACATCTATCATGATCCGAAATCATCTAGGGCTACAAGCTACTATTTTATAAATAGTAGCATTAGACACAGTACAAGGTACGCACAAATATACGCTCTTTTACACCCTCCGTTTAGCATTATTCATTCTCTGAAATACAATGCTAATTCTCACACTGGAGGCGGCTTTGCAGGGATCCTCTGCGCAGTAACTCTTGTTCTTGTTTTCAGGACAGTTACCAGCTATTTCACTGGAGCATTTTTCCAACAGGACCACGGTGCAAATTTTGGCATCATCAGAAGAAAAAGAAAACAACTACGTGTTCAAGAATATTTCTTATGATATGCTTTTGTAAAAGAGCAAGTCTTGGACACACACGCACTGGGGAGGAGGGGGTGGAGGAGATACAAGTTTCATTGAATTCAATATTTTTCGAGACATTATTTTGAATTCCAGATTCATTACTTATCAGTTTCAAAATTGATTTCAACGACTTCAATTTGTGACAGTTTTGAGAATTTATTTTATGGATTTATTACCATTAATGTTGTAACTCCTTTTCTAACACCTATATAAAAGGAGTCTTCCTCCAATGCTTGAATATATCTTTTTCCAACAACAAAAAGCTCTAGATTCTCTTTGTTTCTCTAAAAGATTAGGAAATCTAAGTGTGCGCGCGCTTAGGCTTCTTGAAGTAGTGTAGATTAAGAGAAACAAAAACTCTAAGTGGTTGAGTTGTTGTATCATGGAGGCGGCGTGCTGAGACCTACTGCATTTGATGACATACCTAGTAGGGGCGCGAACTTTCGTAAAGAGAACAACACTTTTTGTGTCTCATCCCACCATTTCAATCGAGTTTGGTGACACTAAGGTTGTAAGATGGTTTCTAGTTTTTCTTTATTATTTCCAACAAAGCGAACTACCTATATAAACAGGGTCATAATTTTAAATGTTGAATGACAAAATTAAAAGTCATTTTTGTTTGGACCGTAGAGGGAGAGAGAGAGAGAGACTTAATGTAGTAAACGATATAAATATTTTTTTATTTCTATAATATTTTGTAGACTCACGATGGCCAAAATTCTTGAATCTGCCACTAATTTGTTCAAAGCATTCAACTAGGCCCGTCAATGGATCAAATATGCTAAATTCAAATATGATATTTTAAAAAATTATCGAATTTAGATTGGATCAGATTATTTCTCGAATATTTTAACTCTCGATCCATATCCTAAATTTTTAGATTATGATTTATCCCCTTATTGAAGTATTGAATAAAAATAATATTAAGGTATCTTTTACTCGTAAAAAAAAATATCTTTTACTCAACTATAGGTCGAACAACACATGAAAAATCATGTACTCAGCTTATACAAACATGAATGACAATGTTAGTAAAATATTATAGTGTGCAAAAAAATTTAAATTTGTTGAAATAGTAATTATCAATGACTAAAAGCTCAACAGATCACCGTTAATTCAAATCCGTTTCGTTAAGCTATTAAATTATCAAACTTGAATTGAATTTGGATCAAAATCTGATCCATTGACAGACTTACATCCGACTGTTAAATCTATAAGATTTTGTAGTCATTGCTATTGGTCCACAAAGATAACCATATATTGCGATAAGTCCACAAAGATAACTATATATTTTACTACACCCATTGTTTGTTGATTGGAAATGTTAAAAAGTAAATCTTCTCGTCCTTTTGATCAGACTAAACATCATCTTTGTTCTATGGAGGCCACAAAGATGTACAATAACTATTAATTAAGTTAAAGAAAAATTAAAAATAAAATAAAAAGTGAACGTAATCAATTCGTTATCGTTACCTTTGCAAAATTCCCAAGCTAATTTACTATGAATATGATTTTTCGACACGTTTATTTATTTTTTTTTTTTCATATCATAAGTATATTACAATTAGTATATAGGGAAAAAGTGTTCGAAGCATAGATCCCATCAATACAAACGTGTTCTTCACCCGATTGATTAAGGTGATTTTACTAGGTAACCATTGGCTTGGGGCAAAATTATTTCTTTTACTGTAAATTCAAGAACCAAATAGAAGTTTGTTTCATAGTATTCACTAGGGTTTAATTTGTGTGGCTACTACGTGTGAGTGAGGTAATTCTCAAATGAATATGCCTAACGCTGGGGTTGGGTCGGGTGGGAGATAGAATAGATTAAATTGAGTTGAATGCAAGTTGACAAAAATAAACTCGATTGGTAGCATCAATTGAAATTAGAGTCTATAGTAGCAATGATAAGTGCTTCATTAGTCATGTTAAACTGACCATGAGCACGTGGACTCTTAAACTCCATTTGAGTGTGTCTATTTTACATTATTTCTTTAGAGCATTGTCTCTTGGATTTTAATTTTTTTGCAAATTCGTTTCATCGTATTAAAGTCAAACATAAATTTTGACATCCATGTGTCATCATTAACCAAGGTTTTCTATCGGTCACTGCTCAAAGTTTAATTTTAACACATTTTTTAAGATCAATTTTAAGAAACAATCTAACATATTTTACCATTGAAGATTAATGAAAATTGAGAGAATTGTTATAAAAGATAAGAAAGTAAAATAAAAATATAAATAAAATAGATAATTTTATTTCAGAGGGTAGTGTATAATACATGCAGATGGAGAGAGTACAAGAAAAGGAGAAGTAACTACTCAGGAGAAAATGAAAATAAAAATAAAAATATGAGCTTGCTATTTTTATTAGGTTGATATGATTTATTCTGTAAGTTTTGTCAAGCTTCTCTATTAAGCTTCTTCAGTAAGTTTCGTAGAGTTTTTTCAGTAAATTTCGTAAAATTTTCTTAGTAAGTTTTGTAAAACTTTTCTAGTAAGCTTCATCGAAGATTGTTAAAAGGATAACAATTCAAAAAAAAATTTTTCTTAGTAAGTTTTGTAAAACTTTTCTAGTAAGCTTCATCGAAGATTGTTAAAAGGATAACAATTCAAAAAAGAAAAGAAAAAAGAAAATCTTACCAGGATGTGCTGAGGACCAAAATTAAAGGCTAAAGAAAAGGCACCAATTGTTGCTATGGTCTAAAAAATGGAGTAATAAGAAACAGAAAAGAAGGGTAAAACCGTCAGCCAAATCCAGCAAGGGGACGGTAAATGAAATTACCAATTTTCGGACTTTGTAATTAATCTCCATTTTGTCTTTGATATAAACACCGCCACTTCCTCTCCCAACTTCCCCACTCTCCCTCTCTCTCTCTCTCTCTCTCTCTCTCTCACTCACTCATATAACGCTCTCTTCTCCGTCTCACAGTCTCTCCCTCTCTCTTTCTCTCTACTTTTTTTTTCCCCTCTTTCTATCGATCGCTAGATAAATGTCAGGCACAGGCCGCGGACGTGGTGGTGGTGGTGGAGGACGTGGCGGACGCGGCCAAGGTCGTGGCCAAGGTCGCGGCCATCAACCGTCACCTTCGCAGTCTCAAGGACGCGGCCAGCAACCATCACCTTCGCAGTCTCAAGGACGAGGCGGTGGACGCGGTAGAGGTAATGTCGGATCCTCCGGTTACGTTGCTTCGCCGCCGGCGGCGGCTCCCTCCGTCTCAACGCCATCCGTGGCGTCGACTTCGTCTTCCTTGAGCGGAGATTTTCAGCAGAGGCTTGCGCTTGGTTCTCCGGCTCCGGCTCCGGCGGCTCCGGTTCAAGCAGCGCAGCCACCAATGCAGCCTCCTGCACAGACCACTCAGACCGTACAACCCGCGGCTGCCCAGACCGTACAGCCAGCGCCTGCTTCCTCCAAAGCGTTGAGGCCTCCGTTGAGGCCACAGTTTGGTTCTTTTGGTAGAAAGTGCGTCGTTCGAGCCAATCACTTCGTGGTAGAGGTCTCTGATAAGAACCTCCATCATTATGATGTGAGTTCTCTCTCATATACTTTTACATACATGTATGTGTTTTTGTATGTGTTTGTGTTTACATACATGGATGTGTATGTGTGTTTGTGTGTGCTATTGTGTAAGAATATATGTTATTAATCTATTATTGTTAAGCTACATGTTAATCTATGACTGATTTGCCATATCAATTTTGTTTGTAGTTATGTTTGCATCTGATTACAATTTTGAGTTATTTTTCATATATTTGCTTTAGCTGTGTTTGTTTTTAATTTGTGTTTGAAAAGTTAGAAGAAATTTTGAATGAGAGCTTGTTTAATTAGTACACAATTTGGTTTATAAGGATCTATATCAAATTCGTTCTGCAATTTGTGGAACAATTGTTACATCGTATCAGAACTAGCTCAAATGGACATACCCTTGTGTTAGGTTATTATGTGATGCTAATGGTTCAGATGCACAACTGTTTTTCTTCATGGTGCTATTTAGTAAGTTTCAAATAGTTATAACGATTTTTCTTCCTTGTTCTTTTTTCTACCTGTTTTTCTCATTCTCTTGAATTTGTTCCTGCAAGTTTAAGTTATCTTGTTGGGTACATTTTAAATTCATTTGATTGAAATAGAGTTAGTCATTTGCTGTGTATAATTGCTCGCCTCCAATTCCATGTAAGTTATTTTCATTTATTTGTTTTAGCTGTTTCTAAAAATTAGTGGAAATATTGGAAGGAGAATGTTTGATTAACTAGTCCTCAGTTTCGTTTCTAATGATCTTTTTCAAATTCCTTCTGACACTTGTCCAACATTCATTCGGGAATAAGCTCGAACAAATAGTTTATTTTGTTTTTATCCATCAATCTATTTATCATATATGGTTGTGTTTGTTTGTATGGTCATATGCTACTTGCTAGTTTTCTTTGATGCTAATGGTTCAAATGTACAACTGAACTAATGATGCTGTTTTGTAAATGGTGAATATTTGTGTTGATTTTTATTTCTTGTTTCCTTCCCAATTTGTCTTTACACTTGCTTTGGTTTTAGTGATTTTGTACTGAAATTGAAATTGAACTTGAACTTGTATTTGCTAGTGCATTTTATTTTTTGGATTTACAACTTCTTAAGCTCATTTGTTTGATATGTTCTTATGTAGGTTTCTATCACTCCTGAGGTCACATCAAAGAAAGTTTGCAGAGACATATTGAGTGCTCTGGTTGACTTGTACCGGGAGTCACACTTGGGTAGGCGGAGATTGGCCTATGACGGAAAGAAGAGTGCGTTCACTGCAGGGCCGTTGCCGTTTGAGTCCAAAGAGTTTGTTGTCAAGCTGGTTGAGAAAGATGGTGGACCAAGGTGGTTCCTGTTTCTTTTTAATCTTATGTTTTTTTTCCTTGTTAAGATAAGTATGCTTGGAGTCTTCGAGAATAATAATTGCATTTATTTTATTCCTCCGAACTTCTTACTAATATATCTTTGTGAAATCTATGGGTTCTCTGGAATTTCATGTGCAAGGTGTCTTAGACATACTAGAGTTCACTGTGCTGTTAGTTGTTCATATTAAGAATGTAAATTTGTTTTGATCATAGTTGTGCAAATATAGAATGTAAACTTGTTTTGATCAAACTGGTATATGCTTCTGCACATATGTCTTCCCATTTTTTAAATGTTGAAGTGAATTATTATGTGAATGAGATGGTCACATACAAATGTTTTGGTGTTCTGTGAGCACACACATATAGAAAGAGTATAAAATTGTTTAGATTATGCTTTTGCACATCAATTTAAGGCCCTGCATATTTAATCATAAGATGAAATGTCTTACATTTGAGTTAGTTTACTTCTTTGAAGCCTCCACATCTAACTAATGATCAAGTGAATCATTTTATTTTTTTGAAACCTACATTCACATCTAAATTTATTGAGTGGGTACTGTTATTGTCTGATTTTCAGGAGGGAGCGGGAGTTTAAAGTGTCTATCAAATTTGCTGCCAAACCAGATATGGAGCATCTTAGACAGTTTTTGCTGGGCAGACAACATGATGCACCCCAAGAAACTATTCAAGCACTGGATGTGGTTTTAAGGGCAACACCATCGATCAAGTCATTCTTCTGTGCTTCTTTTTATATTAATATTTTCGTAAGTTTGAAGTGTGTATCCACTTAACTGCACTGATCTCTATTATAGTTATGAAGTTGTTGGAAGATCATTCTTCTCTACGGCGTTTGGAAAGGGTCCGCTTGAAGGTGGAGTAGAATTTTGGAAAGGATTCTATCAGAGTCTTCGTCCAACTCAAATGGGCCTTTCCCTCAACATCGGTGTGTATTTCTCCTGGGCTGATTTTCCAAGTTTTGTGCTGTCTTTTCTTACTTTAAATTTTGAACCGTCTATACTGCAGATATGTCGGCTAGGGCGTTCTATGAACCCATCTTGGTGTCTGAGTTCGTTTCACAAAGTCTTAGAAAAGATATTTCTAGGCCGCTATCTGATCAAGATCGAGTTAAGGTACTTTTAGGCCCTTCTTTTATAGTGTTATTGATAGCCTTCTTCAGAACAATTTTATGGTACTTTAAACTCAAGTAAGCAGTGTTGGGGGTTGAAAATTAGGGGTGGCAATTCGTGTCGTGTTCGTGCTGCACTATCGTGTTTTCATGTCATCCATCTTATATAATCATAAATCTAACAATAAATGTTATTTTAACACAATTTATAATTTCGTGCTTTCGTGTCATGTTTCGTGTCGTGTCGTGCCGTGTCTTATCATGTCATTTCTCTCTTTAATTCGTGTTTATAATCGTGTCGTGCTCGATCGTGCAATCGTGTCGTGTCGGTCATTACCACCCCTATTGAAAATGAACATAGTAGGAGTTGGACTTGGTGAAAAATTAGTTAAATTTATCCAATTGTTATGCATTTGAATATTAGGAAAGAGTTTGCTTGTGAAGTATGTAAATCTTTAATACAAATAATGGTATTATTCGTCTGACTTTTGCATTTTTTCTCTTGTACTTGCTTAATGTTACCATATTATTTTTACCCTAGAATATCTTCGTGTTTTTGTTTTATGATTTTCCAGATCAAGAGAGCTTTGAAAGGTGTGAAGGTGGAAACTAATCATAGGGAGTTTGTGAAACGACAAAAAATCACAGGCCTATCGACCCAGCCACTTAATGCGTTGATGTGAGTCCATAATTTATCTTTTCCTTAATATGTATGTGTGTCTTGTGTCTTTACTAGGTGAAGCATAGTAACTAATTTCCAAAGTGTATAATATCACTGCTAATTTTTTTTTAACATATAATTTACTTATGAGTTGTAGCTCAACATTTTCATAAACCTGACAGTTGTAAATAGCAAAGGCAGTATGTGTAGATAACATTAAAGGTGCTTTAATAACTATCTAATAATTATTTGTAAGTTTGGTTTAGAAATGGATGCATTGCAATGAGGAATATACTTGAGACTTTTGCTGAGTAGTAGGTTAAGGATAACTCTAAAAGATATTATAGAAATGGTTTTTCTGCACTGCAAAGTTCAATCTTCTGTTTAACGAGCTGTTGAATACTTGGCTCTTTATATAACCATGGTGTGCTTTGTTCATAGCTGGAATGCAGTATGCTACTGGAGCCATGTGGGTGTTATTATTCTTAAAACTATTATCTATTAAATATGTTGTAAGTTCAATGGGATCAATGATCATAACAGTTTGTGTTTAGTTGGAAGGAACTCTTCCTTTCCTTTTGTGGTAATTAAAGAATGATTAGTGCTTGCTGTTACTTAACACTTCTGTTTTTATGAGTTAACTCCACAAGCAAGTTGGGTCTTTTTTTTTTTTTTTTTTTTTTGGGTATGTTACTGTTATTTTTTTAATAGTTCGTGGCTAGCAAATAATTTGTGTATATTAGAGATTTTGTGAATTTCTCGCTATATCCTGTTTTTTCTCCTTACTAAATCTAGGTTCCCTGATGAGACTGGTGCCAACATCTCCGTGGTTCAGTACTTCCGGTCGAAGTACAATATATCACTTAGATTTCCTCTCCTTCCTGCAATTCAAGTTGGCAGTGACGCCAAACTAACCTACTTACCGATGGAGGTTTTTTTCTTCTTTTTCATATGTTATGCTATTCATCTTTTGTCTGATAGTCTTGTCTCTTCTACAAATTCTAATTTCATCTGATTGTGGCCTTCTATTTAACAACAGATTTGTAGGATCGTGGGTGGTCAGAGATACACGAAAAGATTGAATGAGAGGCAAGTGGCATCCATGCTGAAAGCAACGTGCAAACGTCCTGTTGAGAAAGAAGAGATTATACAAAAGGTATAAATTTATTTAACTCGTAATGAATCTGTTTCTTTTGCTTAAATATTTTATTCCCACAACCTTGTCATGATACATGCAAGGAATATTAATTCTGATTGATATCTTTGTTGATTATGGATATTTCTTATGCTCACAGATAGTTGTTGGCAACAATTACAATGGTGATATACTTGCTTATGAGGAATTTGGGATTCGATTAAGACCTGAGATGGTTTCTGTTGATGCACGTGTTCTGCCTCCCCCGTCAGTAAGTATTCTGTTCCTAGTTAATTCTACTTTGAAAATGCATTATGACCTGACAAGTGAGTAACTACAAATTTCTGTGTTTGCGTCAGCTCAAGTATCATGATACTGGGAAAGAGCGTCTAGTCAATCCACATGTCGGGCAGTGGAACATGATAGACAAGGTGATGTAGTAGTTATTTGTTGCATCGTTAGTCATGAATGCTTGAAAATGATAAGTTTTCTGATTCACTAACATTTATAATCCAAGCTTAACGAATTAGAAAATGTCATCTAAAGCTTTTGAATTCTAATCTGTTGGTCTATGCTAAAATAGATAATTACGAACGAGCATATCTAGTGAAATGCCTTTTTTGCGAGTTGCAATCAATTGCGCTTGTTCGTATGAATTTTTATTAAATGGAGGGCCTACTTGCTATAGATGGTTATTAGAGCTTAAAATTCTTTGTTGTTTAGTTTTGCTGCTAATGACCTTTTGATATTGCGTTTGTGTAGAAAATGGTTAATGGTGGAACAGTGGATTGTTGGGCATGCCTTAACTTCTCAAGGATGAGGGATGACCAGGTCAATGCTTTCTGCTACGAATTGGGAGTCATGTGTACCAGCAAAGGCGTGGTATGGTTTTAACATTTTTCTTCATGCATCCCGTTCCTTGTTTAGGACGATGATGTGCATTCTCATTTCTTTGTATTAATTTTGCAAGATTTTTAATCCTCGGCCTGTGGTTCCGCTTCGTTCGACCCATCCCGGCCAAATTGAGAAGGCTCTTGTTGATATTCACGCTCAGGTGGTGCGAACAAAGAACCAGCTTCAATTATTAATTGTTATTTTACCTGATTTGAGCGGGCATTATGGTAAGCCAGTTGAAACTGAAGCTTTTAATTATGCAAAGTTATGTTGTTGGATGCTTATCTGGCTCCCTTGCAATTATCAGGAACGATCAAGCGTGTGTGTGAAACTGAGTTGGGAATTGTTTCCCAGTGCTGTCAGCCCAAGCATGTTCCCAAGCTTAGCAAGCAATATCTTGAAAACCTTGCTCTGAAGATCAATGTGAAGGTATGCTTTCTAGTCGCTGTTATTATTAAGTCTTAATAAGTAGGCATATGAAATTTTTAATAAATACGTCTGAAACAAATGGTTTGCTAGGTTGGGGGACGAAACACCGTGTTGTTGCATGCACTTGAAAGGAAAATTCATTTCTTGACTGATCGTCCAACTATCATCTTTGGTGCTGATGTGACTCATCCTCAACCTGGGGAAGATTCAAGTCCTTCAATAGCAGCAGTATGTTGGCTGTCTTAGGTTTGCGCTTTATTTTATAATATCTATAGTTGTGCTTCTTGACCATTGAGTTCATATTCCAGGTTGTTGCTTCAATGGACTGGCCAGAAGTGACAAAATACAGAGGCCTGGTGTCTGCACAGCCCCGACAGGAAATCATTGAGGATCTCTATACGTCACATCGAGATCCTGTCAAGGGAGAAGTTCGCAGTGGAATGATTAGGTAATATTTTAGATCATTAAATCTGTTGTGTCCAAAGCTATATAATGTGTACTTTCTTCAACTTTGTGTTGCTTTTTGTAGGGAACTGCTTATTGCATATTTCAAATCAACTGGTCAGAAACCCCACAGGATCATATTTTACAGGTCGAAAAATCATTCTTCTTAATTATCTTTTCCAGTCTGTTTGCATTTTTTATGCTTGCTTACATTGGTATAGTATGGCAGAGATGGCGTCGGTGAAGGCCAGTTCAATCAAGTTTTATTGGAAGAGATGACCAAGATTAGGGAGGTATATATATGTTCATATTGTGCTTTCGTTTTAGCTTTATTTATGGCGGGATAATCATTTTGTTTGTTGTTAGGCTTGCATCTCGCTGGAGGAGAATTACATGCCACGAGTCACTTTTGTGGTCGTGCAAAAGAGACATCATACTCGTCTCTTTCCTGTAGATCATAGGGACAGGAGCTTAACTGACAGGAGTGGAAATATTCTTCCAGGTTTCAGTTTTTCCTCCGTCTAAGATATACTCCCTCCGTACCTAAATTATTGTCTTCCTACCCTTTTTTGTCCGTCTCAGAATAATTGTCTTGTTTGAAACTTTCCTTTTTAAAACATCACTTTTATCATTTTACCTTTACCTTTTCTCCCTACTTTAATTATGGGCCATATACACATGGACATTAAAGAAAACTACAAACTATACAAATATTAATAATTAAGTCAATTGTTTTTTCTTAATCCGTGTGCCGGGTCAAGCAAGACAATAATTAAGGGACGGAGGGAGTATTAACTGTTCTTTTACCTCGTATAATTCTGCAAAACTAAGTTAATAACTTCGCATTCTCTCTTTTTACACAAACTGAGTTGAATCCATAATTTCGTGTACTTTGCTTCCCCCAACTCTGTCTTTCTTCTTCTGCGCTTGTTTCCCTCTCTTTTTCTTTTGTTATCTTCCGCTTCTCTTTTATTTGGCTCATTGGGACAGTGCTTCTGTGGTGATCAGGAACTGTTGTTGATACAAAAATTTGCCATCCCACCGAGTTTGATTTCTACCTATGTAGTCATGCTGGGATTCAGGTAAAACTAAGTTCATTTCTGCCGTGGTGCTTTGGCATCAAGACATCCTAATATAAACTGTACAGTGTAAGTTTTATCTAACCTTGTATACTTGTCTGAGCAGGGAACGAGTCGCCCAACTCATTACCATGTGCTATATGATGAGAATAATTTCACTGCTGATGCGTTGCAGCTCCTGACAAACAGTCTCTGTTATACGTATGAAAACCACCCCTCCCTCTCGTATTCAGTTATGAAACATGATGTTATTCACCTAATCTCAATAATGTTTTTTCAGGTACGCGAGGTGCACTCGTTCCGTGTCAATAGGTTTGTAAACAAAATACTTTCAATTTGTTTTGTTGGCCTTGTTTACGCGAATTTTAATTTTACATTTTGTATTGATGGCTTTTGCAGTTCCGCCTGCTTATTTTTTTGTATTGATGGTTTTTGCAGTTCCGCCCGCTTATTACGCGCATTTGGCCGCATTTAGGGCTCGCTACTACATTGAGAGTGATGCATCCGAGACCGATTCCTCAGCCGCGATGAGGGAGAGAAATGTGGTTGCTCGTCCGCTTCCAAGGATCAGGGATAATGTGAAGGATGTCATGTTCTTTTGCTAAATAGAAAGCTTGACCCGACTTTGGTGTTGGTTGTTTATTGAGATAGTTTTGAAAAACAGTTTAATCGTTAGGTTTGTGGCTGGTTGGAGTGGTGTTAATCTTTTTGTCCCATGGCTTATGTCGATGGAATGCACTTCTTTTGAGGAGTACTATTAGAGAGGTGTGGTGTGTGGCCGGTGGGAGTGGTGTTAATCTTTTTGTCACATGGCCTATGTTTGAGGGAATGCACTCATTTTAGTGGTGCCTAAAATATTTTATATCTTTTGGCTCAATGTCAATTCTTTGATTCGGTGTTTATTAAGGTTCTTGGTTATTATGGTTTATTCTACCTTCTGGTTCCTATGTTGATAAAACTAGTATTCTGGTGCAATGTTACTTTTATATGTACATTATGTTTGCAATGGCTGTAGTTGTACTGCTGCTAATGCAAGGTAAATATATGATTGCCGGCTCTCTTGTTTGCCTATTGAATTATCATCATCTTGTTACGAGTTTTCTCCCAGTTAGGTCTGTTCTGTCTAAGCTGCCTTTTCAATCCCAAAGGAAGGGATTTTACAGGTTTGGTTCTTCCTTATTGTCAGCTGCTAACTCTTAACTACAGTTATTGACTTGTAATTTTATATTTATATATATATATATATATGGGAGAATTTTTAATGGTTTTTTTATTTTGTAACCATTAATGGTTACTATTATATTAACGATTGAATTAAAAATTAAATGTTGAGATTTAATGGTTAGTTGAAAAATACAATTAATGCAAGTAGGTAAGTTATTTAATGTAATTAATTTTAACCTTTGATTTTTGATTCAATAACTGATATAATAGTAATCATAAAGGAAGAAAGGTAAATCTTTTCTAATACTCTCTGTTCTACTCAAAGAGTTTATATTTTAAAAGTTTAATTATTAAGTAATATATTAGTGTTATCGGAGTTAATTATAATTACAAAAATAGATAAGTACGATCAAGATGATTACAATATGGTAAAAATGAAAGATTTTGAAAATTGTAATTACTCATTCTGTCCCTAAATTATTGTTTTACTTTCTTTTTTTATCTGACCTCAAATAAATCTTTTTTTTGAAACTTTCTTTTTTAGGTTATTATTTTTACCATTTTACCTTTATTTTTTCTCTCTACTTTAATTATATAGGTCACAACATGTGCACTAAAGGATTTTACACACTATACCAATATTAATAATTAAGTCAATTATTTTTTTGATCCGTGTGTCGGATCAAACAAGAAAATAATTTAGGGACAGAGAAAATATAATTTTTTAATATTATAATCTTTAAGTGAAATATTTGAAAATAAAATAGTTAAAGGTTTCTAAAAAAAACCTGACAGCCATTCTAGATACTCAACGGGTTCAAATCTCATTGGAACAACACACTATTTGTCTTTAAGGGGTGGCCCAGTGGTAGAGTTGGGGCTTCACAAAGTGTGTGGTCTCAGATTCGATCCCTTTCCACGTCCCCTTAAGACATAAAAAAAAAAATAAAAAATTCTAGATACTCAACTATTCATGTCATATGGGGGCGGGACTAGTAGAGGTTAACACCTATCGACATTACAAATATTATTTATTCACCGCATATTTAATGGTTAGGCTTTTTTTATTATTTATTTATTTATTTTGGACAGTATTACCTTTGCTTTGAGGTTTTGCAAATACATAGTTTAGCACATGTTTCCGTTCTCTCCCCTCGCCCAAAATCAATTCCCAGAAAAATCAATTATTCATTTAAGTATCATCATCTCAAACACAAGCACTACCTGAAGAACCTGCCGGCAATTGCCCACACTTCCACATTTATTTATTGAGTATAGGCATAGTGACAAATTTGATCCAAGATTTGTAACCGACATTACGTGGCAAGTTTGTTAATTTAAGAGTTGGGCTATTAATACTCCTATTCTCTCTCTAACTATATTCATTCTCCTAGTACACCCATCATAAATTTTTTACACAAACTTAATTTATTAATACACCACCCCCTATATCTTCTTTTTTACCTCTTCCTAAATATTTTATTTTTCTTTTTCTTTTCTTCTAAACCTAACCCACACGACAGAACCCCCTTCTCCCCAAGTCACAGCAGTCTCCTTCCCTCATCTCCGGCAATCCCTCTCTCCCTCATTGCCTCTTTTTTTTTCTTCTCAGACATACCCTCTCTCTCCATCACTCTGTGTTCCCCTCCCTCCCTTATTCTCTTTTTCTTTTTTTCCTTCTCCTTCATCCTCTTTGAAAACCGTTTGAAAAAAATCGAAGATATCTTGTTCGACCCTGGTTGACCGAACAACAGAGTGTTGTTCGGCTATTCCTAACCGAACATCATAGCCGAACAATACTCGATTGTTCGGTCAACCATGGCCTAACGAAGAAATTTTCGGTGGGTTTGCGAAATGAGTGACGGAGGGAGGAGGGAAGGGATGGGAAGAAAAAAGAGGGAAAGGGAGAGGGGAGGGGAAGAAGGAAAGAAAGGAAAAAATAAAAAGAAAAAAAAGAAAGGGTGGGGGGAGAACTTGTAAGACCCCGTCCTTGTATCTATCTTATTTCGTTTTCCGTTACCTTGAGTAGGCCTCTGAAACGACTGTGGTTGTGTTTTCTTGTATATAATTAGCATACCTTTTGTTGAGTTATAGGTGTTAGTTATTGGGAAAAGTCTAACTACGATGGGTAGACTTTGAGTTGCGATTGTTGCGCACCCTTAAAAGGGTTGTTCTTGATGTTGTTTACACTTGTAAACACTTTGTTTTGACGTTGAGATAGAAGAGGTTACACACAAAACATATAAATATGTTTATTTCAGCCTATACAAACAGTCCGTAGTAAATCAAGCACAACATTGTGTAGAAAACTCAAAATTCAAATTCGCTTGATGCTGTGTAAACTAGACATCTAGGGCTTTTAAACCCTATATTGTTTGCTAAATTTGGACTTGTATATTGATCCAGGTAATTAGCTGTTAAAGTTGCCCCAAAATTCTGCTCATTTATATTTTATGTTACTACTTTTCTTTTAAATAGTCAAAATTGATATTTTCAAATTTAATAATTAATATTTAATTATGGTTAATTTTAATAAATTATAATTATTTGGTGTTAATTAAGTGTAGTTGTGTTTAATCTGGCCTAAACAAAGTTAATTATTATGTCATTAAAAATGGACCAATAGGAGTGCACCACATCATTAATGAATTAGCATTGACTTGCCACACTTTAGTTGACCCAATGATTCATTGACCGGATGTAATAGTCTTTACCGGAGATTTGTGAATCCCTTTCACTTTAAATAATACTCCATCCGATTTTAAATTATTGTTTTGTTTGGTCCGACACACAAATAAAAAAAATTAATTTGATTATTAATATTAATTTAATGTGTTGTTTCTTTTAATGTTCAAGTGTATGTGGCTCATAATTAAAGTAGGAAGAAAAAACAAAGGTAAAATAGTAAAAATAATATCTTAAAAAGAAAAGTTTTAAACAAAATAATTATTTAGGGACGGATAAAATAAAAAGAAAGACAATAATTTAGGGACGGATAAAGTATAAACCTTTCTCTTTCCATTTTCTTTGACAAACCCACGTGCCACCATCTTGGATACCCAATCACCATGCAACTCTTCATTTTCTTTGATTAGTTAACTTTAGGCTGAGATATATTACCGGAGAATTCAGCATTCTCTCTCTAGCAAACACAATAAAACTTCCGTCTCTCTTTTCTGTTCCAAAAAAGGGGAAATCTATCCTCTCGAGAGCCCCCACACCCTAATCCTATGAGAATGTGAGAGGAAAAATCACGGTGACTCAGCGATTGATATTTTCATTCCTTATGCGGCTCAATTGGCATCTGTTTCTTCGAGTATTCTACGAAAATAAAACCGTAAGGTCGATGAGCTCAACCAGTAGATCAATTCTACCGGTGAACCTCAAGTTTTAATCAGTGGTATTTTTGTGAGTTAGTAAGTTACTACTCTCCTTGTTTGTTATTTGTGTGATTGCATGATAAAGTAGTATTTTTCTTGCCTTTGTTGTAGTTAGCAAGTAAGAAATTATGCTACTTTTTATTTGTTTGGTACGATATTTATGTAGGTATAATTTTGGGTAAATAATTATACCAATTTGATGGTACTAAAATTTGTACTAATGTTATAAGTTGATATTGTGAGTAATATTAATAACTCGAAAGTTAGTTTTTAGCTTAATGGAATTGAATAGGGTAAAATAATATTACCCAAGCTGTGAAATGAGTTCCTATGAGATTTGGGTAACTAGGTGATTATGATTATAATTTCTTAAGGAATAAAATTGGTATATTTGGGTGAAGTGGAAGTATGTGTCACAATATGTGATGAGACAAGTAATTGGTTTACTTGCAAATGGGATGCAATAGAACTACATCGAGTTTTACAAGAAGTTAAGTTGTAATTATAATTGACTCAACGGAGTTGAATGGACTGTAGTAAAATTATTACGAGCCGATAGTGAGTTCCTACGATGTTAGGAACCACTTTGAGTGTTGTTATTGCTTAACGAAAGTTATTGTTAATGATATAGTAAGTTAAGTATAAATTGATTATTAGCTGAGATGCTAAGTTGTATCCTACGTCGAAATTAATACGTATTGGGATATGTCGTGAAATGCAAATTGACGCATAATAAGTTGAGGGCAATAAGCCTGATGATTTACATTGTGGTTAATCACCTAGGTGTAATAAGGTGAATATGAGATAGTTACGTATAGTAGTATGTGACACAAGTTATGATGAGTATAAACTCGCACATGGTTGTGTACTAGTTTGCAAGGTTATAGAGTCCTATTGACTTGAAGGGTGTACGTACATGTGATAAGCATGTTATACTTGATTAATTCTAGAACGTAGTATATGACGGAAATTACTATAGGTACTCTTTCATAGTGATTGTATGATATCGAGAATACGGTAAGTACAAATTAACTTACCCTTATGACTCTACTGACATCTAGTATTTATAGACCCAGTGGTCTAGAGTTGATATGAAGTATTTACTCGTAAATAGCTGCATGTCACCTTAAATGTGAGTAGGAATGATAAACCTGCTCTTGGTGCTAAATATGTGTTCGGTATTTACGAATGCATTATAGTGGTCTTATGATGTACCAGAGGTGGTTACCTTGTATGTATGAGAGGTTATGTGTTTACTACTTACAAACACATTACGGTTTGTTCTGAATGGTAAGTAAATATCTACTTGTGCACTATGTGATATATTGGTCTAGTTTGCCACTGTTATTGCAATACGCGTAACATAAAAGTGGTTTTCTCTGTGGGACTTCCAAGCTATCGAGCTGGACCATGGAATGTTGGTCAACACTAGACATTTATCGGTCTATCATGCTATTGGTCTTGGTTGTCACTATTATAGCAATACGCGTAACACTAAAATGACATTTTTTCTATGGGACTTCCAGACTGACGGACTGGACCATGGAAAGGTGGTCGATACTAGACACGCGTAGCAGTCTAGCATGTGTATTGATTAATACTGGACACATTTATCGGTCCAGTGGATGTACTATCGTATATGTATTGGTTAATAATAGACACGTTTATTGATCCAGTGGATGTATTATTGTACGTGTATTGATTGACGTTGGACACGATTATCGGTCCAGCATGTGTACTATAATAGTAACGTTAGCAAGGGTTGTTAAAGGTTGTGTTTTTGTTACAGTTCGGTAGAGCTTGTACATATTATACTCATGTGAGGACGTGGATGTATAGAGTTATGTAAACTCTATATTTTGAGTAGTATTATCAAGTACTTGTTATGTTGTTATATTTTGATGCCAACATAGGTTGTCGTACTTGTACAGAGTTGAAACACTTGTGGTTGGTTCGAAATCAATTTTGACTTTAAGTTCTGTTTATTATTAAGTTATCTTCCGAGCTTGCTAGCTCATGGTTGTTTTTAAGCTGTGCTCCGGCTTGTGTTACAGCCGTTGAGGTTATTGTTATCGTTAATTTGAATTTTTATAGCTCGTGTTTAGCAGATGGTTACTGTTAAATATGTTGACTCAACGCAAGGTTTCGATAGATGGTTATTGTTAAATATGTTGACTCAATGCACAAATTCAAGGTTTCATATCGAATCTCGGGACCGAGGCTTTATAGAACTGGAGGCAATGGATTTGGAGAGGAAAAGAATAACATTTCCAGCAGAGGCAGAGGGGAGAGGAAGAAGGAAAGAGAGAGAAAAAAAGGGTAAAGGGTAGTTGGGTCTTTTTTCAAGATGATATTTTTGTAATTAAATTTTTGGGAGTGTATTTACAGAGAGTGGGGGTATCAATAGCCCCACTCTTAACTTAATACCCCGCCCACCAACTAATGAAATTAGACAATAGGCTTTAAAACCTCACGTGCCAGATTTAACGCTTTTCTATCAACACGTTCGTTAATATTTCTCTCTCCTGTTTTTATTAGGGGTATAAATGATTTGGTTACGTTCGTTTTAGGCTAAAATCGCGAATCGAATCGCCTCTCATCGATTTCATTTTTTTCCAAATCAAATCAAACTATTTGAAGCTCAGAACCGAACCGAACCAGTTGGTTTGGTTCGATTTTGCGGTTCAAATAAAAGTTTTATTAATTAAATCAATCAATGATATGCTGTAAAATAAATGCTTGTAATATAGATAAATCAAACATTAAAATAACATTAAAATCAAGGCAAATGAAATATTTAATTGCTAATTAACATCATTAAAAAAAAGATTTTAAAAGCAAAAGAACAAAAAACATAAAGCAAGGATGTTTACTGTTTACTTTCACTTCTCTTATATATATATATATATATATATATATATATATATATATATATATAATGTAGCAAATATATTAACATGGCAATTTGGTTTGGTTCGGAATCAAAACTTGCAAACCAAATCGAACTGCGCAGTTCATAAAATTTTTCAAACCTAAACCGAACTGACCTAACCCAAAATAGAACCAAACTGGGCTATTCGTTTCGATTCGGTGGTTAGAACTTAGGACAAAATTCGGGCCGGTACCTTTTAGACAATTTTCAACCGCTAAAGTCCACTATAATTGTTTCAAATCGGAAAATGACACTTTTGTTGCGAAATGTCATCTATGCTCTTAAAAAATACGGATCATCACGCTATGTATCGCGATGTACAAAACTATTTTGTGCATCGGCGATACACAAATTGATGCATCGCGATGCATAAAACTGATGCATCGCGCACAAAACTGTGCTGCAGTACCACCCAGAAGAAGAAGAAGAAGAAGAAGAAGAAGAAGAAGAAGAAGAAGAAGAAGAAGATGGGTAAGCACAAAATCAACAATTGCCTCTGCTCTGTGGCCTTCTCCTTAGGCTTATTCCATCTGCAATTGGCTATGGAATGACCAAGAAGAGTGCCAAACTCCGGGAGATATGAGGTAGCAGGAGGGACACGGTTGGGAGTTGTAGAATGGTGGGAGGGAGGAGAGATATTGGGAGGGAGAGATGAGGTAGCTGGAGGGACATGGTTGGCTTCTTCAAGAGAAGGAAGAGTTTCCTTTTTAACAAATGTGTTGGAACTTCACACTTCCCCTGAAGCAAAGAGCAGAGCCAATCTTCTCCTTCGTTTCTTGGAGGTACAGTATCATCTTTCTGCTTCATGGTTTTCTTAGAAAGTGAAAGGGTGTTTGTAGTGTTGGAGAAATGAATTGAGTTTTGGAGAAGAAGAGAGTTGGGAATGAGAGTAATGAGAATTATGGGAGAGAGAGGAGTACAAATTGTTGCATCTGCACAAAAAAGCTTAGAACGTCATATGTTATTACAAGGGTAATTTTAAAACAAATAGCCAATTTATCACTTAAAATAAACTTAAATAGTTAGAAAAAAATTATAGTGGACTTAAGAGATTGAAAATCCCAAAAAGTGAACCGACCCGCATTTATTCCGAGAACTTACTCCCTAGTTTTCATCTCTCTAAAGTCTAAATGAATGTCCCCACCCATAAATGAATGTCAGTGTATTTGATTAAAACAAATTAGTTTTTCATGGATTTGATAAATTATTCGGGGAATTTATCTTTGCATGCTTTTGAATATATTTACTGCAAGTTTGCATCATAGAGAAAAAACAGTAAGAATAAGAATTCCAGATATAGGTAGTAATGTAATGTGTAATCTTGTATATTCTCAGTGTAAAATGTATTGTACAACACAAACTCTCGAGATCGTGAGAGAGTATTTCTACACGACTAATTAAGGGTCAGTTCAAAAGAAAGCTTCCCTGACTAAAAGACCATAAATCTAAATGCTGATACACACACACTAACAGGCCAACTGAAAGATTCAGCCGCTATCAAATTTCACGACACACAGCCCTGCTGATTGCTATAAATAATAATCAGGCAGAGGAACTATACAAATGTAACAAAGAATCAAGATCTACAAATGCCCGGCATTTGATGTTATAAAAGTGATAGGTTTCCAAAGAGTGATACATGCAACAAGGCAGCTAGGAAGGTAATTGGTATCATGATGTTGTCAAGTGCATTCCGGGAAGAAAGGTTTTCATTAATCTGTCCTGCATTAACAAATTCACTTCTTCCAGTACTCGTACTTGCAGAGACGTTTACAGATAATGAACCTATAAAACACAAACACAAAAAACATGAGATCAAATTTCTGTCTCAGCTTGTGATGAAATATATTGACCTTTTTAATAGTTATGACTTACAATCATAATTTGCCCATCCTATCCTCTGGCCAGCCAGATCATAAACAACAATCTTGTCTTTCAGAACAAGGTCTGCATTGAAAGAGGGAAAAAGGCGGGTCAGATCTACCAATCTACTCCATATCAAGCCCCTAGGCAAACTAAGAGAGCAAAGTGACCATTGTTTAATGCAATATTAAGTAAAAAATGAAAAAAGCTAGCAACTACAAAAGGAAGGGAAAACTCGGAAATGCACCAAAAGGGAGAGGGTCCCTGACAAAGTATAGCAATGAGAAAATGGATAAAACCTTATGCCGTAAGGGGCATAAGCAACAGATGAACAGTTGAAGTATAGTGTCAAGGGTTCAAAATAAATAAATATATATATATATATATATATATTATAAATATTGTCCAGAGAGTGGAATCAATGCTTTGAAACTGGAATTGAATTTCAAAATTACAGCCATAGGGTAGGATGTCCTTTAGACCAAAGTTCAGATTGGAATCAGTCGTTGGCTGTCAAACTGATCCGAAGTGAATGCTATGTGCCCTGACTCGGGACGTAGCTGAACTTTCAATAATGTTGCTTAGAATTAATCAAAGTACGTGATGTTGTCCATAACTAATGGATGTACCTAAACTTTCAAAACTAATGCTTCTACTAATTGTATACAAATTATGTGTGTGAGAGAGAGAGAGAGAGAGAGAGAGAGAGAGAGAGAGAGAGAGATGTTTATGCAAGGACCTTTCAGTGTCACAAGGCATACCTCCTAAAATGGTTATTCCTTGACCTTGAATTTTCTGAAAGCCAATGCACCACACCGCAGCACCACCCTGTAGAAAAAAATTGTTGACGATTCCAGCTAACATAATGAAAACAGAAAGATAGACCACGAACGAACCCATTTTAGAAATGACAAATAGGATCTTGTTTAAATGCACACTCATACTTGAAAGAAGCACATACTGTAGCTGTGTTTGCACATGACACAATGAAGAAAAAATCGTGATAAACAGCAAGTAGAACTCAAGAAAGTGGCAAACCATAGATGCCTTACTTAGGAGAGACAACTTTCAGCCAAGAAAGAATGGAAATAATGGGAAATTTGGACAGCACTAATTATATGTTCCCTCCGTCAATTTCTAAGCTTCAAAAGTTTAGCAAGTAATAAAGAAGAGATGGGGCGAGGGCTGTTTAACAAAACAAGCAGGCTCAAGCTTGGCTCGTTTAAGTATCAACTCAGCTTGACTCGTGTTGGGTGCCAGTCAAGCTTGAACATGATCTTAGGCTCAAAGTACAAAAGAGTAAGCTCTGCTAGGCTCAAACAAGCTCATTAATCACAAACATATAAATCTATCTATACTTTATTTAATTTTTAGTATATTTTTTACTTAGGCTCGAGCAAAGCTCTGCTCGGTTTGTTTTTCTCATTCGTGAAAAAATCGAGCTGAATTTGACCTTAGGTTCCTTGGCTCAAGTAAAGCTCAATTACATTTAAAAAGTCGAGCTTGAACATTCAAATCGCAGCTCCTAACTCTGCCATTCGGCTCGTTTGTAGTCCTAGACATGGCTATGGGGTATTGCCAATTTTGTTTATGAGATTCAGATTTTAAATCTAATCTAACCAAAAGATTGCTAAAAGACGATGATGCTCCACAGCTCCGCAAATAAACATCCACATACGCATCTTAGTAGGCTGTATAGTACATAACTAGTCGCAGACTTGCAGAGAAGATCTCGATCACAACATTTTCTTGAAAGCAACGCACAGCAGAAAAAAAAACCCTTCCGCAAGACAAGTGATTGATAATGTACCAAGATAATTGTAAAATGGAAGGGACTGCTAGGAACCTAACGCCATCTCCAACTAAGCACCAGTCACAGAAGAAGATGATTTTATCAAAAAAATTTAATCATGTAGGACTTACAATGGAATTTTGCTGTAGAAGGTAGTCCTCGGGTTTTAATATCATCGCAGCGCCTCCAGCAAAGTTTAAACTAACCAAGGGAAAAATCTCGGAAACGCTGAAAAGAAGCATGAACATACATTTTACACTTGACTTGCAATACAGAAATGGGCTGAGTGAAGGGCTATAACTGTCAAGAAGATGTGAAATCACAATCTTGAATAGTATACTGAAGAAAACCTCGAGGTTATAAGGTAGCACTGGTTTCCCTTTGATACAAGAGGCCGGACAGATTGTGAAACAGTCTGAGTAATCTGCACGGATAAAATCAAAAGCAGTTAAAGAACAATTCTTGATCAGCAAATTCCATCGAACATCCCTTGAAAAAAGAAATAAAGGATATATATACATATATAGCACTTACAGCACTGACGAAAGGATCATAAGCATCTTCTGCAAGGTATGCCAGAGTAGTTCCAGAATCAATTATGGTTCCTCCTCGGTTGCTGGATGTTGCAAATACTTCTGAGTCAATGGACAATGTTTGCCCATTGACTGAAATACTCAGAAGATTCAAATTGTAATGTGGCCTGAGAGTTTGGTTATGTGATAGCAGACTTAGTATCTATATATAAATCATCAAATTTCTATATGCAAGCAAAAATGAGAGGCATGATCCTAATGAGTTTGGACAAATTTAAAGTTAAACTAGAAGAAAAGTATGGCCGCTCAACTGCATAAAACATCAGGATAGAAACATATAGCAAA
The DNA here is from genome assembly GCA_016624345.1 of Platycodon grandiflorus. NCBI lineage: Eukaryota > Viridiplantae > Streptophyta > Magnoliopsida > Asterales > Campanulaceae > Platycodon > Platycodon grandiflorus. Next base: position 37,608,524 of record CM028366.1, read on the forward strand.
GTGTTGCTGAATCCCAAATACTTCAAATCTTGGCATCAACCAACTGATAACCAGTTATCACACGTAAATAGCATGTAGGATGAAGTAAAGGTCATATCTTAGCTGTATAAAGATACCCATTTAAATAGCTCAAATTTATAAGCCAGATACCTTTTGAAAACTATGTAAAATTTCATTCTGCCTTTCCTCTTGCACCTGCAAACTAATACACAGGCCTCACCAAAGGCATATACTACGGGTAATAAATGCAAGCGGGAAGATTTGAACCAAGACCTTGCCAAACTGGGGCTCTGATGCCATGTTAAATAACCAACTCATCTAAAAGCTTAACCCGTTAGAGAGGGGCTCAACAATGTATATCAAGAACCCAAAATATATTAACCCCTAGCTCCCTTGATTGGTTGGAATACCTTAAAACCCTCTTTGAACCTATTCCAATCCGCTCACAAGCAGCTTATGTATTAAACATCCCATTGGCTATGGAAATGACTAGGCAGTAAATAGACTTCTAAAGTAAGAGAAAATGAGAACTCTTGGAGGTTCATAACTAAACTGAAAATTTATATAGATTCTTTCGGTCATCACAGGCTTGCTGTCGCTTAAATGGCAGTTATAAACAACGGGACATTCTAATTCAGATATTTATAACAAAATTATTTCATTTTATCACATCACATAAATGATTAATGGTGTCTTTCCTAGGTTTATAAAAATATAAAAAGAAGATTGTGACCATTTTCACAATAAAAAAGCAGCTTTTTCAAAAAAATGACTGCCATCAATATGATGAAAAATGTATTAGAGTACCCCAAGTAATTGGGACATAAAATAAGTCATCGAGCAACTTCTAGGTCCTGTATCTGAAAACACTTGTCCAATCCTCAGTGATAATTTCAGATTTCAAATGATCTGAGGGAAACTCAACCATATTTCTATGAAGGTTTCTTGTTGATTCAAGGGTCAATAGGTTATAATAAACTCGAGTTTGATTAGCTGAACCAAAATGCATCTTGCAGCTACCTTGCATAAGAGAATAACCACTTTTTGGCTACATAAGGGGGTGCGGAGAGGGGGGGTGGTTATCATACTTTTTATGACTCGGGCTGAAATTCAGCAGCTGCAGCAGAAACACTGACATTTGTACAAGTTTTGACAAATATTTCAAATACCGTTCTTCATTTTGGACTTATAGTAAACGCATACAACAAAATTGTAGTCAGTATTGGAAACCCTTCTACAAGGTATGGGGTCAGCTTTATAAATCAAAACTGATCAATCAACTTTTCTTTTAAGCAATATTGGAAGGAAATGATGGCAGCTTGGTTAGGCACAAACTTTGAAGTAACTATTACGTAGGAAAAATCTCCTATACAGAGAAATAAACCAATTATCTGATTAAAAAGGATGAGCAGTTTATCCTACTGGCAAAGATGCTGACTTAACGATATAGCATCAGGAAACTACTTAATTTAACGTCGCACAAGTACAAGGGCAACCATATATTGAGCCATAGAATTTGACTATCAGCTATCAAGGCAATTGTACCTTGAAATTTCTGACTTGAAAATGATTACCAAAAAATCTCTGAGATGAGCAGCAGACAATATAAATCAAGTAAATCTTAAAATAAGAAGACCTTTAGAGACCACTACTTCTTAGGAAGCTTAATCTCAGGGGAGCGTAGTCTTAGCGATATACCAAGTAAAAGTTGAGAGGATATAGTGAATTGAGGGACCTAGTGCTCTAAGTTACAAATGTTAAGAAGGAAGCATTTTTAGAAGATTTCTTGAACAATGTATGATTTGGAATGGTCCTGTATACATGTCAACATTGCTGTTGAAGCAAGTATACACTAGATTAGATAATCGGCAATGAAGCAACGGCGCAATTGTAATCTACCAAGAATTTCCAAGGTAACAATGTTGTTAAAGTCTGCTGACCATAATAGAGGCAACACCAATTGTGGATCAAAAATGGTAGGTTTAAGATCTTATTGAAGGGGACATAGCAGCCTAACATCTCCATAAGAGATAAAAGACGTGCACTGTGAATATAAGCCACGCTACTTTGCCCAATAACTCAAATTTACAGATACTGCTTACTTGATTGTTTCTCTTTCTCCTTTCTATTTGTCTTAGAAACTTGACATTACAAAAGAAGTCTGAAGGAATACCTTAATTCAACATGCCATTACACACCCCACCACAAGGAATGACATTTCAGTTTGCTTGTTATCTTCCTACCCCTTAACTGGTGATCAATGCATCTTGTCAATCATAGTAAACTAATTGTACCAATCTATGCATCGAAAACTCAAAAGGTTTTGGAATTTTATTTATTTTTCCTATTCCAGAGAAGCATTATTAAAAGAAGGCATCAAAGTTTTGAATCGTATAGCTTCACAATAACACAAATCTTGTTGTGCTCACGGTGAACTCACATCAGTTCTTTTAACTACACCAAGATCTGTCTCACTCTGTTACTGTTTGAAGTTTATCTAAACCAAGGCATTGAAAATGACACTCAAGCCCCAACTATAATGCGTTAATGTCCATATAGCAACAAAATTCAAAACATTATCAAATGTGCCAAAATATAATGCAATAAACACAAAGCACGGAACTCTTCAGACAAGTATGTAAGTATGTAAAATACTACTGGGGACAATCACTATAGCATAAAAGAGACTTGTATGATCTTAACATTCACAGGATACTGATGAAAGAACAATAACATATATCAAATACTCAGAAACTTGTCTGGGGAAACAGGTACTATCTCTTATATATTCAAACAATAAAATTCTGACTTCACGGTGTTCATTTGTTGCTATTCTTAAGATAATGGGAAAAATTGACTCTGAGATAAAGAAAACTTACTGTGATGGGACAAGTGGAGTATACACAATATTGGGCTCCTCTATCTGACCAAGAACCAATATACCGCCGCCACCATTACTTCCAATAAGACAGTGAGAGAACACATTTGGGGTAATTCCTTGGGAAGAAAGTTGAGAGACCACAGACAAACCCTGCTGACCAAACCCAAAGATCCCATCAACCGCTCTGTCTGACTTGGTCAAGTCCCCAGTCTGAGATGTGCTACAACTGTTTCATAAATACACAAAGTCAAATAAGGGTTTATTTACCATCAAAGTAAACTTCAGATGATACAACAATCTTTGATATGACAGATTGATATATGATTTCTCACCCAAAGACAACAGGAGCCGTGGAATTTGACGTCAATGAGTTTCCAACAATTGTGTCCAAATGCATTACATCAGCTACATAATAACCTGATGTCCCACTCCCATCTCCATACTGGAATGTGTAACTGCACTGATTACTCTGAGCAGAACAACCCGAATCAGAAGATTGAGATCCTAGAGCACACCTTCGGTCTGAACAACTGATCAACTTAGCTGAAGATGAGCTTGAAAGATCAAAGAACTCGAGCTGAATCTGTCAATACAAAAACATATAAAATGAGAAAAAATTACCCCCACTACGATCCATTGCTTACCAAAAAAAAACCCCAACAACGTCACCAACAACGTCAAAACAAGAAGCAACAAATAAGATTTACGAGTAAGGTATAGTAGTAGTACTTGAAGTCCACTCGATGTAGGGCAACCGTTGCAGGCATTGCAACTGACCCACAAGACATCACTTCCGGTATCGATTTGTACATAAAATTCCTTGGGAGGAGAACCCAATTGAACTCTCGTAAAATAAAGCCTATAGTGACACCACCAATTTCCAATAAGAATCGATAGAATCAAACATACACCATAAAAGACCAAAAGACAGTGCTCTATTAACCCCCATTAATCCCAACTAATCGATTTTTCTGAAACTCAACAAAACCAAGACAAGAAAAAACAACAGTATAACAGTACATTGAACAAAATTTGAGTAAATATCATTACAATCCAACAAAATTAAACACAACCCAAAACAAAAAGAAACATTTGGTCATACCCCAACAAGATTAAACACAAAAAGAGCAACAAATTGACTTTGAAAAAGTCTAGTCCCAAAATCAACTCTCAACCTCGATAGTTTCTACAATAGCTAAAGCTAAAAAGCTTCAATCATTTGAAAAGAAATGATTATAAAATTTAATCAAAAGAAAGAAATCATTTCAAAAAATTTACCCAACACGGTAGGGATCATAGGTGCCTTGAACGGGGAAATCAACAACCCCTCCTGAGTCAGACTGCAAGATTCGACCGTGCCTTTGCGCGTCTCTGTCTCTGAGTTGACTCATTTCAACCCCATGATTGGTCGGAAAAGCTCTCTCCAGAGTCAGAGTCGCCGGAAATCCATCAGCTAGCTCTAACAGAACGGCGGCCAACGCCAAAATGACCGGAAATCCAGCAAGAAATGACGCCGGCATTTCTTTCTTCACTTACCTCTCTCCTCCCTATCTCTCTCTCTAGCCTTTTCTTCACTTTCAGCCAACAGCATAAAAGCAACAAAAAGGGTTCAATTATATACGTCTCTCTCTCTCTCTCTCTCTCTCTCTCTCTCTCTCTATATATATATATATATATATATATATAATTAATAGAGAAGAAAGGAAGAAAATGGGGAGGCGAATTTTTCTGTACTTTCAAGAGAGAGAGAGAGAGAGAGTCCGGGAGACAACAGCCTAATAACAGAAGTTTCATTTGAATTGGATTACGTTGGTACATAAATAGTACTCTTTATTTTATCATTATTGGAGGAGAAGTTATACCAACCAATATCACCTGCTGGATTTGTAATCATACAACTTAACCCCCTCACGTTTACAAAATGATAGTATAAGCCCCGTTCAGTCAAACTTCTAGATGGATGGAAAGACATCTTGTCATTCGCATCATTACACCGGTGTTGCTTAACAATGATAGTCAGTCTCGTAGGTAGGATAAAATGACCACCCGCGTGTTGTGTTGTGAATGAGTATATCTTTGGTTTGTATAGATGACATGGTTATATTAGTCTTGTCCTTATCCCACTTGTGCAAGAGATCGAGAACGAATTGTGTCAACGGGGAAAAGGGTTTCAAACTTTCAACTATGGGGGTCTTACCTCGCATAGTTAATTTAAACTATCAAATGATACAAACTTAATTTTGTTGAGAACTTAATAAGGAATGAAGAACATGCTAGAATGAATGTAGCCAATAATTAGGACCAATGGTAGTAATTAAGGAGAGCCTAGAGAAGCTTTACAATGTTAAAAATATGGGTAATTGCTTTTTCAAGATGAGTGTTGCTTGACTTGACTTGCAAGTATATATGTTTTGATAAATTAGTCAGATTCTTACTAATACATCGAGTTTCGCATCATGTTCAAGTTAAAGAGTAATTTCTTTAGTGACTTTAGCTGCAAATAAATGCTAATGTCAAACATAACGAACTTCTTTACAATGTTACAAGATATGTAATCTATTTATGATCAAACGGGTATCCCAGAGGCTTTTAAAGAAACTACTAGTATACAACCTCATTTAATACCTTTCCTTTCCTAAGGGTATTGTCGAATTTATATGTCAAGGGTTAGCTTTAAAAATGTATTGAGACGTAATTTACCTAAAAGCAAGCATAAAATTAATCGTTTTATCAAATCAAATGGTCCTTGAATAAGAATGTGTATTTCATTTTTTTTAGGAGGCACAAGAACCCGAGAAAATATTTCGTAGTATTGAAACATTGCATGATGTACTGAAATTAATAGCAGCACACTATTAAGTTATTTTGGCACACTATATAAAGGAGGGTGCTAGGTAATACTCTAATAGCATTGAATATTTGCTCCAAGAACTAATTTCTTTTGTTTGTTAAACTACATATCATTGCGTGCGTAATTCACACGCCAGCCCCTAAAATGGATTTGGTGGCAAAGGTAAAAGAAGAAGCCACCTTTGTAAATTGTACTCTCACCTTCCTAAATTGGACTTCTGTTTTCAAAATACTCCCTTCACCCAACAACAGAAATAAATTCATTTAAAATGTCAAACTTTTTAAAATTATAATTGTTTTACTTATATATGTTCAAATTATACTAAAATTGTTACTATTTCAAGATATGAGACTATTTTTTTTGAGACAAATCACAGAGAAAAGAGGAAAGAGGAATTATTTTATTTTATTTTTAGAAATTGGACTATTTTTAGCACAATCAAAGAAGAAAGAAGATTTTTTTTTTTTTTAGACGAATGGATTAGTTAGATATTAAGGGAATTCATTTATTGTATTACTGAAATAACTTAAAAATTATTTTTGAATTTTTACATAAATTTAAAAAATACTCCATTTGAGACAAATAGAGTAATTCTTTTGACATGATCTCCCCCTTTTTGCTATGTAATTGGTCTTTTATTTTTTTAAAGAGTAATATTATGAGTATCTAAAGTTGATGTCTTTATTTTTCTTTTTCTTGCTCTTTTAGATGTACGTGTGTGTGTACGGTTGAATCTTGACTTGGTACAGTTTCTAGCTCCACCAAATGTGTATCGTTTCAAGTTTTAGCTGAGATTGACTTTTAAGAATATGTCCACGTTGACCATTTCTTTTTAACTAGTTTTAATTTTTATTTTTTTAGTTTTAAATTTTTAGGTTCTCTTGAACTTCAAAAATGATATACTGACTTACTTAGATTAAATATAAACCAAGTAAATTTTCTCACATTTAATGACTAAATTCAACTAAAACTGAATAGAAAGAATTTAAAAGATTATTTTTATTTTTTCGTGTTTAATAAAGTAAGAAAAATGAATCATTCATAAAAATTTTACAGGCCAACAAAAAATAATTAAGAGGTCTGATATTACGAGTTCAAACTTGTAATATATTTATAAAATTTAGTTTTAATGTCGTTAAATCAAATTTACTTTGATCTCTATACCGTTAAATTAAATTTATCTTTTTTTAAATAATAACATGAACAAACTTATATATTTAATCTGACGATATAAATATTCAAATAAATTTATTCTGACATACTAATACTAAAATTTATAAGAACAAACTCAAACTCTGTGATATTATTTGGCATACTTATATTTGGGGGGAGACGTAACACATCAATGTGTTGTACGTCTTCCGACAAGTGTCATGTAACACGTCAACGAGACGTGCGTGTTTAAAGAAGTGGGAAGCTCATTAATCTTCAACAAGTGCTAAATTGGAAAGAGGCCCAGTAGCTTTTTTTAAAAGCTGAATAGGTGCTTCCTGGCCCCAGTTACTAACATTAAAGCCGCTTTTGACTCTTTCCTTCTTCACTAAGATATACTCCACATATATATATATATATATATATATATATATATATATACTCCTACCTATTAATTTTAAATTAAATTTTTAGGGTGTGTTTTGCGAGAATTTTAGGTTAATTTTTAAGTTTAAAATTTTTGTTTCGTAATTATTGAAAAAAAAAATAATAAGAGAGTGATGAAAAGAAATTAGTGGGACCATAGAGAGAGAAAAAAAATTTAAATACTAAAACCTTGTACAAAAAGAAAACCCTAAAATATAAGAGGAATTGTTGTTTAAATATGGTCAAGTTACACTATTGATTCTAATAATTTGAAGGAAAAAGGAGGTACAATTATCTTTCGCATAATAATATACTCCCTTCGTTTTAGACAAAGAGTCCACTATATTATTTTAAGATATTTCACTTAAAAATCTAACTTTCAAAAAATTATGCTTATAATTTTTATAATTTTTTATTTTTACCCTCAAATTGTATTGTAAATATCTTGGTTGTGCTTAAATATTTTTATAATTATGACAAACTCTAATGAAATTAATATATCTCTTAATAATTAAATTTTTTAAACGTAAAATTTTTTAGTAGAACGGATGGAGTAAAAAGTAAAAAAAAAGTGCTTAGGTGACGGAAGGAGATTCAAAAAAAAAATTTAAGAGAGAGAGAGAGGGAGGGTTGATCTCCTTCCTTCCGACATATGGATGAGCTTTAAAAGTAGAAGAACATTTTTTACTTCTTTTATTTTTGTCCTTTTATTTTATTTATTTCTTAAGGGGCGTGGAAAGGAATCAAAATTCTTATTTTTATCGTTATCCTTATCTTTCAAGTGCAAATATTAAATAAAAGATTTCAGTGTGTTGCAAAATGAAGTAAAAATCAAGCATTGGAGGGGGAAGGAGACAAAGATAAACATATAAATGGTGGTATCAAAACGAAAGTACAATAATTATTACCAGTTTTGTATAGAATTTTAAAAACACAGTATTTTTAAAACATAGATTTTTTGAAATGCAGCTTTTTTTGCTAGCATTGTTTTAAAACCTATGTTTTGGGGAAAAACTAAAATTTTTAGCGTTTTAAAATGCAGCTGCATTTTTAAAATGTAGTTTTTTCTGTCACAGCATTAAAACACAATTTTTTACAAATAAGCTTCATTTTACGTTTTGGTCAAAACGCACGACTAAACATGCTCTTAATTACTATTCTCTTTGTTTCACGCAAAAAAAAATGCACTATTTTATTTTGAGATGTTTCAAATAAAAAGTCAACGTAAAAAAAATTATAATTACAATTTTCATAAATCTTTCAACTTTATCCTCAACATATGCTATAAACATCTTGGATATGCTCAAATCATTTTGTAATTATGACCAACTCCAAAACTTTTTATATATCCCTTAATTATTAGACTTTTTAAACATAAACTTTTTAAATTGAACGGAAGGAATACCACTTTCCAAAAATAATTTTTAAATTTTTTTTTTTTTTACAGAAGTTCTAAAACAGGTGTCTTATTTTATTTTTCTTGAAAATTTTCCCAAACCAATTGTTTACAGTACTCTCTTTAGTTGTGCAATAAAAGAAAATGTGTTCCCTCAATACACATTATATGAAAAAAAAATAGTTTCTTTATTCGAATACTTATTTAGACCCATATCAAGTCAATAACTAAATGGCCCCGTTGCCTTGTAATATAAGACCCGCTTTCTTTCTCTCTATGTTTTTTTTTTTTTTTTCCATTAATTATAATAAAAGTTAAAATCTAAATTCAAGCTTTAAATTACAAGGCAAACATGATCAATATAACTACTTTTGTGAAAATTGAGGGAGTAATAATAAAGAAACCGCTAGTAGCACTTCATTTTTAAACGAGATACTTTACGGTATAATTAATAAAAATATTTACTACGAGCTAAACCAAATACATAAAGATGTCATAATTGAAATAAAAAAAAGTATTAATAATAATTCCCTAATAATAATAACCAATTTCAAAATTGATTGATATCATCATATTCGTGACACGGGGCGCAACGATATCATCATAATTTACAAGCAAATATCATTTTCTCATCTAAGTTGTGTGTTTGATTGCTAAATGAATAATAATGTTCCAATTACTACCCCTAACTTTTTCCATAAATATCACTAAAATGATTAACTTTACAAGACAAAGAGAGAGCAATCACAACAATTCACACATCACATCTTTTGCTTTTACTTTGGTGGCTGTCCCCAAATTACTAAAAGTGGCAAACCCCAATTTTATTGTCGTTGGATTGGGGTTTCTTCATAAATAGCCTAGTCAAACCCCCTAACATTTTATATGACCTGACTTATTCTAAAACAACTTATATAGCCTCTTTTTATTTGTAAATCCAAAAATACTCTTATTTTTTGAACGACTCAATGCGTAGTTTAAACTATTTACAAAATCGTTTAAACCATTCACGGAGTCATTTAAACAATTCACGGCGTAGTTTAAACCATTCACGGAGTCGTTTAAACCATTTACGGAGTCGTTTAACCCATTCACGGCGTAGTTTAAACAATTCACGGGGTCGTTTAAACAATTCACGGTCACGGAGTCGTTTAAACAATTCACGGGGTCATTTAAACAATTCACGGAATCATTTAAATAATTCACGGGGTCGTTTAGACAATTACGGGGTCGTTTAAACCATTCACGGAGTCGTTTAAACAATTCATGGAGTCGTTTAAACGATTCACGGAGTCGTTTAAACGATTTACGGAGTCGTTTAAACGATTCACGAGATCATTTAACCAATTCAAAGGGAGACGATAGGAGGAAGACAAAGATAGTGCTTCATGGTAGTAGATGTGAAGAAAACGGAGGAAGACTTACAAGATCCATGGTAGTAGAGGGAGACGATGTGGTCGGAGACGGAGGAAGACGACGATGATGTGGTCGAAGATAGGAGGGGGAGACGACGACGATGGGAGGAAGACGACTGTGGTTTGAGAGAGGAAACCGAGATTTGAGAGAGAGTGAGACTGAGTTAGGTTTTAAGGGCTTTGGGGGTATTATAGGAAGTTTGTGTTAATTTTTAGTCAAAAGCCATATAAGTTGTTTTGTCTGGTCAAAAGGTCATACTTGATATATACCACAATTTTATTACTCCCTTGGTTCTAACAAATAGTCTCTCTTTTCTCTCATTTGTTCAAAAAAATAATCTTATTTAAATTTTAGTATAATTTGAAAAAAATACAAATAAGTAAAGTTACAATTATTGACTAGTCAAATTGAATTATATTTTGGGACAGAGAAAATATTACTCCATCCGTTCCTAAATTATTGTTTTGTTTGATTCGGCACATGGATTAAAAAAAATAATTGACTTGATTATTAATATTAGTATAGTGTGTAGTTTTCTTTAATGCCCATGTGCATGTGGCCCATAATTAAAGTATGAAGAAAAAATAAAGATAAATTGATAAAAGTATTATCCCAAGAATTTTTTTTTTAAACAAGATAATTATTTTAAGATGAAAAAAAAGAAAAACAAAACAATTATTTAGAGACTGAGAAATATATATATATATATATATTTATACATATATTTTGTCAGTAGAGGTACACACTATAACAAGTACACCTTACCCATATTCACATAATTGAGTCACATCTTAATTAACATACATGTGCCCTTTTTAGATGCTAAAGCATAAGCTTGAACCTTCTTCCTAGCATCCTTCAAACTTTTAAAGCATGAAAAAGTTTTGAGCTACAATGAATGATCTATGCATCAATTTCCTACATCTTTACTTTATTTTGCGGGTTTGTTTTTTTTAAAGAGGAAAACAACGGTCAAATCTCTTTTACTTGCTTTTGCTTTTGTTAAATGTATCCTCAAAAGTGAAAGTCGACTTTCCTTTTGTTCAAATTACTAATTTACTCCCTCCGTTTCGGGCAAAGAGTCCATTATACTATTTTGAGATATTTTACTTAAAAAAATTGCAAACAATTTTAAAATCTTTCATCTTTAACCTCTACTTGTGTTGTAATCATCTTGGTAGCGCTTAAGTATGACTAACTCCAATAACACTAATATATCTCTTAGTAATTAAAATTTTTAAATGTAGACTCTTTAGTGGAATGGAGGGAGTAATATATACCATCGGGGTAGTTTGTTCTTGTATGGACTATAATTAGTCTATAAGAATTAGGTTTTTCCTATTCTATTTTGTTGACAACCCTTGCCATTTTTTTCAAGCCATATATGTGAAAATTCGTGCTCATTTGATATGTGATGTTCTGTTTGCAAGCCATCTACCAACCAACCAACCAGCGGGACTTCAAGCATGCTACTAGCAATTGTTGAGATCGAAAGGTTGAGTTGGGTGCATGACATTGACTTTTGTTTTATTGTGTTTCTCTAATAAATCAAAGTGGTGACTTTTGCTTTATGTTATTTGGCAGAGTCCAAACACGATCCTTTGTATTCAAGTTCGAAAAAACTTGTTGTCTTATTGTACGGTGTGTGTACATGTTTTGAACGGGATTCTAATAGTAAAGATTGATTTGAGTTTTCTAAGATATGTGACGTACATATGCATGTGTACACCTTTTAAATTTGTGTTGTTTCTGTGATTCTGTCTGTGTGTGTGTGTTTTCTCTATTAGAATTGGGAGGTCATTATTATAATGAACAAAGTTTAATTAAAAGTTACAACTTCTGATTTTATTCAAGACAATAATAGTCGTTTTGAAGACGACATACACGTCGATTAAATTATTTTTGTATACTCTCGACCAAATAGTATATTTTTCATTTTTATTTTCTGAAATAAAAATCATTCACTAGGAAACGACATTACGAGTATTATGAATTACAATTTTTATGACTTTGTAAAAATAAATAAATTTATGTAAATTTTTGGTTAAACATTAATTAAGTTAACCTAAAAAAGTGAACTCTTTAGAGCTTCTCTAATGCAATCTTCTATTTAGTAAAAAATGCTATAGACACGTAGCAAAGATAAATTTTCCAAAATTTTTTTTTCTGGAGATGAGGTGACATTTAGTTGGGAATTGAAGACATCCTCCATGATCCTCTACTTCTAGAAGGTTACATGGTGACATTTAGTTGAGAAGATATCCTCTTCCTCCATGATCCTCTACTTCTAGAAGGTCAAATGAGGATGTCTATACATCCTTGTCATTTATTATCAGTTTTTATTTTTATTTTTTACAGTCAATCAATTATAGTATATAGTATGAGTAATTTTTATTTTTTATAATTAATTAAAATGACTCACTATCTTTTAAATTTTTTGTCACATATAAAAAATATCTTCTTGTTTAAACAAGACACATAAAAAAAAATTACGAGTAGATGATAACATTGAAGATGGTGAGTATAAAACAAAACATATAAGGAGCAGGGCCAAACACAGGACGAGTACGCGTCTAGGTCCTGTTCAAACCACTGATGATGGTGACAAAATTTGCCTATTATTTATTTGTGAGATGTGGTCCAATTGGATGTTATACTAATTAAGAGAATACCCACAATTTTAATATTAGGATTACAATTTATAAATAAATAAAGGCACATGCACATTTGACATTTATCAAACTTTTAGTATTACTGTTTCTCATTTAATTAATAGATAGTTTTAATCCAAAATAATAATAATAATAATAATACTAACATGCATGCATGGGTTGTGCTTTGGATTGACGACGACGACCATGCAGCATGTTATTATGGTTGATGTGATAAAGAAGCCATTTTTGAATGCATATATATGTTGTTTCAAAGATTGTGACGGGAAGGAAATTAATGGGGTCTTGATATGGATGGAGACTCAAATAGGAAATTAATTAAGAAATATCAACAAGTTTTAAGGTTGATTCATTCCATTGATGAATTAATGCAAGTGAAGATTTTTAATTTGTTACACTAAATTTTGAATAAAGGGAGTGAAAGTCGAATTTGGTCAAGTTAATTTCGATGAAAAAGAAAAAAGTTAGAGAGGAATTAAATACTTCTTGGATTTGGGGAAGACCAACAACATCCACAAAATATTTCTCTAAGGATGGGCATTCTCGTCATTTACTTCCTATCATTTGCATTATTTTCTCTTTTTTATACTTCCATTTTTCTTTTGTGGAAATTTTGGAATTACTTTAGTACCCTTATTTTGGCTTGAAGGATTTTTTAATAAGGATGGATGGGTAGTAATTGGGTATTCTCATCATTAATTTAATTAACTAAATATATAGTTCAAACTTAAAAATTTTAGTCACATGACATATACAGTACATCACATGCCAATAATAAAATAAAATAAAATGGACAAGAAAAAGTAATGTGAATAATAGTCTCACTGAAACATTCTTTAAAAATGAGCCGCAGGATTGATTGCCTCACTTAGGGCCTTCCTTCACAAAGGTCATTATTCATTGTATGGTAGCCTTGGGTAACTGAAATCATTTCCTTGGATCAAGATTAATTTGGAATGGCTCCACCAAAAATCAATCACTTCCTTCCTCTGGAAATGCATGTTGCTACAATCGTCTTCCCAAAAACACACACCGGCCGTCGTCGCCATCTTAAACTGTTGCTTGCTTTGTCCAAGATGTTTATTCTTCCCTGAAACTCCCATTCACGTTATTCGCGACCTCCTTTGGGCCCGAAGAGTCTAGGCCAAGCTCATCTCCTTCAACCAACCAACCAACGACGCGTGTTAATTTTCTCCATCGATCTCTGCATCTTACTTTAGAGCAGAGGCATCCAACGAATCCCATAATTAACACAACCTTTGCCAACTCTACGTGGGTGGCACATTTGGCTTTGTCAGAATAAACTACTTATATTATGAAACAAACACTCCGCCTCCCTCTCAAGTAGCTAGCTAGGCTATATATATATTTCAAACTCATCATGCAATGCATTATCCAAACTGATGAGTACTCCCTCACAACTCACTACTCTCTCTTCTGAACTGATCTCCATCCAACTAATGCATTAATTAATTCCTTGATCACATTTTAACTGCCTGCCTTGATTCTTGATTGCATGCAGGAAGCTCTTAATTAATTTCAGCACACTCGGAGGAGGCCAACCTGCACTACTGTGCTAATTCTCTTGCCAAACTCCTTGCCCGTACGTGCAAACAATTAAGGACCCTAGCTAGCTAGCTTCCTTTTGTTTATTACTAGCTAGTATAATTAATACTATAATATACTCCCTCCGTTCCTAAATTATTGTCTTCCTTTCTTTTTTTCGTCCGTCCCAAAATAATTGTCTTGTTTGAAACTTTCCTTATTAGAACATCACTTTTACTATTTTACCCTTACTTTTTCTTCCTACTTTAATTATGGGCCACACACACGTGGGCATTAAAGGAAACAACACACTTTTTCAATACTATTCCAATATTAATAATCAAGTCAATTGAGTTTTCTTAATCCGTGTGCCGAATCAACCCAGACAATAATTTAGGACGGAGGGAGTATATTGTCTTGTAACTAAAAATCGTTGTACAACCGCTACTAGTCTAGCTAAGCTAGGTACAAGTCGACCACAGTTTTGTATGCATGCATTTGCCTCCCCTGCCTAGACATGCCCAAACGGTTCGGAACTGGCGGTTTGAACCGGAACTGAACCGCCCAAAAAATCGCATAAACCAGAACCGTGAGGAACCGGAATCCTGAAGAAGGTTACACGGTTCGGTTTCGGTTTCCAATTTTAAAAGTAAACCGGTTTGGAACAGAGAACCGAACCGGTTCCAAACCGTGAAAAATCGCCAAAATTTAAATTTTTAATTTTGAAATTGCCTTGTTTACTCTATAATTTAAAAAATAAAAAGTTTACAAAGCTTCAAAAATTCAAAAAATGCTTTGTACAAATTTTTAAGATGAAATCTTTTTTAAAAAAAATTATAAGAAAATATTAAAAAAATGATTAAAAATTACGGTTGGGAAGGAACCGAGCTTAGCCGGTTCGGAACCGAACAAGTGATTTTTCGGTTACGGTTTGTTGTCGGCGGTTTTGGAACCCCGGTTCTGTTTGGGCATGTCTACCCCTGCCTCTCTCTCTCTCTCTCTCTCTCTCTATATATATATATATATATATATATATATATATATATATATATATATATATATATAGTCTTAACAATGTATGTTGGGACGAGCCTCTATTCGGCTTGTACCTAGCTCATATTTATGTAATTAACGGTATGTCCTTTTTTTTTAATTATTTTTTTTTTTACTATGACTCATTAGAAATTTTTAAAAGATATAGGGTAGAGCACCTAACATCTATATATATATATATATATATATATATATATATATATATATACATATAAAGTCTAATAAGTCTAAAAATAAAAAAATTTCGTCAAAAATGACTTGTCAAAAATAAAAAGTCATCTTTATAACATTTATTATTGCCCTCAAGAATACAAAACCATAATTATACAAAATAATAATATAATTTTAAATAAAAAATAAATTAATTTGGTCAAATCTCCTAAAAAATTGTACTATGCACTTTTTTCTCTCCTCTCACTCTCACCGGTAAATGCGATACTTCTTTCTTCATGCTAAAATATGTGTTTTTTATTTTATTTTATTTTGAAACATCCTAAATAAGTATATTGAAGGAAAAACATAATAAGTCAATTTTCTTTTTATTAAAACTTGTGTAAATTTAATAAAAAAAAATTTACTGACATCCTAAATTTAATCCAGTCATATTACTGACAACTAAAACATTAAGTTTTAGAAAATACACATTCTGCAAAATATTTATAACAAAAAAATTGGAAAAATAAAGCATTCAATTGATAAATTCATTATACACAAATGTACATCGGTTACACAAGTAACAATATTTTATTTTATGACACTTTGTCTATAGTTATCAATCATAAGGTCCTTCGAATTTTAATATATGATGGTAGTAATAGTAGTACATGTTCAATGATCAATTTTGTATTTATAAAAGTATTCTAAAATTTATAATAATTTTCTTATTTATGTAATTTTATATTATTAATATTACCTTTTTTTTAATATTTACGTTATAAATATTTATTTAATTTATTTTGTTAGAATTAATTTTTTTACATATTTTATTTTTATTAAATACTCGTATAACTTAATTAAAAAATATACATATGCGTGCGTTTAATGCACGGTGTAAAATTAGTGCTAGAGCATTGCTATTAACACCAGCCAATCCTCTTAATACACCCCCCAATTTAATTACAAAAATGCCATTATATTATTAGACATAAATACCCTTCTTTTACTAAATACACCACCCTAAATATTAAAACACCACCCAAACCTCTAAATACACCACCAAAACACCACCACCTAAACTTCTAAATTAAATACACCACCAACCAATTCATCAATACACCCTCCACCATAACAAGCGGCTATAACGTATTTTACGCTGAGAACTCAAACTTCAAACCCAGGAAAGAGACCAAGCCAAACACTCTCAAAAACTCAAGAACTTCAAACCCAGTTTAGCATCCAAAGCCAAACTCACAACATTCATACTTCCAAACTCAACTACAACTTCAACTTACCATCTCATATCAAACTCCCATTACCCACGAACGACGTAAAGCAACCACATTGCAACAAAAATCAGACATGGATACTAAAGAAGTAAAGCAGACCATTGATGTAAGTATTCTCTACCGTTTTCAAGTTTTCAATCCTTTTTTTTTGAAATTTCGGACATACTGGGACGTCGTTTGTGTTCGGGACTGGTCTATGGAACACCACAGTGGTGTTCGGTGACCACCTACCGAACATACTTGATATGTTCCATCGCACCGCCCGAACACCACTGTGATGTTCCTGAGTTAATCCCGAACACCACAGTGATGTTCGTTAGGTGGTTCCCAAACACCTCTATGGTGTTCTATAGCTTGTCCCGAACTCCACCCATTTGTTCCAGCATCTGTCCCGAACACCACTATGGTGTTCCTTAACCCCTTACCGAACAGAAACTTTTCAGGCTATGTTTTGTTGAAATTTTTCTTTTGTTGTAAACAGGATTCAAACACGTTGTCTACCGAGGGTAGTGCTGCGCCAGTTATTAAGGAGATTGAACGGGTTCAAGATATCGTTATGGATTACACAAATGTGTTCACGACGTATGAAATGTTTACATCTCGTGATGCATTGTTTGATTGGGTGCGTGTGACGGGAAAGGAACATGGGATGGTGATTGTAATTATCAGATCCGATAGTGGGTCGTGTAAGAAAAGAGCTCGGTTAGTTTTGGCATGTGAACGTAGGGAATTACCGTGAATTCAAGAAGCACGGAAAGTTGTGCAAGTAAATAACGAAGAAGCTACCATGGAAAAGGACGTTGTGAGCAAATCAAAGAGGAAAAGAGAAACTGAAACGAAGAAGTATGGTTGTCCATTTCGGTTGAGGGGTAGACAAATATCAGCTGATGGACCTTGGGCATTGGATATTCAATGTGGTGTCCACAATCATCCAACTGCAGACTATTTGGAGGGCCACTCATATGTTGGTCGATTATCAGCTAAGGAGAAAGACTTTGTCATTAATTTGTCTCACACAAATAGTAAACCCAAGGACATTTTGTTTGGGTTAAAAGAAAATTTTGTAGATAATAAGTCCACAATAAGGACTATCTACAATGCTCGGTTGCAAAATAGAGTTGTAGAGCGTCGGGTCGATCTCAAATGCAGCGGCTTATGTTCAAGTTGAATGAGCATGGATATTTATATCATCACATTCGCTGTGAGAAGACCGACGTTGTCAAAATATTTTCTTCGCTCACCCAACGAGCGTTGATTTATTGCGATGTTTTTCGAGAGTCCTATTTATGGATTGTACATACAAGACAAACAGGTATAAGTTACCTTTGTTGGAAATTGTTGGTGTCACCTCGACGCAAATGACATTTCATATTGCCGCCGCGTATTTGGAGTTCGAGCGGGAAGAGAACTATACGTGGGCGCCGACGGTCTTAAAAGGATTGATGGACCAATTCTCTCTACCCCACGTGATTGTTACGGACGAGAGAACTTGGTCTAATGAATGCAATTCAGAAAACATTTCCGACTCGAGATATTTCCTTTGTCGGTGGCACATTAACAAGAATATTTTGGCAAATTGCAAAAAATTATTCCGTGTGAAGGATAAATGGGATTGTTTTTCTATGCATTGGAATACGTTGGTTCTCGCGGATACTGCGGCAAATTATGATGCCTTGCTACAAAGACTCGGTCGGACTTCAAAGATTATCCACTAGCCGTTAAATATGTCATGGAGCAATGGTTGATGCCATACAAGGAAAGATTTGTGTCTTTGTGGACGGATACAGTCATGCATTTCAACAATACCACAACAAATAGGTATCTATCATTTTAATATCGGTGTATGTTTTATTATTTTATATATTTTGTTAGATATATACTTAATAAGGTTGTAACTTGTATTTCGGGGTGGAGAGTCAACATGCATTGTTGAAAAGACACTTGGCTCGAGCCAGGGTAACTTTGAGACGTGTTGGCGAGATTCACACCCTCATTGAGACTTCACACACAATCAAACAGTCTTTTGAGAAGAGCAAAAATGTTGTCCAGCATAAATACAAATCAATTGTATTTAGAGAGTGCGAGGATGGTTTCGATGCATGGATTGAACTTGATCTATGATGAATTGAGCGCTATTGGTGAACATGGTGTAGACCTCTGCGTGTGGGTGTATACCGAGAAAGAGATGCGGGCTGCCTTGTGGTCATGAGATTGACGAATATAAGAGATCGGACATGCCAATTCCACTTGATAAGGTTGACGCCTTTTGGAGAAAATTAGATATCATACCTCCAAAGGTAGAAGATCCTGGAATTGTCGAAGAAATGGGCAGCCGATTTAAACAAGAAATTGTTGAGCTATCGTCCAAGTGGGAACAAGCACCGAGACCGAGAGGTTGTTAATCTTAAAGAGATTGATGAAATAAATCAACCTCCAACGACATCACTTACTCATCCCGTTGAAAAACGAAAGTGTTGACTCGTGGTCGTCCTAAGTCTCGTAAAGACTAAAAAGACAAGTCAACCAAACGGGATCCGAGTAAGTTTGAGTATGTCCATCCATAGAAGATAGCTGTTCACCATGCGAAGAGATTGCATACGAGGTTGGTCCGTCCATTAAACAACCTCTTACCCTCGGTTCGACACCGCACTTAAGCCAAAGAAGAAACAGTATTTTTTTTTATCCTTTTTTAAGATAGAAAAAAACCTGGTTATACGCTAACGAAATATTTATGGATTGATACATCTTTTTCAATAGGTTGTCGGCAAAGGACTCGAATCGCGACTACGAGTGGTTTTATCCAACAACTACCATCCCATTTGCACAATTGGATTGTAGAGACAAAAAATGTTAAAAGTGATGGTCATTGTGGATTCCGTGCCGTAGCAGACCAACTTGGCCGCACAGAGGAATCGTGGGGTAGGATTAGAGGAGAACTTCATCACGAGTTGACTACCAACCAAGAGTTATACAACAATATGTTCATTGAACATGGTCGCGTTGAAGAAGTGTTGCAGATTCTAGACTACTACAAGGAGCCAGCACCTAAGGAACACTGGTTTTGTTTGCCAGAAATGGGTCATTTGGTCGCATCGGCTTTCAATGTTGCGCTCGTGTGTTTGGATTTACAAATTTCGATGACGTATTTGCCCTTAAGAACCCCAATCCCAAGTGATCCACAGATGATATGTATTGGATTTGTGAATAATGATCATTATATTCAGGTACACACCATATCAAGGATATTATCTGAAGTTATTTATGTTATATATATCCATGATATTGATATGTAGTATATTTTGTAGGTGTTCTTGCGCGAGGGGAGTCCATTACCACCCGTCGCAGATAAATGGAATACATATCGACTTCAATGTGCAGCTGGCTGGAAAAATTGGATTGGCGACCGACTTAATTTGTATAGTGACAGTGTGGGAACCAGCGCTATCGGTCGAAGCGCTGCGACTATCTCTTTAGATTAGCTTCAGTTGTAAATTAATATGTTCATTACTTTTATAAATCAACTTGTGTTGTAGACGCATATCCTTTGCTTATTATGTGAATCAATTTGTGTTGTAAATCAATATTTTGCTTTTATATCATTTAACTTATAAGTAAATCAATCTTTAATACAAAATGCATACCATCAAAAGAAATAATAGTAACACATGAGTACCAATGTGCATAATACAATAACATCGTCTTTAAATACAACAATATCCAAATTGAAATACATAATACAATAGTCAACTTCAACTAACACTTCTCCTCCTACGACTAGACGCAGGTTGCGAAGGTCCTGCCTGATGTGGTCCCTCATCATCTGGACCTCCTAATGCATCATATGCTCGTAGGATCACTGACTCAAACTCTTCCCTGGAGATAGATCGGTCTCCAGCTCTCAATCGTTGCACCATCGGTTGCATTAAACCCCGTGCAGATCTGACAATGTCCCAGCATATTGAAAATAAGTAAAAATATGAACTTCTTACCTCCAACAACGTGGAATATCCAGCCATTTGTTTGGTTGTAATCCTAGACGCTAGCACTAGCTGTCTATACAGATAAGCAAGAGTGGCAGCTCCCCATGCATATGTATGAACACTATCAAGCTCAACCAAGAACTCCGGTAAGAAGTATTTACCGAGTGCCACTCTTATCGGCAAAATTGTACAACCTAAGGTGTACAATAAATACGCCCTAGGCGAGAATGCGCGCCTTTCTGGATCATCTGACATAGCATCTTCACTAAACCTCTCCCTAAGCCACTCTAGCCTAACAGATGATCCTCTCGCACCGCGCATTCCTTCTATGGCTTCAGCGTATGAAACTCCCAACCACTGCTCAACATCAAAAAGTAGATCTTTGGTGTAATACTCGTCTTGATAAAGCTGGAGTCCCGTGATCGGAAGACCGGTAAGGCAAAATACATCATCCAATGTGATTGTCATTTCGCCAAAGGGTAGATGGAAGCTATTGGTCTCAGGGTGCCAGCGTCCACAAATGCACTGACCAATACTTTGTCAACTTCAAAGTAAGAGGTTCGCCTTAATCGAAACAACGTGGACGCTTTGACAACGTCCAACCACAAAGGGTGACATACATCTCTGCGACAACTCCACTGAACTAATTTCTCAGTATGGTTATTGCACTTGAGAAGCTCTCTTCCCCTGCCATATCAACCGTGCTACGTGCGACTCATACGTAGTCAGTAGAGATGGATTCACAGGACCACCGGGAAATAGAGTATATGTCACGTCTTCTCTTTCCTCCCTAACATTTTCTTCTCCTACATCTCCAACATCTTCCTCTCTATTATCTCCAAAACCAGATCTCTTTCAAAACTATAGTCGGTCATGTGTATAGGAGAGTGTTGTTGTTCGGTGAGACGTGTGGGGATCCTCGGGCGGTTATTGTTCACGCCGACCTCTTTCTCTTGTTTGAAGCGGTGGGTCTTCTTCTTTCGTAGACATTTGCTAATTTACTGCAATAATCACAATATATATCAGCAAAGATTGAAG
This sequence comes from Platycodon grandiflorus, assembly GCA_016624345.1. Classification (NCBI taxonomy): domain Eukaryota; kingdom Viridiplantae; phylum Streptophyta; class Magnoliopsida; order Asterales; family Campanulaceae; genus Platycodon; species Platycodon grandiflorus. The sequence continues at coordinate 37,630,379 of CM028366.1, forward strand.
AATATAACATGTAGAGGAAATTGGGAAGGTATGAAGGAATACCACACACTGTTCGGGAAACACCAATAGAACACCTCAGTGGTGTTCGGGCAAGAGTCCAGAACACTGTAGTGGTGTTCGGGCTATTAAGTGGAACTTGTTGCGGTGTTCGGGCTATGTAGTGGAACACCGCCTTGTTCCGAAGGAACACATGGCATGTGTTCGGGCTTACATGTGGAACACTCCTAGGATGTTCGGGCTGCCTTATGGAACACCACTGTGGTGTTTGGATGGTCCTAGGAACAATCTTTGTGGTGTCGGAGTTACCCCGAACACCACGCCTGTTTCGAGGACCGGTCCGAACACACATTTTGTTCGAAGAACCAGCCCGAATTCCCTTCGATCAGTTATAACTTATAACACAAATTAAAACCGCTAAATTGAAACCATTTGAACTTAAAAAGTAGAAGAATTTCATACCTAGGGCTTTCTTCATTGTTTGAATTTGGTCTTCTTCTACTTCGTGAAATCAAGGTGAAACTTCTTCTTCTTCTTCTTCTCTTCTTCTTCTTTCTTCCTGGCTTCCTTCTTCCTTGCACAAAGCTGAGTTGTAAGAGTTTGAAATACAACGGTGTTGTTGGTGTTGTGTTTATTTCTGTTCTGATGTTAACAACGGTGTAGGAAGATCAGTGGTGTTTGAAATTGAAATTGGGTTTAAATTGGGTGGTGTATTGAGTAATAGGGTGGGGTGTGATGATATATAGTGGGTGTATTGGGAAAGAAATAATAAGTTAAGTGAGAGGGGTAAAATAGGAAATATTGGGTGGTGTATTTAGAAATTTTGTTGGTGTAAAATTAGTGGGGTGAGTGTATTAGGTAAATGTGTGTATTAAGAGGAAATAGTGGTGTTAATAGCAATGCTCTTATTGCTATAAGAGCAAAACATTTGTGCATTTTGAAAGATTGGGGGTAAATGCAAACAGTAAACTTTTCGTGTCAGTAAAAAGAAACGATAGAAAACGATAATGGCTTCTTTCTTCGAAGTAGACCATTTGAGCTATCCCCCTCACCGGCGAACATGAAGTCGGACAAACCTTTACCGCGGAAAACAAATTTGGACGTCCTGATTTCATCTTAAAAATTAGGTATTTTCAAGAAATTGTAGCTCTCTCTGCATCTGTTACCACTTTGGTGTTACTTAGGGTTTGTCAATTTTAGGTATGAATTTAGTTTCTATGTTTATTTTAAATTTCCATTTCTAGGCAAGTTTTGAAATAGCCGTTTCGATTTTATTTTCAAGAAAAAATTAGCTTCTTTTGTGCCTGAGGGTATTTTTTGTATTCTTCTAATTTGTAAATCCCTTCAAAACTTTGTTGGTCTCGAATTGCTTTACTTATGCATTCACATTACTAGGGTTAGGTGAATTTTTGGATTATTCTAGGAATAACAATGCTATATACTGTACTTATTAGCTAATTTCATAACCTGAAGCCTTGGTAGAACTTTAATTCATAATTATCAAATATCTACAGAGCACTTTAAGTCATATATATATATATATATATATATATATATATATATGGGGTGGGGTGGGGTGGACGGGTATGCCTATGCATTGCTCATTGTTGAACTTTGCAGAGGAGAGTTCTGTTACGGTTATGAATATGGGATTAGAAAATCATTGCTTGAATATGGGTCAATTAATTGTTTTAAGTCACTTATTTTAACTAACTTGACTCATTACTAGATGCATGCTAACTTAATTAAACAATTATGCTCATTCATAGGATCCTTGTGCTGCTATATCTTGGATTTTCTCTGGAGTTATTTTCTTTTTCTGTCACCTGATGGTATTATGATGCGGCTAGTTAATAATGTTTTCTTTGTACTATTTCTAGAGATTGACTTAACTTAGAATTAACTAAACACGTGGTTCCTGGTCATATCAAACATAACATATTCCTTTCTTACTTTTGTTCAAGAAATAGGTTGTTGAGGAAGAAGCATTGACTGCGATCTGGGACACTGATTACGCAAAGAATTAGTTGTTGAGTGGGAATCCCGAACCCCTCATGTCGACCTACTCAGAAGGGAAATATATTGAAATGTAAGGATGCTTATCTGCTTGTCGATTGTCACTGACATTAATTTTGGGTACGCCGCTCTCCTTGCTGGCTGTCAAGTAACTTTTAGAATTTGTGATAGGTGTGTAATAGTAGAAAGACACTATTGCTTCATGAATTTCAGTCGTCTTAGTGACTTGTGACTTAGAAGCAGTGATGGATCCATGCAATGACCAGTAGGGGACATGGATCCCACTGAATTTTTGAGAATGAAATTGCAGTATATGGTAGTTTAGGATATTCTTGAGAACGAATTGCCTTTCACTGACCTATAGTTGAAAAGGTGTTATTTTGGAAGGAAAAATCATGTCTGGTTGACTCAGTTTGGAATATAAAAGTAGACTAAATGCAAAAGGGACATTTAAGCCCTTCTTGCTAGTTAGTAGTTACAAATGGAAAATTATTACGATTTAGATATACTTCATCACTCTTTGTTTTAGCTGAGGACCAAATTTATAAATATACTCCCTCCGTTTCTAAATTATTGTCTTGTTTTGCCCGGTACAAGGATTAAGAAAAAACAATTGACTTTGATTATTAATATTAGTATAGTGTGTAGTTTCCTTTAGTGCCCATGTGCATGTGACCCATAATTAAAGTAGGAAGAAAAAGTTAGGGTAAAATGGTAAAAGTGTTGTCCTAAAAAAAGAAACTTTCAAACAAGACAATTATTTTGGGACGGACGAAAAAGGAACGCAACACAATAATTTAGGGACGGAGGGAGTATCATTTATGTCTAAAAGCATTAGAAATGTCAGTGTAGAACTTTATAGTGCTGTTGGATCTGCTGGGGAAAAACTAAGTTTACGCAACGAAGCTGCGTCTACGAATCGGATGCTTTGGACAAACATCGAAAGCTAGGTTACCAATCTCTGGTCTATATTGAAGAAATCATGTTCTATTATTCATTTGATACCAACTTGGCTCACACCGAAGAAATTTCTGCATCAGCCATGGGTTGGAAGTATGAGATGTATCTATATGCTTTTTAAAGTGTATGCGATTGTAAATATGTACCCGGCTTTCCCTAATAGTTGATTAATATAGGAGGTGCCGGTGTATAGGACTTGAAATCCTTTTTGCAGTGATTACTGATGATAACGAAATCCTCATGATTAGTGCTCGGACAATATTTGCGCTTTCTCTTTGTGACACTTAAGTTTTTTCATGTTTATGATCTGGTTTCACTGTTAGTTTGACTTGCTATTAGTGTTTCCATTCCAGAAAAAGTTGACTGTTTAATCAGTGCTTTTCCCCTAAACTACCATTACCTCCTGAAATTGATCTTCCAAGAAGAAAGTTACCATACTTACAAACTATATCTTCTCGTCATACATAACTGCATGCTGACTATGTAACTTTTTTTCTGTGGCAGGATTGATATGGAAGAACAAAATGAAGGAGATTCAATATCTGTTGTGAATTCCATTCTTAAGAATGAAGATAATGAAGACGAGGGAAGAGAGCTGACGTCCACTCCTCTTAAAAGATATGTAACTATTGTCGCAAAGGATGGTAACAAGTGGGTTTGTAATTATGGGTGCAAAGCAGAACCCTATACAGGGACCTATTCTCGAATTAGGGCCCACCTGATCGGGTTGTTACCTGGACAAAAATCTCAAGGAGTGGCTTTATGCTCGAAAGTTACGAAGCAAGAGAGAGAGAAAATGAAGAAGGAAGAAGATGAAGCAAAAAGAATTTTTGGTGGTTGCTTGCGCAAAACACCTGTTTCGGGCTCTCCTGTTGTCCCACAAACAGGCAAGACGAGTGTGTTTTCGGATAAAGGGAAAGACGTTTCTGACATGCACAAAATAGTTTCAAAAGAAGAGGCAGATGAGGCTGTTGCACGATTTTTTTATGGCAATGGCATACCTTTGAACATAGCAAAATCTCCATTCTGGGCTGATATGGTGAGAGCTATCAACGAAGCACCCAAAGGATATGAGCCTCCAAGCTCTGAAAAGATAAAGACCACACTCCTTGACAAGGAAAAAACTAAAGTTGATCAAGAATTAGTCTGTAGAAAGCAACAGTGGCTAACTCATGGGGTTTCTATTGTCTCAGATGGTTGGTTGAACGCTAAGAAAGAACCATTTGTGAAAGTAATGGCTGTTTCAGAACAGAGGACGATGTTCATTAATGGTGTCAACTGTTCTGAAGATGATGTGTCCAGTGAGTATATCGCTGACGTTTTGCTAAGAGCAGTTGAATCAGTTGGCGCATACAGTGTCGTGCAAATTCTGACTGATGATGCTTCGATCTGCAAGGCTGCTGGAAAAACAATTGAAGCTGCATATCCCCATATTTTCTGGTCAGGATGCGTGGCTCATACTCTGAGTGTCTTGTTGAGAGATATTGTGAAGTCAGTGCACCCAATTTTGGAATTTGTTGCTGCTTGTTATTCCATGGCAAAAGGGATCATGAATTACTTGAAAAGGCACAGTTCATCCTTGTACATATTTCGTACATTTCCTGAACTAGATATTCTACGGTTGAAAAAGAGAAGATATGGGCAACATTATCTTGTACTAGAGCGTATTCTCCGTGTAAGGAATGCTTTAATCAACATGGTCCTGAGCGAGGAATGGGAGAAACTCAAGAGAGGCATGTCAAAGTCGAAGATGGACCATGATGGTGTGAGGAGAACTGTTTTGGACGATGAATTTTGGAAGAAACTGAAGATTATTGTGACGTTCATGAAACCAATATGGGATGTGATATGCTACTGTGATTCGACTAAAGCTTGTATCGGAGAAGTTTATCAGAAGGTTGATGATATGTCAGGCTGCATAAAGGTTTCATTGCCTGATAATGCTGATATATGTGGAGTCATCCAAAGTCTTCTCGACGGGAGTTGGGAGAAGAGCAATTTACCTCTTTATTCTCTTGCATACGTACTTACTCCATACTTCTATTCAGATAACTGGTTAAGGGGTTTGGCTCCTGATGGAGGGCAGAGAAGGAAACCTCACGCTGATCCTGATGTTCACAAGGTTTATCTAGATGTAGTGGATAGACTTGTTAGGGATTCGAAGGAAGCATCTCTAGTGCGACAACAACTTAGTGATTTTGTCAGCAATGGAGGATTTTTTGCTCGTCCTCAAGCCATAGAAGATAGAGAGACAATGTCTGCTTTGTCATGGTGGCATTTGTATGGGGCGAGTGCTCCAGAGCTTTACAGTTTGGCCGTTAAAGTTTTGTCTCAATGTGTTAACACCACTTGTGGGGAGAGAGACCTGACGACCTTTGATTATATACGTAATGTGAAGAGCAACGTAATGAATGCTGGCCGAGCAGAATCTTTATTGTATGTTCACTTCAACCATAGGCTGTTGACAAGATACCGAGAGGATTATGAGGGCTTGTATAAGAACTGGGATTACTTTGTTAATGATGATAACTTGGAGATTGACATGGATGCAATTGAAGATAGAGAGTATGCCATGCTCACCACAAAGGAAGATAATGCTCTTCCGCTCCTGCCATTTGATGCCGTAACATCTGCCATGTCCTCTCAGTTGTCTACCCAAGGATCATCCAGTCCGCAAGTGGATGAAAAATTGCGAGGTAAAAGGCAAAGAACAAAATAATTGTAGTTTTGCCTAGTGTCGCATGATAAGATGATGCTATTGTCGCATGTTAGCGTGTTAGGTTTTCTCAAATGTTCTGCAGTAGTGCCAATATTTAGGTGGGGCTTTAGGAAGTTTACTAATGATTTGGATTGTACAAATTCATGTACTTGTATGCTTCTTGAAACTCTGGTTAGTAAAGTCTCATGCGGTGTCATCTTCTATGATCTCTCGAATGGAACTTATGTAGTAATTCGCTGCAATTTATTTATTTATTTATATTTTCCATTTGCATCATAGATGTTAATGACTGAAAAATCCACTCTCCAACCCGAATTATCAAGCCCATGTCTAGTCCTCCTTCAGAGGTAAGAGTCCATTGTAGGAAAATGGTCCTCACTTTGTTTCTTCTCGTAGTTAAAGGGTTATGGTTGGAAGATGTTTACAAGTGGAATCCAAGATTCTTCTTGCTTTATATGCTTCACAAATTTTCAGTCAAGCGTGACAGGGCTTAACAAAATAGAACCATGTAAGGACCTATAGTCGAATTAGGGTCCACGATCAAGGTGTAGCATGAAGCCAAAAGTTTTTGAAGGAAGAGAGAGAGAGAGAGAGAGAGAGAGAGAGAGAGAGAGAGAGAGAGAGAGAGAGAGAGAGAGAGAGGATCTGAAGGAACGTGATGAAGCCTATAAACTTTTGGTGGTTGCATGGGCTAAACTCCTGTTTTGAGGTACCCGTCATTGTGCCACAGGCAAACAACACAATCCAAAGACGAGGCAGATGGGGTGTTACACAAGTTTTTCCTTGCATCCATTATCGTTCTGGCTTGGTTGAGTGTTAAAAGGCCGACTCATAACAAAGGGTAATATTCGTTACTCGTGCAGATTGTTCAGGAGATATCTCTAGTGTATTCATTGCTTGGAGTTTGGTGTAGCGTGAGATGTCGAATGAACCACTGCCGCTGCAAAAGTCATCAAAATACTGGAAAAGCCATTGTTCATCCTCGTACATATTTAGAATATTTCATGCTGTGGGGTGGATTAATCCCAAGTTATAAGCTCTTTTGCTGTCATTAGAAGCCAGGCACAAGTATTGTTTGTATTATACAAGTACTTAATGCACAAGTTTATGCCTGTACAGTAATGAAATGCAAAAAGTTTCTTAATCAGCAAAGCTCTATAGAACAAGATTTGTCTCTTCCCTAGTCATGGAGCCTATTCTTTATGCACGTACTGGTAAGAGTGCTGTCATGACGCCTATTTGACCAAAATCTCATTTGGCCCTTCCTTAGTCGAGAGTACCTATAGCGTTGCAACAAGTGGTTTGTATCCCTCGTAACGGCTTTATGCGTTTATAAGTCGTCAATACATGTACTTTGCTGACATATGCATATTGTGCACGTATTCCACTTTCAACCAAGCATATACATTGGAGCGCAACACGTATTTATCAGTAAATTGCTGGTCGGTCCACTTTTTAAAATTTTTTTTCTCTCCAGTCCACCCTTTTTTTCTTTAATTGCTAAAAAACATTTTGAGAATTTTCTTCTTAAAATGCCCTCAACAACATCGTTGCTTCAGATTTTGAGGTTCAAATTGATGTATAAATAATTCTATGTTGTTAATATAGTCTTCCTTTATGTTTGAGTATCAATTTCCATACATAGAGCACGAATTTGATCACAATTTGATCAAATTTGAATTTTTTGAGTTTATCCTATTTTTCTTTGTTCTTGGGCTGTTTTGGCCACTTTAATCTATATTTTAAGCTTCGAATTTGTTCAAAATCAATCTCATATTGTTATCCTAACTTAGTACTACATTTGTGCACAATTTTTCTACCAAAAAAATACTATTTTTGAGATCAAAATCGAGCTTGACAGTGTGCTGTCCGAAAACAGAGGGAGATGTTCTTGGACTGATTTTGGGACTTTAATCAATGATTTGAGTTTGAATTTTGTATATATCATTACCATACTGTTATAGGTAGTCAATACCATGTTTGTATGTAAATTTTTCAACCAAAAACAACCATTTTGATCAATTTTGATATTATATTAAATTAGACATCGTGATGCTTTAAATTGGGCATCAGGATGCCTTAAATTGGGTATTGGGATGTCTTTAATTCGTCAATCGCAGTATGCTGGGCAACGCAACGGGGATCGACCTATCCGGCAGGTCGACAAGGATCGAGGGGACAGTGTCCCTCGTGGGGGTTCGGGGGCAACGGCCCCGAAAAGTAAACGAAAATCAAGTCCCCTCCAACGGTTAAAATTCAAATGGTGCCTTGGTTGCTCATCGCGATGCCTTTGTTACTCATCGCGATGCCTTGGTTGTTCATCGCGATGACATTGTTGCTCATCGCGATGCCTTGGTTGCTCATCGCAATGCCTTGGTTGCTCATCACGATGATAAACCCATGCGATGCCTTGGTTGCTCATCACGATGATTAACCCACGCGATGCCTTGGTTACTGATGTGCGCGTATTTTTCTGACATAATCGTCTTTTTACCCCAAAATACCTTTTTTCGATTTAAAAAAAAAAAAAGTGAATTGAAGCGATTACAAATATTTAAAAAGGGACCGGCCTGTAATTCACCCTATTTTCATTTGGTTTCACCCCAATTTTGAAAAAGGCCCAAATACTACCACCCCAATTTTGATAATCTCCTTGCATGTATTTTCTGTAATCTGACGGATCTATCGTGTGTTGGTGAGCTGAGCTGTGAAAGAAGGGCTGAGATGTGAGAGAGCTTCCATTTTATGAATTAGGAGACCTACTCAATAACTAAACTTGGAATTTAGAAAGAATCAGCCAATTTTTTCCACTCCACTAAAAACCATATTCAAGCTATCCACATTTCAGCGTCCCTGGCTTTTGATGACCAGGTTTGAGAATTTACTAGAGATGGTAGTTACATTCTCAAATCAGGCTACCATAAAGCATACCAAGAACTCCTTTTATCTACATTTGTCTTTTTCATCATAACCATATCTAAAACCAAATCTTAGATCAAAACCTTTTTCTGAACTTTTTTTTTTTTGGAAAGAATTTTGAAGGATCAACATACCACAGAAGATATATATATATATATATATATATATATATATATATATATATTACTTGGAGATGTTCTCAGGGTCCGTTTGGATACCTCAATTCTATTGCTTAGAATTAGAATTGGAGCCTCCAAAACCAATTTCGTCGCTTAGGAACACAATTAAAATTTTGAATTGGAATTGAATTGCAATTACAAATGCCTCAATTCCATAAAACTAATTCTATATTAAAACCTAATAAGTTAAATTCAAAATTTTGTTACCCTTTTTTCTTCTATTACTTAACACAATAACAATTCATCATTCTTTCACCACTACCACCACCACCACCACCATCACAGTTGGCCGCCACCACCGACTGCAACCTCCGACCACCACCGCCACCACCACCGCCAAACACCAATTTCGGCCGCCACCCCTCCACCGCCAACTCCGGCATCCATCGCCGCCCTTAACCACCACCACCACTATATGCTACAGTATTTATTTTAAAATATAAAATGTTTATAATTTTGTTGTTAACAAGGTTTGTACCTTTGCCATTTAAAATCACTAACCACCAATACTACCAAGCTAAACTAAATATCAACATTTTATTAAAATCTTATTTTAACTCTAATTTAAAATTATAATTGAATTCTACACATTATCCAAACCATGAAATTGCTATGATTTTGAAAGCAAATTTTACACTATTTAAATTTCATAAAATTAGAATATTTATAAAATTTAAAAATAATGTATCCAAACAAACCCTCAGGATATTTAACAGCAAGAGTGAATCTTAAAATTAGAGACTATGGTGACGGAAACTTTAGGACACCTCTTTTCAAAAGACCTCAAGCAAAAACTACTAGGCAGGAAACAAAGTTGGGTTTAGATTTTGATAGTGGTTCTATGGCTTCAAATGATTGGTTCTTAATGTGGTGGGAGCTCTGATAAAGAACTTGAGATTAGAATATAAACAAGAGCAAAATCTGAACCCAGTGAGATTGTCGTCTACCAGGGGAGACCTCTCCATTGCCATTGCCGTTCTTCATTTTTATATTTCCATGTTCACGTCACCATTTTTTCTTTCCGGTGATCGTTCCGGCAATTGTACTAGACCAGACTTTCTATTCCAGCAATTGTTTACTAGATGAGACCCCGACTCTGAATTTGACAGTTTACTATTGCAAGCAAATGTAGCAATACTTGAGAACTTTTAATGGAAATATATTCCTCTCCCTTTCACTTCACACAAGGGATCTTAAATATGAAGGTAAAACACCAAAGTTCTTGCATGCTTCAACTAAATAGAATCTAGTTAACGCAAAATGGTTTGCCTATTGCCAAAGTCTAAAACTAGACATTGTTTTATCTCTTAATTGACAGTTGCATTGGCCTACCGAAGAGGCTATCTCACAGAAGCAATCATGGAGAGATGTCTGATGACACCACCAGAAAAAAAAGGAAGAAGACAACACCTTCAAAATTCTTTTCCACAATCACTCATTTTAGATCACTGAAATTTGCACCATTCGAGTAGAGGATGTTTCTGTCTCGTTAATTCTCTTCCAATAAAAGTGTCGTGCATGACAAAAGTGAAGACAACTCTTCTGGTGTTGCCATTCCAAAACCTTGCCATCGTATTCTACCAAATTTGTCGAGCAAGAACATGTACCTGTTAAATTTCCCAGTAATTTGGAATTAGTAATAGGAGTTAAAGTTGGAAAGAAGCAAAACTCAAGCAGGTATTTGTGAACGAGGATGCAAAAGGAAATTAAAGATTGGGTACCCAGTTATAAGGTTCAATATATGGAGCTCTTTTCGGAAGTAATAATGGTCACCAAAGGAGTAGACAATCTGTCTCTGCAGCACATCCTTCCTTCCATCAGGGTTCGATTTCTTCATGAACCGAAGTAGTAGCTTCTTTACTAGTTTACGAGATAACAACCATGACTCAATGATGGAGACCTGAACATAATTTCACTTCTCAGTATATTAACAAAACATCATTATAAAGCCGTAACCGTGCTAAACCTCAAAAACTTCAAGGCAATGCAAACGACCCCCATGGTGCCACAACTGTCATGTAGAATTTCTTATTACAATGATTTGTATAATGGGAATATAACAAATACATATACATCCCTGACTTGTTATAATTGTGAGGGACTGCCCACACATATGATTTATATAATGGGAATATAATAAATACATCCCTGACTAGTTACACTTGTGAGGACTGCCCGCACGTAAATGTTATTCCATGTATAAGCTTGAGCAGCATATAGTTGAAGGATAAAATTAATCAGATAATTTGACCTGATCAAATGAATGAATAACCATATTCAGGAAAATGACTAAAATGCTAAAAGCTTATCCGTGTGTCAAGATATGAAGCCAAACAACCTAAAACCAGTGACGATAGACTAACAAGTTCCCCAACAAAAGTTATTGTTCTCTTTACTTCTAACTGGAATTACAACTCTTTCTCCATAAGGTGCCAAATGGCTCCCACCTCCTCTAACAATGCCTCTGTCATCATCAAGACCAGCAAACCATTTTCTTTCTCCTCTGCATTCAAAAACACCCCAGACAACTACACCTGTGCATAAACCAACCTCAAACACGCTACAAGCATAGACCTTCCCCACTAGTGTCATCACAATTGACACATCGAGAGTCAAAAGACCTCACACCAGAAATGGCCACCACTAATACGGACCCACTAAAGCCAATCTAAATATTTATGTATGGAGTTTTGGATTTTCATTTTTCCAATTTGATTACTGAACTAAATCATAAAACTCATCAAGCAAAGAAAACAAATTGCCAACATACACTGCCCCATTACTCTTGGAGGATTTGAGGGGGGGGGGGAAAGGAATGAACAGCTTGAACATTTGTCATGAAAAGACCATTGAATCATGAGTTACTTCATAGGTTGGTCGATTGTGGTAGGGTGGGTCCATAAAGAGAGCACCAAGATTCACCCCTGAACAAATCCCAAATCCTACTGCATTTTACACATTAACTTCATAAAAGCTTTCTTTCAAAACAGTTACAAACGCATATGTATCAGAATTTAACTCTGGATATGCTTATTCCCAACATATCGGTGGGAAATGGATGCTGGGTATCTGTTCATCCTCTAAAATGTTAATCTCAAACATATCAAAGTGCCTTACACAATAACTAAATAAAATTTCCTTAAATTAGATTAAAATATACTCGCATCGAATTGATTCCGGATATGCTTTTCCTATTTATTGGTGGAGATTGGAACTTAGTATCCAGTCTTACCCTAAAGAAAACTAGGAAACTTTCCCCCCACTTAGTTTTCACATGCAGCTTCTATTTCGATCGCATAATAAGTATTTGACTTTTTGCTAAACTAAATTTACACACTAAAATTACCAAAATGTTAATAGAAAATGGAAGTATGGGATGGGCAAAGCGAGGGAGTTCTTTCAAGGGGCATCCAGAGGATGGATTGAGGGATGTACCTCATGGACGACGTTGAAGAAAGTGTACAATGTCTTATTGCCATTCTTGATTCCAAGAGTTAAGCGGCTATAAATTAGTTGAAGGTGAAAGTCAAATTCTGCTCTTACTAACTTACAATTCTGGGTCAATATTTACATTTCTACTTTTTGCTAAACTGATGTACTGCTTTCGTCTTCTAGAACTGGGGTTTGAGCTAATTACCCCAGATTCTAGGGTTCCAATAACAGACACAACCTACATCACAACCAAATGCAGCACGTACCACATGCCAGTACTGTTACCTAGACCTAGGAGTAGAACTCTTGTGCACCAATGTACATCCGCTTTGGTTTGACTGCAAGTACATCTTGAAAGGTGAACCAATAATTCCATAAGATATTCTTCAGAGCATATGACAAAAAGGATCTTTGTAACATTTACTGTAACGCAGAAGTAAAATGTATTTTTTAATTATCGGGAGAAAAATGTGATGACATGAGAATACCTCGTATAGTTGAACTTTTTCTGAGCCACTGAAAGCTTCAAGGAAAGGAATGCACCAAGAATCAGCCATTGCCTGTCAAAGATGAACACGTATAAGATATAAGCAAGTATGAAATCCAGCTTGAAATCCGCTAACATAACTTTCTCAGATGTTAATTCTATCATAAAGTTTGCCTATGTGTTCAGTTTGCCTATGTGTTCAGTCATAAACATAAACTATATATGTGATATTGTGTTCATCTCATGTTCTGTTTCAAGGAAAATGATAGGGATACAAACTTTTATGTCCAAAGTTTTTATCTGAATCTTAGCACATGTGATGGATTGAAAAATGACATCACATATTAAGTGATATCATCTCTAACCAATCACATGCTTTCCACCTAAATTGGGATGACAAATTTGGACAAAATATTAGTATCCCTATCACTACTCTTGTTTCAAACACAACTGCTACTGCCCTTGAATAGAGACTAACACTGTAGCGCCATTATAACCAACCAGTTAGTTCACTTCGTCAAATTCATGGCATTAATTCACCAGTATCTAAATTAGTATTTTTAGAAAGGACCTCAAATAATGGAAAGGGGCCTAAGCTGAATAGGAATTATTAATATTTTGAAAGACATGAATGCAGAATAAGCCTAATCCATAAAGCTTCTTCAAACAAGTCACGCAGCGTTGACCCTTCTGGTAGAAAGGAACTACATCAACACATAAAAACTGCTACATATGAGTGAAGTGCTAGTTCATTAGGCAAATTATGCAAGCAAGTTTGTACAGTATTAATCTAATAAATTGAGTGAACCGAACGTCACACATTGCAAAGGTAATGACATCCTAAAAGGTCATTAAACAACTGAAACTAAACTGAAATGTTACACATGGTTCACAGATAGCATTATCTGAATTAGTTTACCAAATACTTTGTGGCCCTGATTTCATTGTGGTCCATGCTTGAGGACCATGGAAGGCTATGTCACATGAAAACATTATTGGCTTGTCTACCAAGGGAAAAGAGACAATAAGCGTTGAGACAGTTTGCTAGGTGTGAACAATTTTAGCTTTATTTTTTCACTCATATATTAACCCTGGTATGTGACTTTAGCAGTCTTAGGCTTCTCAATATAATTTCTCCTTGTGCTACTTTCAACATGGTAACAAATACTTGGTTTGACAAGGTCATGAGTTCCAGCCATCCCACTTGCAGTTGTTTCTGAGTACTTCCTTCATCCAAAAAGGGTCCTCTTTGTTTTTTTTGATAAGTATAAAAGGAAAAAAAAAGGTCTTATTTTGAAAACTCAACTTTCAAATAATGCATTTTGACTTTCATATGTTTCCTTTAATTCACACTAATGTTACATCTTTTTTGGTATGACCCGTAAAAGCAACATGTTTCTGAACAACATAAATTTTTGGAAAATAGTGAAAATTTATAGCTTAAATTCAGAAATGGGACTCTTCTTTTAGACAACCTAAAAATGAAAGTAGGAGAGACGAAGGTAGTATTATTAGCACAAGTTGGCATCTGTTTTGTTTTCCACGCACCTAGTAATGCATGTTGGTTTATCTCTCCACGTGCGACTGTTGGGCCCTCTCTTTGACAGTTTACTCTTTCAATAAGTCGGTAGTTTAATATATTTTCAATGCACTTGTAGGAAACTCCATGGAAAACTTTTAAGGCCATCTCAATTTGTTAAGTTAGTTAATGTTGATGATGCTGTTACTCAGGAGAGGGTTCCCATTTCTTATCCATCCTTTAGCTTTACAGAATATATTTTTTACTCAGGAGAGGGTTCCCATTTCTTATCCATCCTTTAGCTTTACAGGAGAGGGTTCCCATTTCTTATCCATCCTTTAGCTTTGACAGTTTACTCTTTCAATAAGTCGGTAGTTTAATATATTTTCAATGCACTTGTAGGAAACTCCATGGAAAACTTTTAAGGCCATCTCAATTTGTTAAGTTAGTTAATGTTGATGATGCTGTTACTCAGGAGAGGGTTCCCATTTCTTATCCATCCTTTAGCTTTACAGAATAAGTATGCTCTGGTTTCTAGTAACTGGGCAACTTAACATGTTATCAACGCTGTTGCGCTGCAAAGAACAAGTATCCTGTCTTTCTCTTTTTGGTACTTCAGTGATGATATGATCTTCGCCAAGGATTCTTGACAATCATGATTTCACGCAGCAAGAAACAAGGATCTAGGAAGCTAGATGGAAGATGACACCTCAACCCCATGAAACCTTGGCATGTGCAGCCGCAACCCAGTAATTCATAATTGAGATGACCACGAACCTTGGTATAAGGAATTCGCCACAATTGGGATGAAATACCAATTGATAAGAAAAGGTTTGAACGCCACAGGACAAATCCTTATAAGTTCGGAAAAGTTCACGAAGAACAAAGAAGAATTGAATAATTCACATGATATAATTAATCTCAAAGTTGTGTTGTTTGGAAAACATAAAGAGACCTTAAATAGGCTAAAAACAAACCATACTAAACCCTAAAAACGTTTAGGAACGAATCCTTAAGGAGTTAGGTCATATAATAATATTTTTAATAATTAAAAAAGAAAAAAAAAAGGCCAAAAGACGGAAAATCTCGCACGCCGTGCTAAGACTTCAGGCTTAGCGACACCTTTGCTGGAATTGCTGTTGTTTTGTTTCCAAGTTTTGTTGTTTTGTAACAAGTCTCTAGATTGTCCCTTTGTTGCTACCAAACTTTCCTGAATTGTCAAAACATCCCCGTAGTCTCTAGTAACATCTAAATAGGCCTGAATCAAGGTTAGAAAGTTTTCTCGAGTCTGTAAACCATTGTTCACTCGATCCAAAAGCTTATATTGGCTCACGAACTCACGAACCAATCCGCTCACTTCTTAACAGATCCTTTTGGCACGTGCTTTTGTCATCGGTCCATTGGATACTTGCATTGAACTCAGCGCGCAGTTGCTTCATTGGTTCTCATCAACTAACACTTTAAATTGGTACAGTTCAAACGTTGCAGAAGTTAACATTTTGCATTTTTTGTGGATGTCTATTTTGTGATTTCTAAGGGCGGTGAAGGATTGATATAAAAAATTGCGGTTACAAAAGGACGAGGTAGTCGATGTGGCCAGGGTAGTATGGATTGCAATGGGTTATGGGGTAGAGTTCAAGGCGGCCATGGAAAAAATGAGACATGTGTATGTCATCATTGTTGTGAGGTGGGACACCTTCATTGCACTTGTTGGAATCTCCATAGTAAACCTGTAAGAGCACTTACAACAAGGGAGCTTATCGGGAGCATTTGGGTATCATCCCTTCCAACAAGGTAGCATTTGGGTAGCTTAGGAGCATCAAAGAGGATTCTCCCGTAGCTTAAAATCTCAAACCGGACAGACCTCCCACAAAACGACGTCATTTCAGTTTGGTTAGGTTTTTTTTTTTTTTTAAAAAAGTGGGCTGACACGCCAGGGCCACGTGTCACGCCTTGGATTTTCCGCCATACTTTTTCCCCCTCTCCGGTTTTTGGTCATTGTACACTCTACATATATATATTTTTTGTATTAAAGTACACATTTTTCTCTATAAATAGAGACTTAGTTTGTTTTATTTGGATATCAAATGAATTTTCTACAAAAAAATTGAAGTTTTTTTTTTTAAATTTTCAGTTCTTCTCTATCTTTAAATTTATTGGGTTTTAATATTATTGGAGTTTGTGTCTTGTTGGAAGAGTGTTTTTGTTGAGTAGCTTAAATGGGTAACTTAATGACATTTTTGTAATAAAATGGTCAAAAAGCAAAATAAGCTACCCAACTTAAGAGACCTTGTTGGACATGCTCTAAGGTCATCTCTGACGCTAAGGTTGTTAGTTAGTTCTCGTGCATCTTTTGGTTATCAACAAATTTGTTGTGGTTTCTGCACATGAGCAATTTGGTAACTTAGATCTACATGAATCTCAAATAAAACAAAGTTGAAGTCATATTTTGAAAATCTTGCAATGATCAACGTACAAATATATTTGAACTAATTAACCTGAGTTTTATCCCTCTCTCTGTCCCTCACCTACTTTTATTGAACAATTACCCCCCTACGCTGCCATCCTCCGCCAAGACCACGACCTCTGCCTTAAGCTTCAACACTGAGCAAGCCTCTGCAGCCAGCCCAAAAACTATTACCAGCTTTCTCTTCTCTTCAAATTGTCACTTGCGGCCCTCGGTTACCATCAGTAAAGCTCTTCACAGAGCCTAAATCTTCAATTCAAGGCTAATCTCTTCCAGCCAAAGAACCTCTTTGTGAAAATTGAAGGATAACAGATTAACAGTAGAAAACATGTATTAAGATTCACATGCGCTAGGAACCCAGTAAGTTCAATTTAGTGGGGATTGAGGCTTGGCCATCTTCTAAGTTGTTATAGGGCTAGTACACCAAACACCAGTCCACAAAATTCCAGTATTCTTAAATTTGATTGATGTCCATTTTAAAAAGAGCAATGAAGCTGAATTTAGTTTATTTCTGGTTGGAGAAGTCTTTCATTCGAATTTACTGATACCTCTGTGAACTTTTAGGAGAGTTTTGATACCTTTACGTATATGTGTGGAGCTCAGGAACATACAGGCGAGGAAGATTTTTGGGTGTATGCTTCCGATTTTTTGTCAATATTCTTCAGTACATTGGCTTTGCCCTCTTGGCACTTTCTTTTCACTCTAAACCACTAACTAATCCAAACAAATGGAAAAGATGAACTTCATTGCTGAAGTGGAACTGAGAGAAAAAACAGAAAGGAAGATGATTTATGACCATTGTATTTGCACAAGTTTACAGGAGGCTTGAGGTATTTTTAGAAATAGCGAATTATGTCATATCCCATCACTTACCTGGTCTTTTGCAAACACAAGATAAGTTTAAGGATTATTCAGCCAATGAGAGTTTTCTCCACATCCTACAATTATCCAACTTAATTAGTACTTCGTATTTCCTTAGTATTTCCCTCTATTCCTGTTCACCTATCAAACAAGGCGAACATAACATCTGTGCATCTTGCCATCACTTTGTTGGTCGTCAAGACTGCTTTACAAACTTTGGCATTAATATAAAAGGTTAATTTCACACCCTTCATCCTCACTGGGTTAAGAAGTGTCTTAGTAGGGTGTTAGAGTAGGTTGGGAGTTTCAAGTAGGCCTGGGTTAAGGGATGGAAGGAGGACACATAACCAATATTACATTGATTCAAATGCATCCCACCAAAAACCACATCAGAAACAGATAACTACCAGTCATGATTTTATGGATAAAGCACAAACATTCAGCTAATTCCATTGTTTATAATGTAAATTAATGAGAATAAAATGAAGACATATGAACCTGTGAACTTGCACGGAATGAGAGACAAAACAAAGATGCTTTGGGGACATCAGCCTTGAACATATCAGCATCACTTCCACTATTAAACCTAATTGGCAGCTTAAGACATCTACCATCCGAATAATTCACTTCTAAATCAGGAAACTTCACAGCGGCCATCGCAGGAATTATAATCTTATTCGCCATAGCAACCTACAGCACAACATACACAAACCACAATCCGAAATGACATAAAAACAACAAATTTTATACAACGGTTAAACCCACAAAATGCAACAACATTTTTCAACTGAAAAAGTTTCAACTTTGATTTACCTTACCACCATGTTGTTTGTGCTCGTTCATATCAGCAAAGTAGCCTCTATTCATCTCATCGTTACTGCCCGAAATCACATTCCCAAATTCAATCATTATCTAATACTCCCCCTGAGCCTCAAACATTTTAATATCGTACTTTTGGGTACCTAATCTACATGAAATGGGTTTAGAAAAGAAATGAAGAAAGTAACAAAGAAATGGGGGTAAAAGGAAAAAAAAGAAAAAGAAAAAGAAAAAGAAGAAACGTACAGCCGAGCTCGCTCTTTCTCAATCGCAGCTTTATTTCCAAACTGCAATCAAATGGGTATTCAAATACACACGTTACAACAACAATTACATGTTTTAATATGAAGTAATTTGATCTTTGTGTGCAATTATGGAGAGGAGTTAGAAAAAGGACCTGGTAAATGTCGAGGAAGCGATTGGAGGTCAACTGGGAGGGACGGCGGGGAGGAATGATAGGACATTGATTATCTTCTTGGATGAAGAAGAGGCGTGAACTGAGTTTGATTGCTCGTCTGGTAGAGCTTAGCTGCTGCTTCAACCTCAACATCTTCGTCTCTCTCTCTCTCTTACACACACTGTATTGCAGTCTTGCAGAGAAGTGCTGTTTTGTGGACTAGTTTGCAGTTTTCAAAAGGCTTTCAGGCCGAGTTAAGATTGGGTTTGGGCCTTGAAGTGATGTCAAACTAGTTTTGGTTTACGCTAAAATTAGGCTTTTTGTAATTTGACCTATACAAAGCCTTCAATATCATTTTTTGTCACAATTCAGATTTTATCCTTTATACATGCGTGTTCTTATTATTTTATTGGTTTTCTTTTTATAAAAACACGTGTAAGATCAAAATTCAATCTTGGTCCTATGCGTGTTCTTATTATTTTATCGGTTTTCTTTTTACAAGAACACCTGTAGAGTCAATATTTTAAGTAACAGGGAGTGTGATAGAAGATTTAAATCTCATTATTTGGTGGCAAGATTTACAAAGTAAGTATACAACTAATTAATATTCCCTCCGTAAAAAAAAAAAATTAGTCTCATTTGACAAATTAAACTTTTTATGATTGACTTGTTTGTACATTTTCGAATTGCACTAAAATTCTTTCCCATTTTAGAAATGTGAATATTTTTTGGGACAAATCAAAGAGGAAAGTAAGACTATTTTTTTTTTCTTAAACTGATGGAGGAGTTGTTGAACTAGATTTTGTAATACTCCCTCCAACCTAAACTTATCATCTTGTTTTTCTTTTTGGGCTGTCCAAAAAAAAAAATTGATTTGTTTGAAAGTTTCTTTTTTGGATATCATTTTTACCATTTTACCCTTACTTTTTACTCATACTTTAATTATGGGCCACATGCACATGGACCTTAAAAAAACTACACATTACACCAATATTAATAATTAAGTCAACTACTTTTTTTTAATCCGTATGTCGGACATGACAATGATTTTGAGAGGGAGGAGTATGTTTTATGACTTTTGCACACACACACAACTCATATAAGCTAGTTATGACCTTGGAGAATATCACTCGGTATAGTGTGTGACTCAATACAACTCGGGCGAACTCGTTACCATTTATATCTTTTGCATTTGGAATGGTGTCTTTTTGGCAAAGAGTAGTGCTACGTATCCAATTATTTTTCAAATATTTCATCTAAATAAATGTATGCGGCAAATACATTTGATGGATGAAACACCAGATTAGTTAACTAATCGAAACTTGGACCGACGCTAGCCTTGACAAAGCTGATATATTTTCTCCGTTACGTTACAAAGTGATCGATGATGTTTATGATCATTTGGAACCTGCAGTAATGATTTAATCGAATTCATTGATCCTCTACTCGTTGAAGGCATGATGATCAGCATAGTATTCTTTGATCCATCCTTGAATGATATTGATCTCCATATTCCGTTGCTCGATTAACCATTCTGGATCACTTTCATCAGCCGGATTTGTGTCCAAACAATGTGATCCTGCATAGCAACGGATTGATGCATTAAAGATACTTTCTTTTAACGGAAATCTCCAACAAAGAACCGACTTTCTCTATTATCCATTTTTTTCATTATTTTTACTGTGTCATCAAGCACTTGGCAGTTAATAATATTGCCACATTTTGAGAAAGATAGAGTGATCGTACCGTTAATAGTGTGGATGGCGAGCACACTGTCTGATATATTTTTCAACACCCTACGATGAGCAGTGAGAATGATTAAACTATGCTAATTAGGTAGAATCAAATTAAGAATAGATCCCAGATTGTCGTTTTGAATCATAATTACCCTCCAGTACTGTAAGGGTCTTGGAGGCCATTGGAGAAAATGATGTTGCTGCCAAACTTCTTCAGAACCCTTTTTATGTCCTACAAGAATCCCAATACAAGCAGTCACTTCAATCATCTTCACTATTAGTTCAAGAAACAAGAAGCGAATGTTCTTTTTTGGTAGCTAGCGCGCCATAATGAAACTATATCACTATCAAATAAATCAATGAAGATTTCGCCCACACACACACTCAAAATTAAAGAAAAGTGTTTACTTACATGGCCTCCATAATAGGTTGTGACCCAATTAGGCCGAGGTTCCACACCAAACAAGCGCTTGCACTCGTGGATGAAGTCATTCAAATTGAAAGGCGAGGGCTGGAACATAGTGACATTGCTGCTTATGCCAATAGGCATCACCATTTCACTGCAAGTCTACATACCGTGGCAATTAAAGCATAGACACGATAGTCGTGGTAGATGTTATACAAGTAGAATATCAGAATCCCGAGTGTGTTCAAAACACCTTTTATTCCAAGCAACAAAAAGATTTTCTCTGTAGTTGAGGATAGAGCTAAAGTTGATCAGAAACAAGACAATATATAGTATGGTAGGAAGAGAACCAAATAGAAGTATGAATACAAGGTTGATAAATGTGTTAACTTACTTGCCACTGCCATCCTGTGTGTGATTCATTGGGATCCCTTGCTGTCTTATAGCATGACCTATTCTGTCTATAAGCAGCTAGACCTGCAAATATCCGGCCTAGAGTATCAGTTCCATTTGGTGCTCCATCGATTCCTCTACAAACAACGGTTACAGGATGTCTTCGTGGATCGTTATATTGAGCTGCTCCACAGTACATTGTGTCTAAGTAGTCCTTGAGTTCAAAAGAATCATTCAATTGCCTGAACACAGAAAAGAACTTTAATATACTCCCTCCATCCCACAAAAATAGACTCCCAATTTCCTTTTGGTTTGTCCAACAAAATAGTCCCATTTCTTAAAGAGGGTATAATTTTACTGCAATTTAAATGAGGTACAAATAAGTAAAACTGCAATTTTTAAAAAGTTTGACTTTTTAAATGAGACAAAAAGTTCTATATATATTTGAACGTACGTGCAAGTCTTAAATCTTTGACTGAGAATTGAAAGACCATTTGGCTCGGAAGCAACCCTATCGATTTCATCCCACGATTCTCTTATTGTATCATGGCAGCTCTCACTAACTTCCTGCAGCAACAAGTATTACAATTATGCCCAATTGTTTTCCCGTTAATAAGAGATATTGAATGAATTGTATTTGATCTTGTACTTTGAAGTCCTTGCTAACTGTAGAGTAATATCCGTCTTGTGAAGTAATGTCATCGAAGTATAGAATAGGAGCAGACGAGGCAAGAGCACCAAGAGCAATGTGTGGGTACTTTAGCCGGAACCATGAAGCAAGCACTGAACAGAACTAATTTCAATGAGATCTACAAGGGAGAAGATAACAAAGTATATATGCGTGTACATTATGCGAAAATATCACTTACTTCCTCCATAAGATCCTCCAATGACTATAATTGGGGAATTTTGTGCAGATAATTTTTGTTTGATATGAACCAAAACCTCAGCGTAGTCCGCTAGAGCTTGAGCCGAGTTGAAATAACCACGAGTGCTTTCATTATTCAGGGCTTCTTCCGTTGATCCAAATGGAACCGATTCACCATAATATCGGTGCTATAGTACATAGTTATTACCAAATAAAAATTAAAACGTTATTTGCATGGCGCATCTCAACGCTATTTTCAGTTTTCCATGTTCTAAAGGTGAGCAAAATAACTAGAACTAAGTAACACAAGATTTCATTCTGGAGAATTTGGATTCTAAGAAAGTTCAAAACATAAACCAAATCTAGAACAGAAAACTGAAAACAGCTCTAAATTATAACCATGGGCATCAATTTCGAGAAGAAGAAACAAAACCAACTCAATAGATCATTGTTACCTCAATATAAACTAGGAGGGCTTTAAAACGAGGGGCATTCTCTGGGAGAAATCCAATGTGCTCTAGGTTCTCTAGCAATGCACTCTCTGCTCCAAGGTGGGCAAAGATTGGTGCGCTTGCATTTGCACCACCCCAGTATTTTGAATTGATCACATATCTCTGCTGGAAAGTACCATAACTTTTCCGGTTGTAGTTGAAGTGATCAAGTGTTTGATTGTAGAAAAAAAGTTTGAAGTCCTCCAAAACAAAATCAGAAAGGCTAGCACGCTCTCGTTGGTCTGCACCAGTTCCAAAAGGACTAAGCCTCGGAATTTTGTGTGGCGCTGTTGACACAGATGATGAAATGGCTAGAAAAAGTAGCCATATGAGAAGAAGTCTTAGAGTCATAGAGATATACTCCTAACAACTTCTAAGTTTCTAAATGTGATTCCATAAACTGAATTTAAGTTACAGTAAATTCAAAACGAGACCCATCCACGACACAAGAACAAGAAAAAGGGAAGAAACAAGTCCTATTAAGACACTATTCGTATATATATTATATAGGCAGAACTTTATATACGATGTTTATTCGAAGCAAGAAATGTATGTAATAGCAACTAATTATTCTGATTGAATAAATTCACTTCTGGTCTTTTATTGGTTATTTTCGAAGTAGATGTTGGGAAACTAACCAACAAGAAATAGCAGTACGCATCCCATTCAATATACAGGGTTAAAAGTTTAAGACAAATGAAAACATTAGAGGTTTGCGCTTTCACAATATTGGTTAAATAATACTTCCGTTCCGATTGGAAAGTCTATCTTTGAAAAGTCTAATAATAATGAATATATTAGTATACTTGGAAGTGGTAATGATTACAAGAATGCTTGAACGCACACAATATGCTTATATCACATGTCGAGGGTAAAGTCGAAAGATTATGGAGATTGAAGGTACAGTTTTTGAAAGTGGACTCGGAGTATTCCAACTTGAAATAATCGACTCTTTACATAGAAGCAAATAAAATAATCAAGAAAAAATTGCCAGCCACATAATAGCTCTCTGTTTGTCTCACATATTGTTCTTTTCTATTGATCTATGCTCTATTTATGCAATTTATTCAATTATTAGTTGGCGTTATCTGCTAAAATATTTCCGCCAGATATCCTTGTTAAAGATAGAAAAAATGCAGGCCATGCCCAAAAAGTAGGTATAATTAATGTATTATGTACAGCAAGTACATCATTACTTAATAGTCTTGGAGATTTCCTAATTCATCTCTGGGAGGCAAGAAGGTCATCATGGTGATGTTTTGATCCATCCTTTGATTATATCGACCTCTAGCTTCTGTTTCTTGATCAGCCATTTCGTTGATCATCTTCTGCTAGTAGTATGTTCAAGCAATGAAGATCCTGCAGACATGAATACTGATAATGAATTTTCCATCATGAAGTCTCAATCAAAAGAAAAATCCGTGGCCCTAAAAACAACAATGCAATGTTATTGGAACATGATCACATGATACTTCTACCTTACAGAATGATGATTGTAATATGGAATCTGTCATGATTCCATCTAATTTTCGGAACTTGAAGTTCGTCTAGTTCGTGAAGGCATGAAGATCAGCATATATTCTTTGTTCCATCATTCAATGATATCAATCTCCATATTTTTTGTTGCTCGCTCAACCATTCTTGATCATCTTCCGATGATGGATATATATGTACTCCAAACAACCGTGATCCTGCATAGCATCAAATGCATCAGAGATACTTAATGTCTGTTCCATATGGTGCTCCACTGATTCCTCCATGCACAAAAAACGGTAAAAAGATATAATGGTGGAGTGTTATATGGCATATATTGTGTCTAAGTAGTATTGAGTTCGAAAGAATCTCTTAATTGCCTGAGCATGACAAAATAGCTTGTTTAAGTTCAACTTAATCAAACCGGTGCCTCAAGAAAAGAACTTTGTATGTACCTGCAAGTCTTAAATCTTTGACTGAGAATTGAAAGATCATTTGGCTCAGATGTCAGAAGCAACTCTAATGATTTCATCCCAGAATTCCCTTATGGTATCATGGCAGCTCTCAATAACTTCCTGCAACAAGGAATGGTTTTGCCCGTTGTTTAATTTTTCGTTAATAAATAATTGCATGAATGCGAGCAATATAAAATGTACTATTTGACATTGAACTTTGAAATCCTTGCTAACTGTAGAGTAATATTCTTCGTGTAAAGTGGTGCTACTGAAGTAAATTATTGGAGCAGACGAGGCAAGAGCATCAAGAACAATATGTGAGTACTTTAGCCAGAACCACGAAGCATTAGTAATCTACAAGATAAGAAATAAGATAATTAAGTTCTCCCTCCATCCAAAATGTGTGTCCATTTCTTGTTTTTCACGAAAATTAATGAGGTTGACTTTTAGGCTATTTTAGTAGCACATTTTCAGATAATTTCGTTTGATATGCACCAAATCATCAGCATAGTCTGCTAGAGCTTGAGCCAAGTTGAAATAACCATGAGTTCTATCATTGTTCAGGGCTTCTTCCATTGATCCGAATGAAACTGATTCTCCATAATACGTACAGGTGCTAGTGAGATAGCAATGTCAGTTTCAAAAGTCAAAACATTAGATTTCTGAGATTACTTATCCTTTCTTCCGAAGAAATATGGAGTTATTTGCACTGTGCTCTCAAAGCTATTTTCTGTTTTTATGTTCCAAAAAAGCCGAAAAGTACCTAGACTCAAGCTATACAAGATCTTGTTCTTGGAAATTTGGATCGTAATTAAGAAAGTTAAAAACTTAAAACCAAGACCTGAAAATCAAGAGCAGAAAACTGAAAACAGCTCTAACCACATTCTGTTATGAGATTGTACGAAAAATGGAAAGAATCTAATAATCAACCTTGCCTTGAGGGTCTAGAAGACAAAGATTTCGAGATTGAGGAACACCAAAAAAAAAAAAAAAAAAAATAGAAAGACAGAACACAGCTCTATAGCCAGTTGTTAGTTCTCACCGTACTTAGTGTTGGAACAAGTTCTATTTCGGTTTAAGGCGATGATGTTTCCATTTATTATAAAGTCCTGTGAGTCCATATGGTGAGAACTAGCACTTGTTCCAAGGTGGAGATTGTTGGGATGTTGTGAGGCTCACAGGGGGCAGCCCATTCCATGGCCATTTCCTTGGTAGCCTGCCCAGCAGCCCCTTGCACAAACCGGAAGTCTCCCCTGTTCTTCCCCTTTGGCCATTCTTTTTTCCACTTTGACCAAACTCCTTGCTTTCCCCCCCACTCAACCTGGTGCGATTCCCCCATGGCTGGTGCGTTCTCCCAGCAGCTCTCCCCCCTTTAAATGGCCAACTCTCTCTTCTCTCAAAGGGACCCCGACGCCCT
This sequence comes from Platycodon grandiflorus, assembly GCA_016624345.1. Taxonomy (NCBI): domain Eukaryota; kingdom Viridiplantae; phylum Streptophyta; class Magnoliopsida; order Asterales; family Campanulaceae; genus Platycodon; species Platycodon grandiflorus. The sequence goes on from CM028366.1 coordinate 37,656,390, forward strand.
GATTAATTGTTCGACGCAAGCTTGCTTTATCACTTTTCCCTTGCAAACGAAAAAATCAGTGTACTCTCTCCTCCTCACTGTGTGTACTGTGTGAGATTGTGTGTGAGAGAGGGATTTCAGTTTGGTGGGTTTCTTGGAGTTGTGAACTCCAGTGGTTGTGGACGTGAGGTGAGCTGGTGCTTGACACGTGGTCGAGGGAGACGCGGTGGTGACTTGGTGTTGCCGGAATTGTTGGGTCGTGGGCTGCTGGAATAGTGGCCAGAAACTGGGTTTGGGTTCTTCACCTTGGACTGTGTAGTGTTCTCTTCGTGGGTCACTCCGGTGGACATTGGTCGAGAAGGAAATCTGAGCCTTGTTTCGGTTGAGGCCTTCGTGGCTGGTGACACCATTGAAGAAGAGAAGCTTCTTCACTGTGTCTTCTTTGTTTAATATTCTAATACTTTGTTTATTTTCTCCATTGTTACTTTATACTAATTAGTTTGGTATTTGCAGGATACTTGGAGATTATATTGTATAATATTAGAAATATTCCTATAGGGTAGATAAAGTGTTATCCCCACGCCTTTTGTAATCTATTTGAGCGCCTTGGTGAGATCTCATAGATTGGTTGTATAGGCTTTTGTTATTTAAAGCTGTATTTGTACTTTTACTCCGCGTGTGCGAACGACGGGAATACACAACAGTGGCACTGTTGAAACTGTTAGCTAATGGAGAAATAGTCTAAATAAACAACTTCAAACAAAGCTTTTATACTTATTTTCAAAGGTGGATTTGAATATCAACTATTATATAGCCCAGCCATATCGATGACACAAGAACAAGAAAAAACGAGAAGAACAAATGTTCAGTGCTTAACGTTCCACTACTATATATACGCAGTTTTTTTGTCCGAAGCAAGAAATGAATATAATTGCGAATATTCTGATTGCATAATTCAAGTCTGATATTATAATACTGCTCATAAATTCTGTTTTTTTGGTAACAGGATATTGAGAAAATGACGAAGAAGCAATGGAAATAGATGATTATGGGTTTTTTTTTTAAAAGCTTAAGACTAGTTGGAAGCTTTCACAAGATTATTGAGGAGTAATTCCCAGCTTAAAGTTGGCGATAGTTCTTAGAAGCAGAGGAATGAATAATTGAGGTTCCAAAGAAATGCATAGCACATATTAGCTCTCCGTTTGGCTCACATATTGTTCTTTTCCAAATAATATGTCTATCCATATACAATTCAATTCATTCAATTATTAATTCCCATTATTTGTTAAGATAGAAATTTCAGTTAGGTAGCAATATAGTACCTCCTGAAGATAGAAAAAATCCAGATCATGCATGAAAAGCAGCTATCTCCAAAAGAAAAGATGTTAAAACTAACTTCTAGCTTATGAAGAGCTTTTTGTTTCCATTTTTTCAAATGGAAACCAATAAGATCTGTGACAATTAATCTTGAAATTTCTGCTAAGGATTAACAATGTATTTAAGTGAACATTCTAAAGACTCGGGGGGGAGGCGTGTTGGGGAGCCATAGCCTATTCCCGCCCCTCAGCTCCTTGAATCCGCCATTGCATATAAATTGTAGTCACAATTTTTGTATTGATATGTAAAATAATTAGTATCATGATATCTAGCTACTCTCAATTACATGATTTCTCTTGAGAGATGCAATTTTTGAACCTTTAGAAATATTAATACCTTTTAACTCAGCTCGTATAAAAATAAAGTTTGTATATTAATCTAATTTCAATATTTCCTTCCAACAATTTTGGAGTTTCTAACTCGTCATCTTTGGGAGGCACGAAGATCATCGTAATATTTTTTGATCCATCCTTTGATTATATTGACCTCTATCTTCCGTTGCATGATCAGCCATTGCGGATCATCTTCTCGTGCTACTAGTATGTCCAAGCAATGTGATCCTGCATGCACAAATAAATTAATGTTGCGTTAAAAAAGAACATAGTTTACTCAGCTAAACCTTTTTCCTGCTTTCCCCTAATTTTTTTTAGAAAGGATAATTAAATACAACTTTTTTAGTTAATGTTTTGTTATCAGATACCTTAGAAAGTTTAAGCAATGACAGAGCAGTAAGTCTTGATATATAAATGAAAATGATTCTCCTATATATATATAAGCATATAATTAATTAGTAAGACTTAAATAAAATGCAATTTGTTAATTCACATAATCATGAGTATTGTTTGGATCGCTGAAGTTGTACTTGTACACGTACCATTAACAGTGTGGACGGCAAGAACACTGTCTGAAATATCCTCCAACACCCTACACAAAACACAGAGAGAGAGAGAGAGAGAGAGAGAGAGAGAGAGAGAGAGAGAATTAGGACATCAGATTAGGTCGGCTAGCTTGAGGAATTAATTAGTGCAAATACAACTTCAAAATTGTACAATAAGAAGTACTATAAAGCACAGAATTGACTTTTTTTTTTTTAAACTTACCCTCCGATGCTGTAAGGATCTCTAAGGCCATTGGAAAAAATGATATTGCTGGCAAACTTACTGAGAGCCAACTTTATATCCTATAAAAACAAGCCATAAAATTCAGCATATAAGTTGCAATATAATGTAACCAAAATCAACAAGGGTAATTAAATTCAACTAATTTGAGCTAGCTAAGATCTCGTTTTGACATAGCAAGTACTTTCCTAAGCTAATAATTGATATTTTATATGTTAATGGAATGAAAAAGATAAGAGATGACATACATGTCCTCCGTAGTAAGTTGTGACCCAATGAGGCCGAGGTGTGACGCCAAACGTGCTCTTGCAGTCATTGACGAATTCACTTAAAATGAAAGGTGCTTGTGGGTATATGCTGTCCTTGTTAGTTACCCCGATAGGTATCACCATTTCACTGCAAGTCTGTGGACCATATCAGTCACTTTCATATTGAGCAAAAAAGTAAAGAGCACAAAAAAGATAGAGGAACCATAAAGTGAAGACTAATCTTTAGTTCCAAGTATCCCATTAGTGGTACAAAAGGTTTCAAGCAAGCAAACACAGCTCAAAAGGGTAATAATTTCAGGAAGCAAATCAAATCGTTCGTGTAAAACATTATGACTTTTAGGTGGGAATATTGGTATAAATCACTTTCAGAGTGAACATATCATGAGATGATGTGCTTTTTATCCATTTCGTTGGAGAAATAGACGAACATAAAAGTTTCTGAGAAAAAAAGTGGTTATTCAATTTATATAGGTAACTTACTTGCCATCGCCATCCTGAATATGTTTCGCCAGAAGTGCTGGTTGTATTGTAGCATGACATATTTCCCATATAAGCAACAACCCCAGCAAATATCTTGTCAAGAATATCCGATCCTTTTGGTGCTCCATCAATTCCTCCACAAACTTTAGTGACGGGATATATTGGCGGAGCGTCATATTGTGCTGCACCACTGTACACTGTGTCTAAGTAGTCCGTGAGCTCAGAAGATATGGTTAAGGGCCTGAAAAATGAAAGAATATTGAATCCATCATGTTGATTGCTTTCTTACGTATATATATGAATGAATTATAAAATCGCTCAAACAAAAATCCATCGCCCTAGTTCACATACGTGCAAGTCTTGAATCTCTTACTGAGGACTGAAAGACCGTTTGGCTTTGAAGCAACACTAGCAATTTCAGCCCATGATTCTTGTATGGTCTTGTAGCAGCTCTCACTCACTTCCTGCAGTTGCAACCACCATCAAGTTTTTTTTTTTTTTTCGAGATGAAATGTAGATTGAAGAGAAACAAACAAGATTGAGCAACAATCTAATGTAAACTATACTTTGAAATCTTTGGTAACAACAGAATAATATCCGTCTTGGGGGGTGAGGTTGTCGAAGTAAAGAATAGGAGCCGATGAGGCTAGAGCACCAAGAGCAATGTGTGGATACTTTAGCCGAAACCATGATGCAAGCACTGATTAAATCACAAAAAAATTAAAACAAAATCAGTAAAAGGGAGTTTGGAGAAAAAGAATTGCTATATAAATATATATATATTTATACATTTAATAATTATGCATATGAATAATGAGAAAATAGTGGAATTTAATCACTTACTTCCACCATAAGATCCTCCAATAACGATAACCGGAGAATTTTGTGCTGGTAGTTTTTTCTTGAGGTAGACCAATACCTCAGCATAATCTGCTATAGCTTGAGACGAGCTAAAATAACTTCGAGCACTACTATTTTTCAGCGCTTTTTCCATTGATCCAACGGGATTGGATTCTCCGTAGTACCGATGCTATATATTAATAAGTAAGATTACAAAAAAAAAAAAAAAAAACCTTTAATTATGAGATATGTGATTCAGTTCAAGTGTCTACATCATCGTAATTTTCTTTTCGACCATTTAATTTGCAAGTTGGGCTCGGAGAAGCTAGCTGTCACCTCATTATTTAGTGACCCGAACAACCATCATTTCTTTTCCACAGAAAATATTTTGAGATAAAACTTATACTGACCATTGGATCCCCTTAATAATGCGGCCACAACCGTTGATCGATATTCAACTTGCAGATCAAATTTTCTAAGAAACTTTCAGATTCTATACATATATATATATATATATATATATATATTCCTCATCACTCACAATAAGAAAACTTCAAACTTTACAAGTTATAATTAAAAACAAAAGTTAGAGTTAGAGAGAGAGAGAGAGAGAGAGAGAGAGAGAGAGAGAGAGAGAGAGAGAGAGAGAGAGAGAGAGAGAGAGTATTAATTAGGACGTAATTAAGTAAGTACCTCTATATAGACAATGAGAGCTTTAAAATGAGGAGCGTTCTCCTTGAGAAATCCAATAACCGATAAATCACCTTCCAAAGCAGCCTCAGCGCCGAGGTAAGCAAAGATTGGCGCGTTTGAGTTTGGGCCACCCCAGTACTTGGAATTGATGATATATCTCTGCTTGAAAGTGGCATAGCTTTCAGGTTTGTAGTTGAAATGATCAAGTGTTTGGTCGTAGAAAAAGGTCTCCCAATCATCCGAAATGGCCTTGGAAATTGTATCGGCTGGCTCTCGTAGGATCGTTCCGATAGGACTTAGTCTCGGAATTTTATGTGGAGATATTGACAGTACACTGCAGGTTGAGATTGCTAGAAGCAGAAGAAGCCATTGGAACAAGAGTTTGTACTGAGAACTCATCATGGCGGAATTTTTGCTCTACAGTGAATTAAGAAGGATTTTTTTTTTTATCTAGAGATTTGAGTCTACTATATATATATATATATAGAAGAAGTGTGTGGATATCCCACTGACGAAAGGGAAAGGAAAGAAAAAAATAAAAGAGCCTTTCCAAAAAAGATTTATCTGAATACACTACTCAATATTTTTGGTCATCACATCACAATGAATATCTATAGTTGCCGGCCCGTCAAATGTACCGTACCGTCGTGTCTTGTGGCGAAGACTTGGAGAGTCTACATTTCTTACTACTCCCTTCTTTCCAAAATAAGTATTTCATTACGGTGGAGATTTGATGAATTGGATACTCTTTGTTTCAAAATAAGATTTTATTTTGACTTTTTTAAAGTCAATTTGACTATTTGTTTTTGAATTATTTTAGTTAAAATAAGAGAATGAAACTATAGTCTCCCCTCTTTAAACTACAATAAATGTGACTTTTTATTTGAAAATAAGTCAAGTTGATTTTTAAAGTGTAAATGCAATTTCTTTTCTAGTAGGATGGATGTATTACTTAAATTTCCATACAACTAAGGACATATGTTAATTTTTGTTATTATAAAGATATGATGTATATATTGCGTTAGATATATGGTCAAATCTAATCTAACCGTGTATATTTCCAATTTAATGATGAAAATATATACATGGTCACATCACCATGTATATATATATATATATTTCCAATTTCATTATTTGCGAGGCCAGAATGATTTAAAATTAATTAATGATGAAAATTAAAGGGTAGCTTTTCTTAAAATAGTGAATGATTTGGTTGGTAGAAACTTCCAAGAATAAATAAGCATCTTATTTATAATACAGATAGACGTATATAGTTTCCGAAATATTGATTATGGACATAGTTGACTAATGTTGATATGGAAATGGGGTTATACTTTAGATTGAGTGAAACGCTGGGCATGTTGAAATAAATTAGAGTCCGTTTGGTGTAGCATTTTAAAATGCAGTGTTTTAAAAAGTCAGCGTTTCTAAAACGCAAATTATTTAAAACACGGTTTTTTTCTTTATAAATGCGTTTGGGATATTATGTTAAAACGCTGCTTTTTATTCCCTACTGCGTTTTAAAATCTTCGTTTTGGGAAAAAAAGCTAGGAATTTCAGCGTTTTAAAACGCAGCTACGTTTTGAAAACGCATCTTTTTCTACCGCAGCATTAAAACGCTAAATTAAGAAATAAGCATTTTAACTCTGCGTTTTGACCAAAACGCGCGAACAAAGGGGCTCTTAGTCTGAAAATTAATGAATTCTCCAAGGCTTGAAAATATTCGCTATCTTTTAAGAGATGTTTCACCCCTCCAGCTAGTCTGCGATTCACAAAAGGTTGTATTAGAATACTCTTATAAAATCTGATGATGCTCGAACAATATTGATATAATAACAAACAAAGAAAATAAATAAATTTGATTCTCCCCTGCCCATTTTTCAAAATTTATTTAAAAACAAGTAAATAATAATATAATATATAGCGGCTGCATCACTGAGGTAATTGTCTATGTACCCTTGCGGGAGCAAGCCTCTGTAGTTTAGAATCTAAGCATCATCGTGAGAAAACAGTACAAAGAGGAAAGTAGCTTTTGACTTTTGAATACATGTTTGACATGGTAATTTTGAGGTTGATTTTTAGGTTTTTAATTTTTATTTTGTAATGATTAGGAAATAAAAAAAATATATATATATATATATATATATATAGAGAGAGAGAGAGAGAGAGAGAGAGAGATAAGTTGGTGGGTGAAAGAAAGAAAGCAAAAACTCAAAAACCAAAGTTGTAAAACCTGTTGACGGAAAAAGTTTTTCTAAACAAGCCTTTCTAAATTTTCTGCAATCTTGGAGGTTTATCATTGTGGTTATGGATCATAATTTACTGTCCACACTCCATGCATGTCCATCATTTGAGCTTAGTGGGATTATAAATTATTAAAAAAAAAAATTATGGATTAAGAAATTATCTAAAATGATGGTTTCGTGTTAGCTTTTCCGACTAGTAATACGATTCAAGGGGATTTTAAATTGAAAATGATCAAGTAAAGTTCACACAACCAATTAAAAATATGTTAATTTGTGATGATTCTACTCTTATAATGGAATCTTTTCTTCTTATCTTTATAGTTTAAATTCTTTATATTCATTGGAAATCATAGCTAATAATTAATTTAAAATCAGTAAAAGAAATGCGGATTGTTTCTCAAACGTCGTCTTGCGCATTAGGGAGAGTTTATTTTCACTACAATATTTACTTATCCACTATATTAATTCAAGTAAACAAATCTCTCTAGAGTACAAATAGAATTGAATAATACTCCGATCCTAGGTAGGATGATCTTCAATTGTAGATTGATCGAATGATTTGAGGTTGGTAGCTAGGTCAACTTCAACTTTATTGTTTCGGTCCGATTCCATTAGTTAGTTCTAATAATTCTGCTCACACTAGTAGATGCCACTCACTTTGCTTTCTAATTATCCGGTCATGCATGTTTTTTTTTAATATATGTGGCTCCATTTTCTTTTGGATGACTTTCTATTTCCGCATCAACTAACCAAGTGCCGCATGGTCCTATCTTGATTGGAACGCATACCCCCCGCGGCATGATACAACTTCGGTCTAACACCAAGTCTTGGGATCATATTTGGTTTGTCTCAAAAAAAAAAAAAAAAAATTCTTATTAATAAAAATAATACTCTAGTCCATCTTTCTTTAAATGAGTATTTATTTTTAGAATTCTATTGTCTCTAGACGATGATGAATGTCTGTTGTTGTATAATTTTATTAAGAGCCCGTTTGTTCGCGCGTTTTGGCCAAAACGCAGGGTTAAAACGCAGCTTATTCCTTAACTTAGCGTTTCAATGCTGCGGTAGAAAACGCTGCGTTTTCAAAACGCAGCTGCGTTTTAAAACGCTGGAATTCCTAGCTTTTTCCCAAAATGCAGATTTTAAAACGCAGTAGGGAATAAAAAGCAGCGTTTTGACATAATATCCCAAACGTATTTATAAAGAAAAAAAGCCGCGTTTTAAATAATCTGCGTTTTAGAAACGCTGCGTTTTTAAAACACTGCGTTTTCAAAACGCTACACCAAACGGGCTCTAATTTAACCATAGGAATCTATCATATCTTAATGTAGACTTTTACTGTTATATGTTAAATCTTTATTTTAATTGGGGTATAAATCAACTCAAACCAATACCAAATTTGAGGTAACACTATTCATCACCCCCAAATTTGGTGTTGGTGGGACGTACCCATGGTATATTTTGATTTTTAATGAATTATTAAGTACTCAAAATTATTAATAATATGATATTATTAATTTAAATGTATTTTAAATATTCATAATATTATTTATTTTACATTATAATTAATTAATCTTTTGTTAGTTATTTTGTATCTTTATTATAAAAAATAAATAGATAAATTATTATACTAAATTATTTAGAAAACTCATGCTCACTTTTTTTTAATTAATTTTTTATCAAGTTCACATTGATTGTAATGATTTTTATGGTATTTTTAAGTACTTGTATGTTTATTAAATTATATATTAATTAAAAAATTACTAATTTTTAAATATTATTAATTACGTAAATAATACTATAAACATAAAATTATTAAATATACTAAAATTATTAATTGTACAATCTTAATAATTATTATTTAAAAGGTTAATAGAAAATTAATACACGTTGATAAATAAATTAGAAGAAATAAAAATAGAATATACTAAGAAATATTCTTTTTGGTGTAACTTTTGGGATTGTGGGTAGAGCTGACAATGGGTTGGGCCGGACCAGCCCAGCCCCAGCCCATCAGGCCAACACATAAAATCGGGCCGGGCCGGGCCGGGCCAGCCCAAAATTTGCATCGGGCTTCAAACCTCTAGCCCAGCCCAACCCAATTACAAGTCATCGGGCTTTCGGGCTATCAGGCCAGATTAGCCCATTTTTTTTCAAAACATATTTTCTATAAAATTTACAAGTTATCACATAAAAAAAAAAAATCACAACTCATTACGAGTTTACAATTTATCAAATAAAATCTACAAATAATAAGTCTCATCTTGATGGATTAAAATACAATTACATAAATTATTTGTAGACAGGAGGAGTGCAAAATATGTTAGAACACAAGTCTACAATTATTTGGATGTTTGGTGTTCACATTTCGCAGGCTCGCAACAGAAAACCATATTAGATATGACGGGATATGAGTAATGAGTTAGTGAATGTGGTTGATTGGTTGTGGGTTTGTATGTATATGCGTACAACTTGTATCGAGCTGGGATGTGTTAATAAAAGTGTATCACAATGATTTGGAAAAAAGGTTAAAAAGACTTAAAGCAGCGAAAAATTTGAATTGAAAATGGCTTGAATCTCCACTAAAAGACTTAAAGCAGCGAAAATTGTTTAAAAAGTTTGAATTGTAAAGTTAATAAAAGTGTATCGGGCTGGGCTGGGTTGGCCCGAAAATTTTGGGTTTTTTTGGCCCGAGCCCAATTAGCACACGGGCCTATTGGGTCGGGCCAAAAAAGCCCGAAATTTTTCGGGCCTTCTAAATCGAAGCCCAAACCCCTCATAATATCAGGTTGGCTGGGCCGGCCCATTGGGCCGGGCTAATTTTGCCGTCTCTAATTGTGGGTTGGAGTTAGAATAGTGTTTGGTGCTGAAACTGACCAAATTTGGGGTTGTGGGTTGGAGATGACCTAAGGACATTAATATCTATGTGCAACTAAAATAGCAAAGAAGTAAACTTTCCTAATTTTAGTAAAAATCTAAAAATAATGGATACTCATTTAGGGGGCGGGGAGTAATAATCTTAGTACATTTTTTAACAAGATACAAGCAAATATAGCTACAATTATAAAAAAAATTAATTTGTCAAATGAGTTATTATATATTTTTTAGACTGAGGGATGTTAAAAAAAAATTTTGGACAGAGGGAGCACGTATTCCCTCCGTTCCTAAATTATATATTATCTTGTTTTCTTTTTTTGTTCGTCCTATATTATTTTCTTGTTTGAAAATTTTCCTTTGTAAGACAACACTTTTACCATTTCACCTTTATTTTTTCTTCCTACTTTAATTATGAGCAACATACACATATACATTAAAAAAAACTACACACTATACCAATATTAATAATCAAGTCAATTATTTTTTTTCAATCCGTGTGCCGGGTCAAACAAGACAATAATTTAGAGACGTGGGGAATATTAATTAAAAATTTTTTGTCAATTATTGAGTGTTTATTTTGGTACTACCTCCATCTCAAAATAATTGTTGTTTTAACAAAAAAAAAATTGTCGTTATAGCATTTCAAGAAATATTTGCCCATATTTTGCCAAAATTATCCTTATTTACTACTCTCATTAAAAAGGGTTGGTATGAAAAAAGAGAAAAATACTCCTAAAACTTATCTACAATAATTGAATTTAAATAAGGGTAGACAGACTTTTTGAAAGTTTCCTTAATTTGTATATAAATTACTAAAACGACAATTATTTAGGGGCGGATGTAGTATAATTGTACTAAATTCACATTTATTAACTATTGTGTCCTAGAAGCTAAAGGTATTAATGCATTACATGCCACAAAAATTGCTTAAAAGTCAGCTTCCTTATTTTTTATGAGAAACTAATTGAAGACACTTGGATTGGAAAAATGACTTCATGGTTTCCTTTTATGCAATTTCCTTTCTTTTTTTTTTTGGTCTTCAAGACTTTAGGAATATGATAAATTGTTGTACTCCAATGAGCATGTCACCGGTCTCTATGGGCTTAAAAGAGTACTTACTCTGACCTATTTGGACGGCTGGCAGCGGAATTCAAACTTAAGATATGGGTAGTCGAATGCTACAAACCTTAATTACCAGTTGAGTCAATCCATTGTTTCTTTTTTTATGTCATTCCCATGTTTGTTTAGGTTCTTTAAGGTATCAGAGCACCCGCAAAACCTAACTCAATCACTTAACAAACAAGACCTAATTAACTCAATCACGTAAAAAAAAAAATTCCACTGACCAAAATATCCATTGGTAATTCTGGGCAATCATTGAGGAATAAACAAGAAAGCTTAGCAATTTATTTTTTCCTTTCAAATAAATTTTACTAACAAATTGACCGGTGGCACAAAGATTCAGTTGGTGTGTCCATGGATATATATATAGTTTAGGTAGGTAGAAGCAGCGCATATCATAATGTATACTCCATGGATTCAGTTCTGCTAAAATTTATTTACTACGGTCCATCAGATCCATGGATCAAGCTTATGCCAAGTGGACAGTAAATGAAATCTAACCTATCTTCAAGCAACTTACAAAGTGGATGTTCTTGATGACTATAATATTGAAAGAGGTTAGGAGGATATGAGAGGTTTTGAGAAGACATTCAAAAAGGCTTAGAGGCCGAGAAGTGTCAAATCTAAGACCTTACATTTAATTTATTGAAACCCATTGTTGAAAAGTTTCATATATAGCTTTGAGGCCTATAGTTGAAGTGATCAGGAGTCTGATTGTAGAAATAGGTTTCCAAGAGAGCTGGAAGTTAATTTGGTTGCACAGTGTTCACAGAACTCAGCCTATATGGTACTAATTAAGAAACCACGGAGGAGGAAAACAATAAAAGAAGAAGAATGCATGGAAATAAAAAGGTAGCCATGGAACGTTTTTGGAACGATCGAAATGATTCTAATTATGTTTTAGTTTGAGCTCAATGCTTTAATTAGCCATGTATACTCTTACAAATATAGGAAACTCTTGGCGGTAGCGCAATACTCCTAATTTTGTGGGATACAAATATTTTACGAAGACTAATGACTTGGTAACCTTTCTTCTTTTTTGTTTTCATTAAGTTGGGGATTTGAGAGAAGATCAAGAGGCTAATTTTTTTACTGTAATTTTCTTAAGAGGACCAAGTTTGAAGGAGTTAGTTTTTCTTCTTGTTAATTTACTCCCACCCTAGAGGAAAAAGTGAAAGAGAAAAAAGTTATACGGTTGTTAGTATTTATGGAATATTTTGTGTTTGGCATCGATTGTGTATTTAACATAACTAGGTAGTTTAAACAATATGAACTTATTAGAATTATCTAAAATAATATCCCCGCCAGTATATATTGGCTCCATAGCCATAATCACCCGAAAAAATAAGTTATATCAATACCTGGTATTTGAATTTGCTATTCGTGGTCGTGGACAATGCAGGTGCATTATATTTTTGCGATTGGTTCACTGATCCGTTGTTAAACACTACGGAAACTAGTTTTGATTGCATGTTAAAGTGCCGATGACTCGTACAAATTGTGTTCCACTCGTATACATAAGAATATGAGTATACAATTTACATTGCCGCCTAGAGCTAGAAAGATGTTGTAACCTAGCAGTTTAACCGGAAAATAGTTCGTTCCCAATCAAATAAGTTTTACCAATTAATTTAGATTAAGACATGCAATTAAATTTCAATTTCGAATATAACCATAAACTTTAATTTGCAAAAACATATATAAGTGGAACTAATATTTTTACGCAATAAATAAATTACGATAAGTGGAAATATTTTAAAAAAGTATAAAACTCTTTTGTTACAAAGTTCATCAATAATATTACAACTGAAAACAAATAGTTTCCTTGCATTGAGTTGAACTTGGTCACTTCCCTTTATGGTGTGCTATTTTCTATAGACCTACCTCCACGCTAAAGGTTCGAATATTAAGTTAGGATAAGAAAATAAAATTAAAATAAAATACTTTTAATGCAAATATTCTTCAATGTATTGAATATAACCCCCTATATATATAGCATCGTATGCCATGTAAGCTGGTCGAAACGAGCCACTTTACCGATCGATCAAACAACAACAACAAAAACCCAATGTAGTGATGAACATTCCTAATAAAAAAATTGTACAAAATTTGATTCTTAACAAGTGCTCTAAAAGCGATCATTGGCATGCAGGACCCAATCTTGATTACTATATTTCAATATAAAAGAACAAGAACTCATAAATAATAAGTTATATGCTGAATTTTCTACTTCATGTTCTTGTAGTTTTTTTTTTTTTTTTTAAATATTGTAAAAGTCTTCCCTTATTTTTCGGAGCTAGTACTAATTAGTAATTACGAGTTTTTTTTATTTTCTTTTCTAAAAATGGAGAACAATAAGAGTCATTTGACATTTAATTTTGAAGAGCTGGGCCTAGTTAGGTTTTTGAAACTTCTTCTATGGAATATCAACAAGCTCAAGTGAAAGTTTTCAAAACTTAGGGGAGGTACCCCCCACCCCATATGTGAGTTGACCAGTACATAGAAATTGAAGCAATTGAATTTTTTTTTGACATTAAATATTTTTTTATTGATATGTAAATAATTGGTGTAATAATTATTTATGATTAATTCCTCAATTACATGATTTCTTTGATCAAGATATTTGAATACTTTTTACTTCTGCCTCATATAGAAAAGTAAGTTTTGTATATTAATCTAATTTCGATATTTCCTCCCAACAATTTTGGAGTTTCTAACTCATCATCTTTGGGAGGCACGAAGATCATCATAATATTTTTTGATCCATCCTTTGATTATATTGACCTCTAGCTTCCGTTGCTTGATCAGCCATTGCGGATCATCTTCTCGTGCTGCTAGTATGTCCAAGCAATGCGACCCTGCACAAATGAACGCGTCGTGTTAAATATTGCTATGTTTTTGCAATCTTTTTCTTCTCTTTTATAGCCCATTTGGTGTAGCGTTTTGAAAACGCAACGTTTTTAAAACGCAACTTATTTAAAACGCGATTTTTTTTCTTTATAAATTCGTTTGGGATATTATGTCAAAACGCAGCTTTTTATTCCCTACTGCGTTTTAAAATCTGCGTTTTGGGAAAAAGCTAGGAATTTCAGCGTTTTAAAACGCAGCTGCGTTTTGAAAACGCAGCGTTTTCTACCGCAGCATTGAAACGCTAAGTTAAGGAATAAGCTGCGTTTTAACCCTGCGTTTTGGGCAAAATGCGCGAACAAACGGGCTCTTATTCTTTTCTTTTGAAGAGCCAATAATTAAACTTTATTAAAAATAACTTAGTTTAAACAGCTGGACAATTGACCTGTTAATTTTGCCTTAAAAAGAATTCAGAACGGAAGGTTAACTAATAGGATAACTTGTTAGTTAATGTTTCGTTATCAGATAAGTTAGAAAGTTTAAGCAATGACAGAGCAGTCTTGATATATGAAAAAGATTCTTCTATTACTATATTATTAGTAATACTTTTAATAAAATGCAATTTGTTCACATAGTGAGTATTGTTTCGATAGCTGAGGTTGTACTTGTACACATACCATTAACTGTGTGGACGGCAAGAACACTGTCTGATATATCCTCCAACACCCTACACAAAACACACACACACACACACATACAGAGAGAGAGAGAGAATTAGGACCTCAGATTAGGTTGGCTTGAGTGATTTAGTGCAAATACAACTTGAAAATTGTACAATATGAAGTATAAAACACAGCTAGAGTTGACTTTTTTTGAACATACCCTCCGGTGCTGTAAGGATCTCTTAGGCCATTGGAAAAAATGATATTGCTGGCAAACTTACTGAGAACCAACTTTATATCCTATAAAACAAGGCACAAAATGCAGAATATAATTAAGTTACAAGTACTCGCGTTGCGCAGATTGTTTTGAAGTTGTTCACTCTATTTTGCCAAAATAAAATCTTGCTTGTGTTCCATTAATGAAAGCGAAAGGTAAGAGATAACATACATGGCCTCCATAATAAGTTGTTACCCAATGAGGCCTAGGTGTGACGCCAAACTTGCCCTTGCAGTAGTCGATGAATCCGCTTAAAGTGTAAGGTGATTCCGGGAACATGCTGTCCTTGTTAGTTATGCCGATGGGTATCACCATTTCACTACAAGTCTATGGATCATATATACCAGTCACTTTCAAATTAAAATTGAATGAAATAGCAACAAACAAAAAAAAAGTTTAAAGCACAAATTAAAAAGAGAGAATCATAAAGTGATGATCCCTAATCTTTAGTTGCAAGTAGCACATTAGCAGAACAAAAAGTTCCAAGCAAGCAAAACTGCTCAAAAAGGACACGGATTCAGCAAACAGATTAATTTGCTCGTGTAAAAAATGTTTTCTGGCATTTAGAGGGCCTTTTGGATGTGACTTACTTGCCATCGCCATCCGGAATTTGTTTCACTAGAGGCCCTGGTCATATTATAGCATTTCCTATGCCCTAGATAAGCAACGACACCAGCAAATATCTTGTCAAGAATACGAGCTCCTTTTGGCGTTCCATCGATTCCTTTACAAACTACAGTGACGGGATATTTTGGTGGGGCGTTATATTGAGCTGCACTACTGTAAATCGTGTCTAAGTAGTCTGTGAGCTCAGAAGATCTGGTTAAGGGCCTGAAAATGACTTTCGTCACGTCAGTTGATTTCCTATTTGAATGAAACAATTTATTCAAACAAAAGAATTGCATGCAACGACTGTTGTTAATTTACATACGTGCAAGTCTTGAATTTTTTGCTGAGGGTTGAAAGACCTTTTGGCTTTGAAGCGACTCTATCAATCTCAGCCCATGATTCTCGTATGGTCTCGTAGCAGCTCTGACTCACTTCCTGCAATTGAAACCATTATCAAATAAATTTCTTTTTTCTTTTTGTGATGAAATGAAGAGGAAAACGAACATGATCAAACAATTAACAATGTAATGTTAAACCTGCATACTTTGAAATCCTTGGTAACAACAGAATAATATCCATCTTGAGGAGTGAGGTTGTCAAAGTAAAGAATAGGTGCTGATGAGGCTAGAGCACCAAGAGCAATGTGTGGATACTTTAGCCGAAACCACGATGCAAGCACTGGAAATTTAAAATAAAATAAAATAAAATCAGCAAGTAGGAGAAAATTAATTGTACGTAAAAATATATATATATAGATCTAATATATGAATTACAAAAAGTAATGGGATGTAGTCACTTACTTCCTCCGTAGGATCCTCCAATAACGATAACCGGAGAATTTTGTGCAGATAGTTTTTTCTTGATGTGCAGCAATACCTCTGCATAATCTGCAATAGCTTGAGCCGAGCTAAAATAACCGCGAGCTCTATTATTTTTCAGTGCTTTTTCCATTGACCCAACTGGATTTGATTTTCCATAGTACCGATGCTATAATAAACAAAAATATGTTTGAATCCAATCACAGGGTCAAGAACATTGGAAGTTTCATTTCAACCATTTAAGCTGAAAGTTGGTCGTGGATAAGCTGTGAATCACATCATTATTGACCGACCCAACAGTGAACAGCCACCATTTTTTTCCAAGGGAAACATTTTTGAAAAAACAAATTAAGTAAAGGCGACAGACTTAGTACCGCGAGCGGGGATTAGTGTCAGACCAATGTGATATGAAACACCTCGTGGAGACCCCCCAAAAAAAAAAATAATAATCAAGTTTTGGACTAAAAGCCATGTTGGCCGTTGGATCCTATTACTAATGCGGCAACAACTGTAAAACTGGTAGATCAAATTTATGAATTAATACGATGCTTTAAACTTTACATGTTAACTAATCCAATGATGGAGAAAAGTAATTATAGTACCTCTATATAGACTATGATAGCTTTAAAACGAGGCGCATTCTCCTTGAGGAACCCAATGACAGATAAATCGCCTTCCAAAGCACCCTCAGCTCCGAGGTAAGCAAAGATTGGCGAGCTAGAATTTGCGCCACCCCAATGCTTAGAATCGATTATGTATCTTTGTTTGAAGGTGGCATAGCTTTCAGGCCTGTAGTTGAAATGATCCATCGTTTGATCATAATAAAAGGTCTCCAAGTCGCGGGAAATAGTTTCGGGAATCGCTACATCGGGGGATTCTCGTAGGATTGTTCCAACAGGACTGAGTCTGGGAATTTGGTGTGGAGATATTGAGAGACAGGTTGAGATTGTTAGAAGGAGAAGAAAACAATGGAAATAGAGCCTATGAGAATTCATGGAGGAATTGAAGTGCTCTACAATGGAGAAGGATTTTTTTGGTCTAATAATTTTGAGCTAACTATATATAGAAGAAATGGCTACCCTACCTTTGGGAAGAAAGGCCCCAAAAATGGTAAGCAAAAGAAGAAAAGATTCTGCTAGAAAAGTTTGATTCGAATAAACTCCTCACCCATTTTTTTGATCGTGCACATTGAATTATCAAAAATTAGCCTATTTCTAGTCATAGGTACTAGTACAGTCCATGTGCCTCGCGACACCAATAAGCTGACAGATACACTACGACGGAACCCATTATAAAATGAAGAGGTTAGATGTTATGAGCTTGAGCTTGTACTATTCCTATTAGATTTAGTGTTAGTGTCGTCAGATTAAATTTATTTAGATCTCTATATCAACCGTCAGATCAAATTTGTCATTTTATTAACATTTAAGTATCGAGATTTATGTTAAAACTATGCAACAACACTAACAATAAAGTTTGTAGGATCTACCTCAAACTCGAGCTCGTAAAATAACTTGCCCTAGAAAGTAAGTATCTATTTTTAATTATCGATGCCGGCTTCGGAAAAAAAAAAAAAGTCTACTGACGAAATGACCCAAGCAAGAAGATGATAAGAAGGACCTTGTAGGATGATCTCTGTCTTTAATGTAGATATGAAAGGGAAAAAGATAAAAGGTTTCTTTGATTAAAAATAGTGAGTGATGATTTGGTGGAAGCTTCCAAGAGTAAACAAGAATCTTAATAAATTAATGACATACTATATAGTTTCAAATTTAATTAATAATGACATACTATATAGTTTCAAAATTAATTATTGACTCGCGTTGATAAGAATATGGGGTTGCCCATGTACTTTTTTAATTGCGTTTGCTTCACACCCCTGCCTCTATCCATTTTTTCGTTAAATAAATGATATGACCTTTTTTCACGAGTATTATCGTCGTCGGTGTAGTCCTCTGTTTGAAATATATAGACTTAGAATTCTCATTTTCAATTTGAGGATATTCTGGTAATCAACTAAAATAAAAAAGAAAAATACTTTCATCCCACATAATACTATACTTATTTTAATTTATGAAGTATATTGAGGAAGATAGATTCATTTCAAGGCTTTTCTATTAGGGCATGTCCAACGAAGGTACTTACTCCATATACATACTTGTAATTATTCACTAGGTATCAAATTTTCATATCTAATTATAATAAGCGTCAACAATGGTAGTTAATTGCCCTATAGGTATCAAACCCGAGTGATATGTTGGGAGAATATTTGGCTTGGTACCAAATTTGGTGTCTTTCCGAATACCAAACCTAATTTTGACGTCTTATAATATCTTTTTACCATAGAAGATGCTAGTACCTTCACAAAGGTAGTAAAATTTGGTATAATACCTACCGCTGACTTGTCTTAAATTAAATATAATAAAGGGACGAAAACTGCATTTAACTAATAATACAGGGACATCTAGTGCAATTTATCCTTAAAAGTCCCTTAAACAACGTGTAGAGAAGAAAGTGCAAGAAAAATCGCTCAACTATATATCTTAATGGATCCACTTACCAAACTTTGAGTTTTGATCTAAATCATTAAAGTGGGTATCTATTTGGAGTCAAGTGCCTGATTCTGTTAAGTAGTCATGTCCGATGCGTGTGACTTTTTATAGGATTTGTTTATACCTTTTTTTTGGTTTTTTTTTTTGGTACATGGGAGGGCCGAATCCCTGGAAAGACAAAAACTAAACTGAGATAAAAACGACATTGTTCCTGGCCTAGCGAATCAACAGCGAGTCTCTCTTCGACGAACTCAAAGGGATCCATGAAATGCTTAGATTGCCCTACTCTTCCCAAACAATTCTTCGCCATCTTGTCCTCCGCACAAGTATTGGTTTCCTGAAAAATTTGAACAAGTCTACAGTTCCAACTCCTGTTTAAAAGTTCACTATTCCTTTTTAGGTCATTTTTAAAAACTATGCATGCACTTTTTAATAATATCACTTTAAGACACGACTCTTTTTTCTAAGAATAGGCTGAGAAATATGTTTGTAACCTCTACACCTCATTGACCCATCACCCTAAAAAGCAGAAACCACCCATCCAAAATCTAAATGTGACCCTGATTTTATCAATTTACTATATTAACCAAAGAATTATAATTATAATTTTAATTATAATAATAGTAATTATTATTATTATTATTATTATTATTATTATTATTATCACTATTATTATTATTATTAGGGATTATTATAAAAATGACCAGCGTACTATCAGTTAGGAACCGATTTAACCCCGTACTCCCAATATCCCAAAATTGACCATTGTACTAACAATTTGAGTCCAATATGGTCCCTACCGTTAACTTTTCATCCAATTTTTAACGGAGCGTTAATTTGATTAACGGAGCTAATTTTTGAGGGTATTTTGTCCTTTCCTTCCAAATTCAACCATCCCAAAACATTTGAAAACCCTTGCGCGATCAACTCTTCCTCCCACGCCCACGCCCTCTCTCTCTCTCCCCCTCAGTCTTTGCAGCCCCACTGTTCATCCTCCGTCCATCTCGCCATCTCCGACTATACTCTTCCGCCCGATCACGGTCTCTCCAGCGCACCCCTTACCCTAAAATTCTCCCCATCTCCGATCTCTCTCTCCCCTTTTCCCTCAAATTCCGGCCTCGCTCAGTAGTGCCTTCCATTCTTTCCGGCTTTGTCTCTGCTCAGGCCGGTGCCGCGCGCGCATCGGCAGCGGCGCTCCGGCGGTCTTCATTCCCACGCCGTTCTCTCTCTCTCTCTCCTCGCTCGTTCAATCTCCGGCGAGCTGCGCATCATCATCTCCGGCCAAGCTTCTGCTCAGATCAATCGCCGCAATCACATACCCATCTCTCCCCGGCCCGGTCCGACCATGCCCCATCTCCGATCGCCCTCTCCCACTCCGATCCCCTCCTCAACGCTGGCAAGCCTGGGTGCCCGAATAACTGTGCAATCTCTTCTGTGCTCCAATTGGCTCAAGTTAATTCTCATTCAGCACGGATTGCAATCAACAGAGCTAGGGCTTGAATTTTGGAATGTCTTTCACGAATTCTGGAGGTATTCCGGCTAAGTCATTGTTGGAGAGATTGAGAAACTTGAGACTGGGGCCAGTAATATGCTGCGGGAGCTCGCCTGAGATGGTATTGGAGGAGAGGGAAAGGATTTGAAGTGTGTTTTTGAGTGTGTTTTTGAATTTGGAAGGAAAGGACAAAAATACCCCTCAAAAATTAGCTCCGTTAATCAAATTAACTGCTCCATTAAAAAATTGGATGAAAAGTTAACGGTAGGGTCCACATTGGACTCAAAATGGTAGTACAATGGTCAATTTTGAGATATTGGAAGTACGGGGTTAAATCGGTTCCTAACTGATAGTACGCTGGTCATTTTTATAATAATCCCTTATTATTATTACTATTATTATTATTATTATTATTATGATTATTATTATTCTTATGATGATGATGATGATGCACAAGGTTTTGTAACTTTGGTCCTAGACGCGTGGACTGGATGAGATGAGAGACCCCTTTTTTTTTTTCAATAGAATCCTTAAATGATAACATGAAGATTAAAAAGTGGTGTTCTGCCTTGGAAGTTACTCTTTCATCTGGCCACATGATCAAACGTAAACTCACTTTTTCAGTTACCATAATCAAATTGGGAAAAAATATACTCCTTCTGTCCATAAATTTTTTCTTTTTTTTTTGTTCGTCCTTAAATAATTTTCTTGTTTTGAAACTTTTTGAGGATATCACTTTTACCATTATACTCTTACTTTTTTTTCCCTATTTTAGTTATGTCCCTAAATAATTATCTTGTTTAAAACTTTTCGAGAATATCACTTTTACCATTATACTCTTACTTTTCCTCTCTACTTTAGTTATGGGTCACATGGACATTAAAGGAAACTACATACTAAATCAATATTAATAATCAAATTAATTATTTTTTCTTAATTCATGTACCGAATCAAATAAGATAATAATTTAGAGACGGGGGAGTATATCATAATTCGTACAAGTAACTATTACGTCATGACAAATACTCCTTCTATTCTTAGTTAAGAGTTCCTTTTTGATAATATTTTTCAAATTGAATGTCTTTTATTTTTTATTTATAAATTTACTAAATTTACCTTATTATTTATCATTTCTCATTCTGCACTAACAATAATATATATTATAACGATTTGACTTAGCTTGGATGAGCTTCAATACCTCAATCCAAATTTCTTAGAATTTTGAATCCAATATGGAATAATTGCGGGCCGGTATTATCTCTCTCTCTCTCTCTCTCTCTCTCTCTCTCTCTCTCTCTTTGTTGAAAAACCTCACAGACATCTTCGTCCTCCTCCATCCTACTTTGTTGTCTTTATCCCTATTCCAGCCAACTCCTCTACATTCGCCATCTTGCCTCTTCCCCTACTGCAATTTCTCTCTCTCTCTCTCTCTCTCTCTCTCTCTCTCTATATATATATATATATATGTATATATATATATATATATACATATATATATACATATATACATATATATATACATATATATATGGGCAAACTACACAAATAGTCCCTGTAGTTTTAGTGTTTTTTGCAATTCGTCCCTGTACAAAATTTTTTTTGCCAATCGTCCTTGTACCAACCAATTGAACGCAATTGGTCCTTCCATCTAGTTCCGTTATATTTTTTCCGTTAAGTCTTGACATATGGATTGCACGTGCATTTTGGACGGGGTAAAATAGTCATTTTACTTTTAAAAGTACCGGGACCAATTGTGAAACTGTAAAATTGGCTCTCTTTCTTCAAACCATTTTTACTCTCTTTCTCCTCATCTCTCTTTCTTCAAACCATTTTTACTCTCTCTCTCTCCTCCTCTTTCTTCAAACCATTTGAACGGAGCCGGAGATGAAGATGGTAAAATTTGGATCCGATATAATTATCTCCACTATGAACACTTTAATTATATTAATGGATATATTAAATTTTCTCCAAATAAAACATTCAATAATTACTGCTATAAAACCCAACCAAAGTGGTAATTCTAAAAAATCACAATAGTAATCGAATTCTTTCTTTGCTTCTGGTGCCATTTGCCCCTCCCCATCCTCTCTTTCAAACACACACACACACACACACAGGCTCTCTTTCTCTCTCTCTCTCTCTCTCTCTCACACACGCTCACACTCGCACACTCTGCTTCTCTCTCTGTGTGTGGTGAAATTAGATGATAGAAGGCTTGAATATGAAGGAGAAGGAGAGCACTGATTCTAGGTCACCAATAATCAACTCAGAGAACGGGTCACCGCCGGTGAGTGGTGGTTACAGTAGCGGCGCTAGTATTGGGTTGGTTCAGCCGGCGGCGGCGGTGGCGAACGTGAGCATTGGAGTGGCATCCGGAGGAAGAGGAGGGCTGGGGACTGAAGTGGAACTACGGTTGTTGCTTCTAGAGTTGAAATTGGTTCAAGTGGGAAGAAGAAAAGGGGGAGGCCCAGAAAGTATGACGAAAATGGGAACTTGACGCCGTCTTATATGAAATCACCACCGCCTCCGCCGTCGCACAGGATGGATTTTTCTTTTAATAGCTTTCACCTCAGATCGATCCCCTCGGTTACCCTCATCATTTATTTGTGTGTGTGTGTGAGTAGAAGGTAGGTGGGAAAGAGGTGAGAAGCTTCAGTGGCACCTTTACTATCTTCATCTCCGGCTCCGTTCAATTTCGCGAACAAGTCCCAATTTCTTCACAGCGGTAGCGTTCCCCTTTGCACCAACGAGAAATCTCCAAGCATTCCACTCTCCATCAACAAAGCTTCCAAAACAATATCAAATCAGACTCGAATTTGGTGAAATCGAACAAAGAAACAAGTAAGATCTTTCAAAAAAATTGAGTGATGGGTGGTGGTGGATTAGGGAAAAAGATGGTGATGGGTTAGAGAAGTTTAACCAAATTCGAGTCAAATTAGACTCGAATTTGACTTTTCTCCTAAATTTTTTTTGGGTTGAGAAAAATATGAACAGTGATGGGTTGATTTTCTTTGGCTTTAATCATTTCAGAATTGGTCCCTGTACTTTTTAAGATGAAATAACTATTTTACCCATTAATAAATGCACGTGTGTGGCACATGTGTGCATTTAACTGCAAAAAATTAACAGAGTTTAACGGAAGAACCATTTGGGTAAAATGTCTCAGTACAGGAACCATTTGCGAGGTGTAAGGACCAAATGTAAAAAACACTAAACTACAGGGACCATTTGTGTAGTTTGCCCTACATATATATACATATATATATATATATATATATATATTTTTGCAAACCCCACAAAACACTTTCCAACACCACTTCACCCTTTATCTGTCAATCTATCAATGCATATATATATATATATATATATATATATATATATTATCTTATATGTGAGGTTGAGGGAGCTATGAACTGAATTTGGAGAAAGAAATTATATATATATATATATATATATATATATATATATCAAATTTATGTATATTTAGTTCTTCAATTTCATGGAAGATAGGACTTTACAATGAAAATGTGTGGTTAGCACTGATAGAAAGCAAGGTTGCGACTCAACTTGGACAAACTAGCGAGCATCACGTTGTGACCAGAGTCGTTGAAATCAGGTATATAGTTCACTATAATTAAAAGAACATAGATGTGCCTTTTAATAGACTGTCCGTACAATACGTTATAAAGCGCTCGAGGAGTTCTTGATACAACCATTTGGCACTTAGAGACAAATCTATGTAGGTTGCTAAGGTCGAAAAAATATTACCTGTAGAACACTATTGTGTTTCTGGTCGAAAAAATATTACCTATAAAAATATTACTTGTAGAAAAAATATTACCTGTGTAAAGCTCGCAAAAAGTCTGTTAATTTAAACACGCATAAAAGCCACTACATTTGGCTTTTGAAATTGATACCCGTAGTTAGATTAGATGGGCTAATAACGAGCTTTGACCCGTCCTCACAAAGACATTACTAAATAGAGACAAAAAAGAATGGATATTTTAATATTATTGAGACATTCTTACACTTTACTCCTTCATTCGTGCGGCCAGAGAAAAAGAATCAGATCAATCAAAAGCTAAAAAGAAAAGATTACGACATGACCTTTCTCTCCCACCAGAAACACTAGCTTATCAGAAGGTGGGCGATGCACTAAAAGACGATGGCCTTAGTCATCGGATTCCAGCCGCTATGCCTGGCAATTGGGTCGGGTTGGGTCGGGTCGGGTCGGGTTGATCTGGGTAACATGTTGGTTTGGGTCAGAACCCATTATAACCCAAAATAAATTTGGGTTGAATGGGTTGGGTCACTATTGGGTCGGGTGGGTTTCGGGTTGACCCGTTTTTTCCCCCCTTGGTTCAATCTGATAAAATAAAAATTAAACATATCAGCCAAATATAGCATTACAACTGATTCAAATATTTGAAGCAGCACTTTTCACACTAATGACACAGCAAAGTACAAGACTTCAAAGACAAGGTACAACACAATAATGCAGCAAAATTCTCTGACAAGCCTGAAACCAATACACAAACCAAAATTTGTTCATTTTATTTTAAGTTATAAGAAAAAGTAAATTTTTAAACATCAGCTTAACCACGTTGAGATTTACAGTATGCTTAGAACATGTACATTAATGGATTCAACTCGCCAAAAAGAGAAGATTATCTTTTAAAGAACAGCTCTCTTCTGACGTTAATTCATAGTCCTAAACTTTACCTCTACTCTTCATCACTTCCGTGCATCTCCCCAGAATTCTCTCCCAGGACTGGATTCAGGTTGCCTCTGCTCTCCCTCCTCATCATCAGATTCTGACCATCCCCGCTTCCTTCGACTTGGATTTGATGAAGGTCCAGCCTTCAGTGTAGAACAAAGAAATAATATCTTAGTCAGATGGGCAAAATTAATAACCTACTGTTGTTCTAAAACATTCTAATAAAATTCATGAAAACAGCTGCATTTGCAGTTTGTCAAAACATTTCTTTCACATATTTCAGTAAATCAGAGTGCAAAAGGTTCATATATACTTGGCTACTTTGAGCTGTACTTAACACAGAATGCTTCATAGAAAGCTTCTTACCTATCAGGTTTGAATAAGAGATTGTCAAATTACAATCCAAATCAAATTACAATCCAAATCAAACTGTCAAATATGGACAGTTTCCACTCTTTGCACAGTGCATCCTGACCAAAGGGTGATAAAAAATATATATTGTAGAAAGTAATATACCTCAACTCAACAGTAAAAAATTCTTGATGAAGACATGACAAAAATAAGACTTCGGATTTCTAGTGGAAACTGAAAGCCAGAAACCATTGAAGGGGTTACAATTTACTTAATTTCATTATTTTCATCACGCCATAATGCAAACTGCAACTACCAAGAATAGCAACAAAAAGAGCTTGAAATAGATATAAAATAGAATACTTTCCATGTTTCTAATGGTTTAGTAGGGAATTCATCATTGACTAGCTCCACTTTTTTTTAGAGTTCATAGATAAGAAGAATGAAACAGAGGTGGACAAGAAATCCACCTTAACAACCAGCTTGAGAAGACACTACCAAAAAGAAACCAAAACATTTTACAAACCCCGACAACAATCAAAAACCCTCAAATTACAATCAAAAAATATTCAAATCAAATTTGAGTTTTCACTTTCTTCAAAAATAGTTGCAAGGGTTTTACTTTCTTCTAATTTTTCCTTGCCTAACAGGAAAATTTCAGAAGCATTAAAAGGAACTTGGTTACAAGGAAAAACAAGAATTTGCTAACATTCAACATATAGATTATCAATCCCCAAGTTCCAGTTTTGCCGAATTGGCAGTGTCTACAATTTCTAATCATCTAAATCATAACAATAAATTTGAAAAACTATCAAGCCAAGAGTATCCCTTTTATAAAATTGAAAAATTAAACAAAGGATGATGGAAATATGAAAAACATTGATTGTGAAAAAAATGTAAAACAAAACTTTAGTGATCAAGGTCAAATCCTTCTCATTATAAGAAAAGCATAATAATAATAATATTCAATGTGAAGTACATATCAAAATCTGAGAACTCCAAACAACATTACTGCCACAAGAACAAATAAGCAAACAACATTGCTGCCACGAAACTCAAATCACTTTGACAGTTTCATGCTTGGAATTGATAATCTCGAATTCCATTTACCCAATTTCTCGAATTGATAAACTCAAATCACTTTGTGAACTCTCAAGTTCTCGAATTCCATTTACCCAATTTCGCAGTATAGCACAAAAACAAAAACACAGCTGCAATTCTTGAAATTAATGCACTTTCTCGACGGATCAGCTCAGATCAAGCAAGAATAAGGAAAACCCAGAAAGAAAGTTACAAGGAAGAAGGCGAAGTAGATACTTACAGTTGCAGTGAGATCGCGAACGGAGAGAGATCGACGGTCGACGCTGGAGTGAGAGAATATCACGAGAGATCGCGAACAGAGTGAGAAGTATACCGGAGCTGTCGGAGGAGGCCGGATTGGGGAACGGCAGCGCTGGGGGGCCGTTGTTGGAGAGAGAGAAAGACGGACGGAAAGTGTGCGTGTGTGTGAGTTGAGAGTGCGGCGCAGCGTTAGGGCGGGTTGAAGTGGGTTTGCGGGTTTAACCCGACTTAACCCGCGAAATTTATTGGGTTGTTATGGGTAACCCGGTATGACTTATTTTATCAATGGGTTGAATTGGGTTGGGTAATTAATGGGTTGGGTTGGGTGAATTTATGGGTAATGGGTTGTAATTGACAGCCCTACCAGCCGCCAAAGAGGGTTTTTTTTCTTTTTTTTTTTTTTATTTTTTTTACGGGTGTAAGGTTGAACCACCGAAACGAATCAAATCAAAGCGAACCACCTAGTTTTGTTCGGTTTTTGTCCAAGTCGGTTTGATATCGGTTCCAAAAATTCAAAAATCGATCGGTTCGGTTCACAATTTTCGGGATTGAACCGAACTAAACCGAAATGAACCAAACCAAACTTATATATTCTTTAAATATTTATTATATTATATAAATTATATTAACTATTGTAAGTCATTAGAATAATATGTCAAATATATACCTTTAAAGTTATTTTATTTTAAAATTAATATTTTAACTTTTATTTTTTAAAAGCATTTCTTTTATTTAAGAGTGTTTTTTTAAATATTTAAATAATTAAACTGTGCAACCAAACGAAATCGATCTGTTCGGTTTAATTCGGTTTTAAAGTCTAGTGGTTTAATTCGATTTAAAAAATATGAAACCAATAGGAAGTGGTTCAACTTATAATTTTGACCTAAACCGAACCAAGACGAACCGCGTGCACCCCAAATTACATTCAAGATGGTAGCCATGCGATTTTCGGTTATGTTTATACAAGTAGTCAGTAACAACACGACACCTGTATCATTTTGTGAGACTAGACTAACATTATATACTAAATTAAACTTTAGTTAATTTAATAATGCACGTGTCATGTTACGAATGATACTTTAACAAAGTTAAGATACTTATATTACTTATGAAGGGTAAAGTTTAATTTTTTTAGAAATTGTATGTGTAATTTATGAAAATAGACTTTTAAGTGAAATATTTCAAAATAAACAATTCTTTTTCTCCATACAAGACCTTATATACATATGGCCGGTTTATAATAATATTACGAGTTCGAGCTTGTACTATTCTTACAGGCTTTAATGTAAGTGTCGTTAGATAGTTTTAACTTTAACACAAATCACAATACTTGGATGTTGTTAAGTTGGTGACGATTTGGAATGTTCATGTCATTAAAAAGAATATATTTAATCTAACAATATAAAAATTTAAGTAAATTTGATTTGACGATATTAACACTAAAATTTATAAGAATACCACAAGATCAAATTTGTAATATATTACGTTTGTTCGTGTCATCAAAAAAAATGCATTCACAATCATGGGTCCGGTCAAACTCATAGAGCCTTAAGTGTCAAAGTCAACTCTAATAAATAGGCAGTGCCACTCATTTTGCTTACTTATACAGCGTTGTTTTGGAAAGAAGAAAATGAGATGAGATGAGATGATGTTTCAGTCAAGTGTTGTTGCATGGTCCTCTATCTTTACTTAACTGGAACGCAATCGCCCACTTCTCCACCACATGACATCATATTTTTTCATTCGGTCCACCACCCTATTTTTTTCAGTCAAGTGCTTCGTTAAATTAATAGTAAGTTTACTGTGAGACCGTCTTACAGATTTTAATTTGTGATGGAATTTCACTCTTTCACAGTTTAGCCCACTAATATACAGTGGGTCAAATCAAAAAGATCTGTTTTAAAAAAAATACCCACAAAATAATTTTTTTTAAGTTTTTGTCTTAAATTAAACGCGATATTGCTAGGCAGTGTAACATGAGAACAAAGTAAATAGTGTTAAAACTTATACACGTATTTGAATCACGGGTTTACCCAGATTAAAAGGCTATTATCATGAGTACATATGGGGAAAGTTTCAATAGCTACTTTATAATAATTCATTGGATCAAAAATTAAAAGTTGAGATTAATTGTATTAAATGACTCACCTACTTAACCGTTGATTGTATTAATTATATTTTTCAATTATTCAATTAATCTTAACCTTTGATTTTTAATTCAATGGATAATAATGGTAACCATCAATAGTTACTATTGAAAGTAACCATTGAAAGAATATATATTAAACATAGGTGCTAAACCACACCCTCCAAAAATGCTAAATCACACCCCCCCCCTTCCCTTGAGAAAAGACTCTTTTGCCCCTAATTCAATTTTTAAAAAAAAGACTCCCAATAGTGGGCGGTCCTCATGAAGGTCCATTAAAAAGTTAACGATTTCGTTAATTTTTTAACGGAAATGTTAATTTTAATATCCTAAAGTTAACATTTCCGTTAAAAATTTAACAGAATCGTTAATTTTTTAACGAAATCCATGAGGACTGCTCACTGTTGGGAGTCTTCCTCCAAGAGGACCGCCCACTGTTGTGATTTTGGACTTTCTATCTCTTATATCCCACGAGCTTTCTCTCTATCTCTCTCTGGCTTCATTCTAAATCACTACCAGAAAAATTCAAAATTATAAAACAAAAGTCAACAAAATCACAAAACTAAACAGACCCTAAAAAAAATAGTATTTTCAGTTGTTATCCTACCACTCACTTGAGACCATGAAATGTGGTTACTAGGCAAACATGTTGAGTTATAAAATTAAGGCGAGTACTCTTTAGGTTAACCTAGGCATGTAAAATTAGGCCCTAAACCCAAAACTCACTCAGACCAAAAAAAAAACTAAGCTTGGCCATGGCCCGTTTCATAGCCCTGTGCGGCCCTGGCCCTTAGATTTTTTATATAGTAAAATTGTAGGCCGAGCCTTGAAAAACTAGTCCTAATTAAGCTCGGCCGTGGACTCGACCCCGGGCGTTGACCTAATAGGGCTTAGGACAGGGCTAGAGCTTCATATTCTCCACTCTGCACCGGCTTGACACGATCTTATTTTTGGTGGGAGACCTATGACCCTGGCCCAAAAAATGTCATTTACTTCAGAAAAGAGAGCTTAGGTCAAGTCGACCATGTCCATTTTACATGCCTAGGTTAGTCTATCCTATTGCATTAATTTATTTTCATATCTTTGGCTCCAAATACTGAGCGCACATATCAATCATGTGGTACTGCATTTTCTTGCATATTGTACGGGAGCCATTTTATGAATGTTTAAATCGTAATTTGGTCACCCTACTTTGACAGAAAATTCATTAAGCTCACTTTATAATTTTTTTTCACGATTTCTTCACTATACTTGGCATTTGTCTCCCGTTTATCACTCCATCCAGTTTTTTGGTTAGAAAGCTTAAAAAAATTGTGAAACCCGAAAATACCCTCACTGAGCTAATTAACAATACTGTTAATCTTTGAACATATGAAAAGTTTTTACTCAATTCAGGAGGGGGCCACAATGTTTTCAGAAAGAAAAGATAGAGGATTACCCAAGATTCAAGAGACTCTAGTCATTTCTATGAAATTAGCCATTGATGGATAGAAGAATCAGAAACTCTACCATTGCATGTTCGAACCAACCTTCCTAACATTCACATAATTATTTCTTGTATTCCCATAAAATACAACAAATACAAAGTTGTTGCAAATATTAGAAGCACCTAAAATTCTTTCCTGATAAAAAAGATGACATCTTTTCGAATGTCATCCACTTCCGGAACCCCTATCACTGCTGGGAAATCAAAGTAATAAAAACTATTATACACGGCGATAAATTTAGATAATTTACCACCAAGCCAAATAGGCCTACTCCAGGAGGCCCTTTCTGCACTCCTGCTACCTTCTACCGGCGACCACGCCTATGTAGGTTTGACAAAATAAAGCCGACACCGGCGCGTGGGTGCGTGAACAATTTCTCGGCGACTTTAGCCGATCGCGAGGGTTCAAATGAGATTGTTCTCTCAAGGTCATGCTAGCTATGTTCTTGGATTGGGAAAATGTTATAAAAAACGAGGATATTTTTGGATTAAGAATTTCAAGTTTCTATCTTTAATGCTGAAGCGTCGATCAAAAATAAAAGTACCAAGTATTTGGAGAAATAATGGCAAGAAAATAGAAAATATAACGGAATCAAACAAAAGGGAACAGAGGATTTACGTGGTTTAATCCACTCTAAGGCAAGTAACTCCACTATAAATGATGAGAAATTACAATAGAGAGTTTTCAATGTACTCACCCTACCTAGGACAAGGGTTTTAAGGATTGACACGATCCCACGGAGTACCACACCCTCACAGCCCAAAATAGCCACGCACTATTTTGTCTAACACTGCCGAGATCTTGAGACTCTCAACCACCGTATCTGTCATATGCCTCTCACATTTGGTCTTGTTTCTAATTGACGTCTCATCAACTCTTTATATAGGCCTTAAGGAAAACCTAAACAAATTGGGATTAAGACTCTTAATCCATGTCAATAAAGGATTTCTTTTACAACTAGTGTCAACTTGTTTAACCTTCTCCAATTAACTCTATGATTAATTAATACAATCCTAGTTTAATTTGTATAGAATTCTAAAATTCATATGAATTTGAGACATATTTTAACAAATCTCCACCTTGGCTCAAATTTCATCAACTGTTTATCCCCATTGTTGCTTGCCCGTTATGGACCCCACCATGGGTGCCTAGAATTGATCTCGAACACACGAGTCCAAGCGCCTTTGAACTCGCTCCATGAATACTACCAAACCGTATATACTTCCAATTTCTTCACACTTGACATCTTCACTTTGAAATATAGCATGAGTTCCACCTTGAATGACACTCCCTTATAGTAAATACAAGTTACCCTTTTTGTTTCCACTCATGAGAAAACGGTCACCACGAAATACTTTCATCTTTCAATCACGAACTTTGTTAGCAACCTTTTAAATCCAAAGAACCTAATGAAATTAAATTCCTCCTTAAGCTTGGAACATGACGAACTTCAGTTAGTGTTTTCACTCCACCTTGAGTCTTGATTTTTATTGTTCCAACACTTCAATCTTGCAAGAAGAATCATCTGCAAGAAATACATCACCACTTACACTCTTATAAGTAGAAAAATATCTCTATTGGAACACATGTGAAAAGAACAAAAGGAATTAAGAACCCATTCAGTTCGTAGATTATCACCACCCACGGTCACATAGAGTACATCACTGCTATTTTTGTCATTGCTAATATCACCCTCATCAAAAATGACAATATTAGCATTGGAATTCAATTTTTTCCTCACTTCATCCTTGAGCTTTTGACAATTACGAATAACATGACCCCATCTCATTACAATGACAACATTTTATTATCTTGGAAGTCTTCTTATTTTTCTCACCACCACTTGAACTTGGACCGGACGAATTTCTGACTTGATTAACTTTGTTTTCCACATACAAACCATCACTATTACCATTATTCTTAGCAAAATTAAACCTTGATCTTCATCCTCAATTTTAACACCGATATTAGCTAACTCGCAAGGTATCTTGTTAAAAGCATTCAAGTGATCATGAATATTCGTACCTTCAGACATCTAAAGTTAAACAACTCCTTCTTTAGGTACAACCGGTTTGACATAGATTTCCCCATGTAGAGACTCTCCAACTACTCCCATAATGCCTTCGTAAATTTTTCGGAGATATATAACATTGTAGAGAACATTATCCGTGCAACATCGTCGAATAGTACTAGCTGCCTTTTGATCAATTCTCTTCCATACCTCATCCTTCATATAGTCTCCTTTCAAAGCAATCTCTTGATATGCTTGGATCAACACATCCCTAACTTTAACTTTCCACAAGCTAAAGTTATTACTTCTGTTAAATTTCTCCATGTTGGAACTGCGTAGAATTTTCAACTTCCACCATCTTCAAAACTACAATCTCTTGATTCATAATTTCGACTAGCCCACAGCTTTGATACCAGTTTGTTATAAAAACGAGGATATTCTTGGATTAAGAATTCCAAGTTTCTACTTCAATGCGGAAGCCGATCGGTCGAAAATAAAAGTACCAAGTATTTGGCGAAATAATGGCAAGAAAATAAAAAATATAACGGAATCAAACAAAAGGGAATAGAGGATTTACGTTGTTTAATCCACCCCAAGGCGAGCAACAAACCCACTATAAACAATGAGGAATTACAATAGAGAGTTTTCAATGTACTCACCCTACTTAGGACAAGAGTTACAAGGATTGACACGATCCCACAGAGTACCACACCCTCACAACCCAAAAATAGCCATGCACTATTTTGTCTAACACCGCCAAGACCTCGAGACTCTCGACCACCGTGTCCGTCGTATGCCTCTCACCTTTGGTCTTGTCTCTAACTGACGTCTCATCACCTCTTTATATAGGCCTTAAGAAAAACCTAAACAAATTGGGATTAAGACTCTTAATCCATGTCAATAAGAATTCTTTTATAACAAGTATCAACTTGTTTAACAGTCTCCAATTAACTCTAAGATTAATTAATACAATCCTACTTTGTATAGAATTCCAAAATCCATATGAATTTGAGACAAATTTTAACAGAAAATCTGAAGCAAATCGGTCAAGATCTGTTCAAAATTCCCTAGGGATCGCCTTCCTTCGTTTTTCTGCCGCGTCCAGGGTACAACGACCTGCATGATTCTACTCAGATCCTACACTCGTACCAGTATTGACCGGTGCCAAAATGACGAGTCCTTATAACAGAGATGAAGACTGTGTTACGGAACATGCCGAAGAAGAAGATGAAGATGAGGAAGGAGATGTAGATTTCAACCCTTTCCCTTCGTTGGAAGAAGCTTCTTCAAGCCTGAGTTCTGAGCTTGAAGGGTTGGAATGTGCCGATGTTATACACATTGGGGTAAATGATAGCAATTTCTTTGTGTTCCCTTCATTCCATCTCTTAGTGAATTTGTGTTTCAGTGTGTGTCAAAATGAAGTATGAATGTGATTGTCAATAGAACTGACTTCAATCTATCCATGTGTACGGCATGCTCTAAATTTCAAGGCATTTTTGTCTTTTTGCAGATCTCCATCCAACTAAACAAACGAAAGTTAAGCTCGGTGATCTTATTGACTTAACATGTCAAGTATAGTGATGAAATTAAGAAAAAAAAATAGTAGGATGAGTTTAATGTATTTTCTGTCAAAGTAGGGTAACCAAATTGCGATTTAAACCTTTTATGATAAAAAAAATTCAAGATTCTAGAGATTAAATTATCTATAGGTCAACAAATCAGGGGCTTTCTATTAAAATGAAATCATTCATATAATAATCTGAAGATTGAAGTGAACAGCAGCTAGCACACAATGTTGGACTTAGATAAATATTGAGAAAAGAATCTACTGATCATAAATGTATAGGAATTAGGATTTACAAGAAACAGCTAGCACAACACACAGATCTGGCGCATAATTAGGTTAGGATATGACTTATGAGCAACACATACACATAACTTTGATCAGATCCAAAGGATCTTGATGCTATGTTTGGATGCTTAATTTCTGAGATTGTAATTTAAATTGGAAGAACAATTTGAATTCCGTGAAACTCAAATTATTCATCAAATTTTAATTCTAAATCTTGTCATTGAGTAACCAAACATAGTCTGAGCATATTTAATTGTTTTATGTTTCTTACCAGCTAGTTGCATTTTAGGATACAAATTAAGTTATTCTATTTTGGACGGGATGTTTAAAAAATTCTTGAAAACAGAATAAAGTCACTCCTATAGATAGCACTTGTATATCTCTCGTATACCTAGCTAGAAAATTCTGAAAATAAAATAAATGTTTAAAAAAATAACAAAAGATTCAAGGTCGGTCATTCTCCCTTTTATTAAGGTCGTCAAGGTTATCAAATGGCTTGTGGCCGAGTAATGTTGAGCGTCGTCCCTTAGGGCTCACATGGAACAAGTTTGATTCCTAGCTAGCTAGCTAGCTAGAGTTGTAACTTCGAACCAGAACAAATAAAAAAAAAGGCGGCAATAACAGAAGGAAACTAACGTAACTAAATGCTAAGAAATAACGTACAGAATGAGAAGGTTAAAGAAAAAACTTAACTGAAGGCTAACTATAATTTAGCCTTGTTAAAATTTTGCCTACGGATAGGATACTGCTATGAAAAATCTGTAGTTTGTTGACTGGGTACTTAGATATATTAGACAATATGTCTCTCAAACCTACCTAATCGAGGAGGTGAATAACAACTACGATCTAATATCGCATATCATCAAGTGACATTCTAATTAATTGATAACAATCGGCTAATGCAAAGTGGTTAGAGGGCAGTCTGCAAAATCCCATTACTGTATGAGTGATATATATTGTCAATTTCTTACCTGAAAAGTGTTCTCTTCTGTGTGTGAGTGATATTGTATCAAGTGGAGTAGTTGTTTATCGTCAACATGCATGGATTAATCTTAATTGTTGATCAAACTCATCATGTACGTACAAGGCTGCGAGCTATCTATCTATCACTTGCACAAAGTTCCATTGAAGAGATAGATATTGCCAACTTCTGATCCAAGGAAGTACTAGGGTGATCCTTATAGCACACCTAGAGTCAGATCCAGAATGCATAATGTGCACACTACCTCATGGCAGAATTTACGAGATCTAAATGAAAAATGTGTGCAACAATTTTACTACCACTTTGGACAAATGATTTGAAACCATACAAATATTATACTCCGACTCTCGCATGGATGCCTCTGAATAACTTCTACCACTGCATGCATAACTCTCAAAAAAAGGATTTCTAGCTAGTCACTTCTACCATATTCTGAAAGCCATCCTTGAATAATTGCGATCTCCGACTCTCGCATTGAGACCAACCAGTCAGGGTCACTTGCTTTGGGAGTATGTAAATCCAAGCAATGGCTTCCTAATGTCCATTAAATGCACTAAATCAAACTCATATAATGAAATCATTAATGAACTATGACCAAAACCAAACGGAAGAAGGAATCTACCTTTTTCAGTATGGATAGCTAAGATAGTATCTGATATGTTTTTCAGAACACTGCCATTTCAACAAACAATTAATCAGTGGTAAAAGAAATTGTTAAGTATAACTTAAAAGAATGGAAGGTTGATCGAAAGGTTTGGTTTTGCTTACCCTCCGACACTATAAGGGTCTTGTAGTCCATTCGAGAATATGATGTTGCTGGCGAAATTCTTAAGCACAGATTTTATACTCTGCAACTCTCATTAGAAACCTTAACTGTAAGTTTCTTAGTATGTAAGAAATGGGCTGATTTTAGATCAGATATTTGTGGAAATTTGGAAAGAAGCATACATGGCCTCCGAATTCTGTTGTGATCCTATTAGGTCTTGGGGAGACACCAAACAAGTCCTCACAGTTCCGGATGAAGTGTTCCATGATGAATGGGGCTTCCTGGAACATTGTATCATTTGCCCCGCGTCCAATTGGGATTACCATCTCTGTACATGTCTACGAAACAAACAAATATTTGATTTTCACGTTAAGAGATTAAATAGCAATGGCCTGCTAAATAAGCCCATGAAAGTTAAGCTCACACCTGCCAACTCCACCCATTCTTTTTGCTAGGTTTGACATCGTATATATCAAGGCATTTTCGTGGGAAGAGAGTATTGAATCCGTTCACGATTTTATCAAGCACATTTTTCTCCT
Source organism: Platycodon grandiflorus (assembly GCA_016624345.1). Lineage (NCBI taxonomy): Eukaryota > Viridiplantae > Streptophyta > Magnoliopsida > Asterales > Campanulaceae > Platycodon > Platycodon grandiflorus. Next base: position 37,692,840 of record CM028366.1, read on the forward strand.
TTGCTGCTCCATCGATGCCTCTGCATAACTTCTCTGCCCAATTAACGGAAGGATAGTCATATTGTGCTGCAATATCATATGTATCCTCCAGGACGTCTTTTAGCTCTTGAGATGAATGCAAAGGTCTTTAAAATGGATGGAAAATCAAAAAAACCAGAAAAAGTCCTCCTGTGAGTTATTTTATAAACTTGAAAATAGGTAAATTCATACATCTATTGAGAAAGAAGCAGGAATAAAATTTGAAAAATTGTTACTTGCATGTGTTGAACGTTTGGGCAAGGTTCAAAAGGCCATTCGGTCGAGCAGCAACTTTATCAATTTCAAACCAAGAACGTCTTATAGTGTTGTAGCAATTCTTGCTAGTATCCTGCCATTAGGCCCTCGTAGGCATTATTTTTAGCGATTACGAAATGAGATCAAAATAGAAAGTTGAACAAATTTGGCTCCTAGTTGCTTACTCTAAAATACTTGCTAACTTTGGCATCATATCCATTTTGCGGAGTAATGTCCTCAAAATAGAGAATTGGAGCCGAAGCTGCCAAAGCACCATATGCAATATGAGGGTATTTCAAGCGGAACCATGAAGCAAGCACTGTATAAGAATAACAAGTGAAAAACAAATGTCAATAGAAAATAAGTACTAAACTTTCAAGTTGAAACTTTAAGCCTTGTTCGAGTGGTCTTAACTCTTAAGCCTATTCATCTATTTTAATTTCCAAAATTTATCACACCCAGAAATGATGTGTACGATTGACTTATTTTCAAGAACTTGTCCTTCTACCAATTTAATTTATTCTATCCTTTCTTTGGACCTAGCTTTTTTTGTATGTATGGATTCTCATTGCGTATCTTAAAATAGAAAATGGAAACGAAAACAAAAATAAAAATGCTGTGGAAACAGCTTAAGTGTAACGTAACTTACTTCCACCATAGGATGCACCAATTGCAATGACAGGGCAATTCTCAGCAGACAAATTCCTTTTAACATCTATGATCAAATGAGCATAGTCAGCCAAAGCTTGTTCCGAGCTAAAATACCCGAGGGTGCTTGCATTTCGATATGCTTCTTCTTTGGATCCAAACGGCATTGAAGTTCCATAGTATCGATGCTAAGACATGATAGCAACAAGCAAATATTGTTATCATTCATATTGTGGAGAATAGGGAACTCTGACTGTAAATCATCAAATCTAGTAATGTTAAAGAGGGAAACTAATTACCTCTATATAAACCAGGAGACCACGGAATTGTGAAGCTAGTTGAGGGATGAATCCAAAATAATCAGCATCTTCGACAACTTCATCCTCCTCGCCCGTATAGACAAAGATAGGCGAGTTATTACGTGGCCCACCCCAGTACTTTGAGTTCACTAAATACCTCTGTTGGAAGGTGGCATAACTTTCTGGTTTATAGTTGAAATGATCCAGCGTTTGGGTGTAATTATATATTCCATACTCTACCCGGAGAGATGTAACCAAGCCATCACCCTTGGCCATTTTAAATCTTCTCGCCTTAGGATACCCCGTGCTAACATAACATGTTTCTGCTAGTAGAAGTACTAGCAAATATGGTAGGAGAGAGGAAGATAATCGAGCAGCCATTGTTGATATGCTGAAAATTAAAGCTCAGTTGATTGGACTATATACTAAAAACTAAATACAAATGAGTTGTTTTTGGTTTGGAATATTGTTGTTCTTGCTACATGAGGTAGACTAAAAGTTGTTCTATGGTCATTGTCTAGAAGGAAATGAAAATTTTCTGTTTGTATGTTAGTGCAGTGTTCTGTAGTGTGTGGTATCTGCATATAATGTGGTTAATTCCCTATAGTTTGCTTTAGTTTATACTTATGTCAGCCACCCAATTTGTTATCAAACTTGAGCTTTCTCCTTAAGGGTATCAAGTAGAACTTGTTAGTCAAGCTTATGAACTATTTGATCTGTTAAAAGTTAATGGACTTTAATTTGTTTGATCTTCTAGAAGTTTTTAATGTATGCTTAATTGAATCGATAGGGACTCGAAGCATCCAACGTCACAAAATATTCCAAAACATACATGCCAATACTTATAGTTCAATTGATTCATTCTTGTTTTCTATTCCATTCAACGTTCTTATGCCACGAAAGCGGTCAGTTATTATTATCAACTCTACATAAAAAAACATTCTCCTTGGGCAATTTATAATGGAGAGTTGGAAAATAGGATATCATTGTTCATGTATTTCACTGATCCATCCATGATGCCACTGCGTACAGGCAGGTTATGATCATGTGAGTGAATATAAGATAACGCTACCTGAATCACTCATCGGGATCATGGTCGAGTTCAAGGGTCATGCAGAAATAGGGACGAATCTAATTAAAACGTAGAATATATATAAAGCTAAGTTTTTGGGAGAGAAGTTGACACGATAGAAATATCTAATGTTCGTCTAAGTTCACTAGGATCAGATGCGACCTTGTCAATTTTAAACCAAAGTATGTTTGCCTTATGTTGTAATAGTAACTCTCAATTCAAACTAGCAGACATTACAGGGCAATCTTCTAAGACTTGAAAATTTATCTCTTCTTCGAAATTATGTAGTCTTAAGATATAATCCATTAAATCTTTTTAATTCCTACTTAATATGAGCAGGGAAGAATTTAAAAAAGAACTCGCGTAGAAGTCAGGAGTACTATATAGTTTCTTACATGAAAGCCTTGAAGACGATGACAGATCGTAGCGATCAACGTTATGATGTCTTCAAAACAGAGAATTGGCAAAGATGATACTACATGCGGATATTTAATGTGGAACCATGATCGAGCTCTACAATCAAAGGTAAAGTGGGATTCTTCTGAAGTTTAAAGAGGATCTCACAAGCAATGGCTTCCTAATTTCCATTAGAAAACAGAAATACCCAATCAGACTCACATAATGAATCAACTAATGAACTACGCTCGCTCTCAATTCTCAAACCAAATGAAAGAGTACCTTTTTCGGTATATATAGCTAAAATGGTATCTGATATGTTTTTAAGAACCCTGTAATTAATTTCAAAAGGGATTAATCAGTGGGAGGGGGAGAAAAGGGTTGTTATGTATAACCCAGAAGAATAGTAGGTTGATCAAAAGGTTTGCTTTTCCTTTAGTGACGAAGGGAGTTTTCAGTACTTTGTGAGATCCAAAATTTATAGGGTTCTCAAGAGTTCTCTTAGAGCGTCCACTGAAACCCCCAACCCACCCCCTAAACTTTCTTTTAGAGTCTTTTACCGTGGCAATAGTCAAGTATGGTTTTTTTTATCCGAAAAGTTATGTTATATGGCCTTTAACTACATTAAAAAGTCGAAAGACGTAGACTTCCAAAAATACCCTTTTCAAACTACTCGTAGTAGATTAATCGACCATTAACCTACCCTTCGTGGTAGATTAATCGATCTAATCGACCCTTCTAACCGACGAGTGGTAGATTAATCGACCCTAAACGATCATTAAAACCGACCAGCGATAGATTAATATCCTAACCGACCAGATTAATCGACCATTAACTGACCTAAAAATACCCTTCTCAAACCACTCTTGGTAGATTAATCGACCATAATCTACTATTAACCTACCATTCGTGGTAGATTAATCGACCCTAAACAACAATTAAAATCGACCAGTGGAAGATTAATCGATCCTAACTAACTAGATTAATCGACCATTAACTGACCTGAGTCGACCCTTACATGTGGTCGGTTAATCGACCTTAATCGACCATTAACCGACCACGTGCACTGAGACGATTAATCAACTTGACCATCTACTGCTCATTCACTCAATAGTTAGGATTTTCAAATCATCAGAAAAATCAAACCTTTATCTCGTATTGGTTCCAGTCCCTGCAAAGCAAATCTATTTCCTTCAACATTCGATTCTTCACAAAAAGGCAATTCGTACATTTCTTTATGCAAAGTCAATTATTGTATTGGTCGATTACTTACTGGGGTTTTAGGTTTAACGTAATGTCGGTTAACGTCGATTACTGGGGTTTAAGGCTTAACGTAAGATCAATTATTGCTTTTACCCTATGTGATTCTTGTTGTTTTTTAATCAATTAGTAGTTTATATGAAATGGAAGTACATCAACTATGTTTTGATTTACTGACTTGAGTTTGAAGTTTTAGTTTTAGGTTTCTTTTGTAATTGACTGATTACAGAAAATTTGCATTTTTGTTTTTAGTTTTATGCTTTTAATCAATTTTTAGTTTTAAATACATCAAGCAATAATAATCAAATGTGTTAAACAATTTGCATTTCTGTTTACAGAAAATTAAAAATCAGAAACATAATGTTTGCAATTTGCATTTCTAAAAATTTGTCATTAATGTTCAAGGCTGGAATCATGCTATCTAAACATTACCATATGTGTTTATGTTTGAGTGTGTCGTTAATGTTTATAATTTGCATTTCTATTACAGAAAATATGACATTCCTAATTAATCCAGCACAAAGGTACCCTGCAAAAGTGACTTGCAAATTTAGGCCGAAGGTGATCGGTGATGTCTATTCTAAATTAGATGAAGAACATCAGAGATTGTTCAATAATTCTTACTTTGGAAAGTTGTATGAAATGAGGGAGAATATGAAAATCTCTCGCCAACTACTTCATGCCTTGGTGTTTTTGAGGATTCAATTACCGGACATAAATAATAATAATGATCTGTTGTTTCGTATCGGGGGTCAAAATGTCAGATTTGGCTTCTCTTATTACACAATCACCACAAGGTTATATCCCGGTGATGAAAATGATTATAAGAGGTCCATCCCTACAGCAAAAAGGTTAGCTAATGAATATTTTACAGGAGCGAAAAAGTCTGTGAAGCCTGAGGCATTAAACGAAGTTTTTGTCAATGCAAAATCAGAGCTGGACAGATATAAGTTGGGCCTAGCCTTCGTATATGAGGCTGTTTTGAGAGCCAATGAATCGAGTACTTCAATCGACTTGGGCTTTTTAGACATTGTGGACGACTTAGACTTATTCAACAAATATCCATGGGGAACAAGGACTTATCCCAACCTGTTGCATTCGATGAAAAAATCTTCGGATAAAGTTGGTGTGAAAACTAATACTTTCTATGGGTTCCCATTTGCATTACAGGTAAACAATTGAATTCAATTTGATATCAAATGATAATAAACTATTCTCATTTCTTTGGTTTCTAACATATAACTTTTGTTAGGTTTGGGCATTCGAGATGTTTCAGTCCTTTCCTGAATTTAGAGATCTATTTGGGCTCCAAAATATAGGGACGATTGAAGATGCCATCATTCCTAGAATGTGTAATTGGAGGTCGAAGGGAAATCCAAGCTACGAGAAAATTATTGCAATCTTGGATATACAATGGGTAAATATTTTCCATTATTTTGATCTCAATAATGAAAAATTCATTTTATTTTTGTATTTCATTAATGAAGTTTTTATTGTTTTTGAATTGACCGAATGATTCTCTTGTTCCTTTGTCCCCGACTGCAACTGAAAACAATGAAAGTTATGTAGATGATTTTTCGACGGCTTGGAGAACAACTTTCAATTTTAAGCATGCCGAAGAAAGATTTCAGTCCCCACCATCCGAACGATCCGTACGATCCACTCGATCTCCACAAATCCAGTCTCCACGAGCCCGCTCCCCACAACTTAGTGGAAGAGATTCCTATAGAACTGCCCCTCCTACTAATGATGGGATGAAAGTCATTTTGGATTACTTGGTTGAGATCAACCAGAAGATCGATGCATATAGCACTCATATGCAGAAGATTGAGGAGCATATGGTTGATATGAACCAAAAGATCACCGCCTTAGACCAAAAACTGGTTTACTTTTATATTTATTTTTGTTTTGATTTCTCTTAAATTCTTGTGATATTAAGTTAGCTTACTGTGACATTTGTTCAAATTGCAGGATGATGTAATTGTTGAGGCAAGGAGGTTGCAAACACCACCCCCCCCCCACTCCCACCGGCAGTCACCACCTCACCATGGCACTCCCACTCCTACCAGTGCTCCCACTCCCACTATCACCGGCACTCCCACTCCCACTCCTACTAGTAGGGTGATGACAGGGATGACTGGCACTCCCACTCCCACTCCCGCTCCCGCTCCCACTATCACCGGCACTCTCACTCCTGCTCCCGCTCCCGCTCCCACTCCCACTCCCACTCCCGCTCCCACTCCCACTCCCACTCCCACTCCCACTCCTACTAGCAGGGTGATGACAGGGACGACTAGCACTCCCACTCACATTCTCACTCCCACTCCCGCTCCCACTATCACCGGCACTCCCACTCCTGTCCCACTATCACCGGCACTCTCACTCCTGCTTCCACTCCCACTCCCACTCTTGATACCACTCCCATTAGCATTCTCATTGACACCATCATGCAGAAAAAAAAATAGAGAATGAAAATGGCAAAAGAAATGGCAAATAAAAGGAAAAGAAAACATAGCGTCGAAAGGGAAAATATTTTGCCGACGGGAACAAAGAGAACTAAAAAACCATTGGCCAAAACAATAACTCCCTTCACCACTGAAAAGCCGAAAGAAAAGTCAAAGCTAGCTGACCCCATATTTGATGGTCAAATATGGCAAAGAATTTTCGTAGATGGCTCGAAACCTGATCTATTTCAGGTTCCGGATGAGTCAAAGGTCGGAGTGATAAGAAGTTGGTTAACAAATGCGACTGAAGAGTAATACTTATTTCTTAATGCTTTGAATACATAAAAACTTTTTCTTTATCGTTATCGTTGTTATTAGTTTATTTTTTTAATTACTTGCATTTATTTCTTTTCACAGTGATTTTGTTGTAAGACGTTGAGTCAAGATGAACGTTGAGTGGTTAAAAATATCTTGCATGTCTAGGGAATATCTTTTAGATGAGGTAAGTTATTCTATTAATTAATGGCATTTTAACCTTACATTATTGTTTGATTCTGATGAGATCCGTTATTCTATAAATTTCAGCATATGGATGTGTCCATTCTTATGATGCGGGAGAGACAGCGGATGTATCCATTATCGTTCAGCAGAAACAACGATCGAACGATACTTGATACCGCATTCTTCAATGTACTTGATATCGAGTTTCAAATATCCAAACATGACCCGCACCACATTATGTCAGAAGGTTGTGTCCACTTTGCCTATGGAACATGGAAAAAAGATATGGAGATATTTGGGAAACCATGGTTTGAATGTACTCATATTTACTTTTCTATCTTCTGCAAGGATTGGGGGGTCCCTATTCCCATACTTGGGTTATCGGATAACTATCTCAGTGCTTGACCAAAAGGAGAGGCCACGTCCCGCTATTGATCCTATAAAGAATTGTTATTGTGGTTGCTCTTATTAGCTAAAAGTTAATGGACATTGTTTGACCTTCTAGAAGTTTGTGTTGACGCATTTAGTGTGTATAAATTGACCGGGACTTAAAAGCATCCAACGTCACAATTGACTTATGCCACAAGTTCCAAATAAAATTAATTTCTTCCAAATAGTACTTCCTCGGTCCCTAAATTATTGTACGGAGTATTTCTTTTTTTTTCGTTTCTAAATAAATATTTTATTTAATAAAAATTTTAAATATTACTTTTATCATTTTATCCTTACTTTTTCTCCCTACTTTCACATGAATATTAAAAAAAATTACACCTTATATCAATATTAATAATTAAGTTAATTTTTTTTTCTTAATCCGTATGTCAGGTCAAACAAGACAATAATTTAAGGACGGAGGAAATATAACTTTGTGTAATACCAACTCAGCAAAAACACGAAATATATAGTGTGTAGTGATTTGATCACTAAATATTTTTTGTATTTGTGTGGTAGATAATATTGCTTTTACTTCATATTCTCGTTCCTTCTACTTTCCTCGAAACAAACACATCAAATAAAACACAATCTCAAAATGTTTTCTTAATAAAAAATATAAGGATTAATATACAATTTGGTCCCTGAACTTGAAACTTCTTCCTTATTAGGTTTCAGTACTATGATATTTCATATTATGGCACTTGAACTCAACATTTTGTCGTACGGTTAGTCCCTTATCTAACGGGAGTTAACAGAAATGTTAATTCATATTTTTAAATACCAAAATACCCCTATTGTGTGATGACTATGTATCCACTTGGATAAAAATGTTGACATGGAATTTATTTGGCGGGAAGGGAAGAGGAAATAAAGCTCAGCCCTTTTTTTGTAGGTTCATTATCTCTACTCTCTTTATCTCTCTTCTCTATCTCTCCTCTATTATTGCATCAAGAACAGCGAGTCGACCTCTTCAACTGGGAGTCCTCCTCTTCAGTCCTCGATTTCTTTTCTGTTACTCTCTTAATTTCTTCTCTGTTAATCTCTTCAATTGGGATGATCTATTTAGCCTCTTCAATTTGGATGACTCATTCAGCCCCAATCGTGGATCCAAGATTTTAATCAAAGATCCTACAGTCTTTTTTCTTCTCGATTCATCAATCAATGGCCTCATCTTCATCTTCAACAATTGCCTCGGATCAACAACGTAAGAATGTATCCGGATGGGTGAAGTTTTGTAAATGTGGCTTGCGAGCTCCGGAATGGACATCACTGACTAGAAAACACCCAAGAATGAGGTTTAATGGGTGTTCAAATTACAAGGTATAATTTGAAAATTTTGATTGATTTAAATATGTATTAATTGAAATATTGGATTTATTGATTTTAATTTGTTTAAGTGTTCATTTTTGTAGGATCCCCAAAAAGATTGTGGATACTTTGAATGGGCTGATGAATTTCCTACAAGGGCAATTGATATAATCAATGAATATAGGGATGAGGCAACTAATTTACAAAAAAAATTTGTGAAGATGGAAGTGAAATTGGCGAAGGAAAAACAAAGAAATGCTACTTTAAAGCACGAAATTGAAAGGTTGGAGTGTGAGTTGAGAAGCCAAAGTATGGAGTCAACAATGCTAAAATCACAAAATGAAACCAATCAGTGGAAGGGAAAGATGTACCTTAGATTGGTTTTTATTTTAGAGATTTTAAATGCTTTCTTTGTGTATGTATTCGCAAAAGATAAGAATGAACAATTAATGATGCCATAGCAATGACTTGTTTTATGTTTGCAATGTATTTTGTATTTTGAATGGACTCCCTTTTGTTTGCAATGCAATGTTGTTTTATGTTTGCAACACTACTGACATTGTCCATACAAACATTAACAAAAGAGCCTCATTACCACCAAACCACATATAAACTCCAATATAATTGCAACATGACATTAACAAAAGACCATTTGTTCATTAACATTTACAAAAGACCATCTCATTTGGATTGACATTAATACAAAATACCAATCTGTTCATTGACATTAAACTGAACAAAAGATCATCTGTTCATTGACATTAACAAAAGACCACACAGGCCAATCTGTGCACTGATATTAACAAAAGACCACATTTGACATTTCAGTGCACTAATATTAACAAACACCAACAGGACAAAACTCTACAAAATACCAACTGTTGACTTCAAGAGTGTTCACACAACAAATGAAACCTCATTCACTTTGGCTTTTGAGGTGATAAGGAACTCCTCGTTATGAATTTCTTTCCATTCCTTAAACTTGGGAAAGAATCACTTCTGAAACCTCTAGTTGGAGTCAAAGGAGGGAATTGAGAGAGATGAGGAGGGGCTGCACTTGATGATTGTGTGGCTTGAGAGACTTGAGTGGGTTGAGGAGGGGCTGCACTTGATGATTGTGTAGCTTGAGAGATTTGAGTGGGTTGAGGAGGGGCTGCACTTGATGATTGTGTAGCTGGAGAGACTTGAGTAGGTTGAGGAGGGTCTGGAGATTGAGTGGGTTGAGGACCAGCTTGAAAGGAATCAAGATGTATTGTTGTAGATGAACCTTGGGCCTAATAAAGACATAAAAACAAGGAAAAAAATGTGTTAGCTTGACAAAGACATAATTATAGTACTTATTCGGAATTGACCTAACTGACTTAAGTTTTACCCTATAGTAAGTGTCTCCAGAAGGTGAAACAAACAAACCAACACCATTAAGTTGGATGTTTGACTTGTGCTTGGTAGGTCTTCCTCTTTTTCTTGGTTGAGTGGCATCTTCTTGCCTTTCTGCCACCTTTTTCCTTCCATCATTCCCTGTTTTTTTTTTGTACACTCTTGGCATGCTTGGGCCTGCATCAGCTTTCTCTTTGTTACCATCACGTTCAACCTGCACACACAATAATCATTCATCAATTATTGTACTATAGTGAATATACTAACCTTCAAATTAAATGCACTTACATTTTCATCAGTTCCAGAAGTGGATTTTGGATTTTTGCAGCCTCTTTTGTTGTGGCCAACCTCATTGCAATTACCACATTTTTGTACTGTTTTCTTAGAAGTTGTTGCTGAAGTACCATCACCTTCCAACTGCACACACAACAAACAAATAAATTAACACCACTATATTGAATATAGACTCAAATTCAATTAAATGCACTTACATTTTCATCATTTGCAGAAGTAGGTTTTGGCTTTTTGCATCCTTTTTTATTGTGCCCTACCTCATTGCAGTTACTACAAGTCATTTCCCTTCCTTGTCTTGACAATTTCTCATTTGTATCCTCAGTTTGTTTACTTTTCTTCTTTGGCTCCTCATTATGCTCCTTAATTCTATTCTTTTTTGGTCTGCCTGGCATTTTTATGGCTTTAGGAGGTAGCAAAATTTCCTTCCAACACTTGGGCCAATTAGCTTCCCCACTGATAGGCATTAAAACATTTGAGTATGTTTTATGAATACATCTCTCCTGTACCAATCTGAGACAAAGTCCTCTGGATTCCTATCCACTCTATACATACTTGACACAACATGGCAACATGGTATGCCAGTCAAGTCTCATTCCCTACATGTACATGTCTTGGCATCAATATCAACAATAAATCCCTTAGATATGTATGTCACTTCAAACTTTGTGGCCCCATTGTACACTGATTTCCACTTCTTAGCCTCAGTCATATTCTTCTCCAGCCTTTTTCTAATTCTGGGACACAAACTATCCCAGTGCTTAGATATCCAAACCTTTCTTCTTGTTATCCTAGTCATCATCATCACCCTTATGTCCTCAAGCATGTAGATTAAAGGCTTAGACCTAGATAAAACAAAAGAACCAGTAAACCCTTCAGACATGTTGTTCTCACAACTATCACACTTACTATGCTCCTCAAACCACACCTTTGACCACTTGTGCACAATTCTGTTCATCAAGTCCTCATATGCCTCAGCATCAACCTCTTTCAAACTTTCACATGCTTTTTGGTATGCATCTGTGTGTGTAGCTTTTGCAATTTTCCAAAACAATTTCCTCAATTCAACCCCCTTAAATTTCTTAGTCCAGTTAGCACAAACATGTCTAGCACATGCTCTGTGCTCAATTGCAGGCAACAACTCAGAAATAGAGTTCACCAAACCCTGTCAATAATTTTAAATGTCAGTAAACAAATAATTGTATCAAATATGAAATGTAATGCAATTTAAATAAATAAATAAATAATTTGTTAGTGAATGCAATTTACCTTTTGTTGATCACTAATAATTGTCCATCCATGACCATCTTCCATGTCCAGGTCCTTAATCAAAAGTGATAAGAACCATGACCATGCATTCCTGTTTTCAACTTGAACAACTACCCGTGCAATTGGCCACATTTTATTATTTGCATCTCTACCAACAGCTATCAATAACTCACCCTTGATCAACCCTTTCAAAAAACAACCATCAACCACAATAACTGGCCTACATCCACTAACAAAACCTTGTTTAAGGGCATGGAAACAAATATATATTCTCTGAAAAACAGGGGGCCCATTTGGATTAGGCTGATGGTACTTGATTTCAATTGTACTTCCTGGATTTTTCTTCTTCAATTCTTTTCTGTAGTCCCACAATCTAGCATAATGCTCATCCATTGATCCTATTGCATACTTTATAGCTTTCTATTTAGCCCTATGACACAAATTGATATTGACTTTCAACTCATATGTGTTTAAAATTTCAGCAGCCATTTCCTCACAAGTCCAATTACAGTTGTTCCTAATCCTGGTGAAGTACTGTTTAGCTAACCAATTGGATGATAACTGTCTTGTCTTAATGTTCTTTGAACACCTATGCACTGGATTAAGGGACCGTACAATGAAACTATGCTCATTCTGCTCTTTGCTAGCCCAAATCCTCCATGGACATACTACAGAGTTCACACAAACAGCACAAACCCTTACATTTTCATTCTTTATGTATTTCAGATCAAACCCTTTACTAATTGCATAGTTAGTAAGTGCTTCTTTAAATTCTCCAGCATTTGCAAACTGTAGACCAACATGGAAATTCACATCTTTCAAGTCAGATTTTGGGTTAAAAGTTTGGCCTTTAATCTTTTTTTTCTTCCTTTTACTCACAGGTTTATCAGAATCTGTTAAAGATTCAACAACATCACTTGGATTTGACTCAGTTTCAGAAGAATAGAATTCACTTTCCAATGCCATCTCCTCATCAGAATTTAAATTAGGTTGAATGTCATCTGCAGCAAGTTGTTTTTCAGTCCCTTCTTCCCTTTCAATTGATTGTTGTTTTTCAATCCCTTCTTCCCTCTTAACTTCTTGCTGTATTTCTGGCACATCACCACCAGCCTCTTCTTCCATTTCAATTCCTCCCCTCCTCAACTGAGCCAACTCGTCATCACTAGTATCTAAATTACTCCCACTAAACTCATATTCAGTTGATTCTTCATCATTTTTATCTGAATCATTCTCTTCATCATCATTATTTCTTTTTGCATCTTCCAATGATTCTTCCTCACCAGTTTCATTACCTGATTCAACAATTCTTTCTTTCCTCTGACCTTCTTCAACATGCTTTAGATTTTCATCATCAACAAAAGCAGCCTCTAACCAATCATCATTATCATGTCTATTATCATTACTATCCTTCATATGATTTTCTGCACTCTTGTTCTCATTAAGGCCACCCAAACGTTCATTAATAATGTCTACTAAAATGCAATCTTGATCGAGTAAACTTTTTGGATCAAAAGTCATACCATCAGGGCAAGGTAGTCTAGGAATTTCATTACTCATCACAGCTTTATCAACTTCGTGTTCTACGTACATCTCAACCTCATCTGATTCCTTAATCAACCCAATCATCTCTGTAGTCTCACTGTTTGAATACAATCTCTTAACTCTCATTTCCAAAGAATTACCAGGAACCTTGTAGTACATACACTTCACATTCTTATATTTAAGAAGATTACTAACAGCTTTCTTTACATCCCAAAATGATATTGTGTCAGTGTCCCATCCAGTTATATAATCCACTTCACCCCCCAAATAAATCAACCTTTCACTATCACAAAAGCTTCCACCATGATGCAAACAAATACTAAACACTGGCTTTCTGCATGAGATTTATTTATAATTATAATTAGCATACCAAACAATATAACTTAATAATATTGGGGCCCCACTAATACATGAGGCCACCACTAACATATTAATAAGTTACAAACATAAAGTTAAAAGGAGAAAAACACACAAATTTGGGACCACATACACTGCATTGGGCAATACATGGAGAAGACAAAAAGCATAACATGAAAAGCTCAACCATTTGGGACCACATATTACATTAAGAAACACACACACACACATTTGTCTTAACAATATAATAAGAAGAATGACACGCAAACAATATAATAATTGTTGACTTTACACACACAAGCAAGCAAGGCATACACTGCATTGGTCTATACATGGAGACATAAAGCATAACATGAATTAAAAATTTGGGACCACATGCACATTAAGAAACACACACACAAACAGAGATTTAATAAAGCAACACACGCACACGCACAAAATATAATAAGGAAACAGACACATACATCGACTCCATAAATGGAGACAGAAAGCAAACATGAAAAACATATTCAATTTGGGACCAAATCAACCCTAATTTTTAAATTCGATTTTGGAAAAGTATACAAACGACTCCATTGTACAATATTGACACTAATACGTAACCCTTAACCATTTAATAACAATAACGAACGACAATGAACAACAAGAACATCTATGAACTGAAAAAATCAAGAAACCCTTCTTTTTATATAAAAATTGTAAAACAAAATTGACATACCTCGGTCATAGTTCAATTCAGGGAGCTTATTGTTGACAATTTGGTAGTTGAGATGCCTACTTGATCGATTTAGTTGTTAGAAACCCTAATTTATAAACCCTTGTCGTACCTGCTATTGCTCTCTCTCTCTCTCTCTCTCTCTCTCTCTCTCTCTCTCTCTCTCTCTCTGTTATCGAAGTCAAACTAATTAAGTTTACTTTTATTTTTCTTATTATATTATTTTGGCTTTATCAGTATTTCCATCTCATCTTTATTATCCACGTGGATTCAAATTCGTGAACCAGATAAAGGTATTTTGGTCTTTAAAAAAATGAATTAACTTTTCTGTCAACTCCCGTTAAATAAAGGACTAACCGTACGACAAAATGTTGAGTTCAAGTGCCACAATAGGAAATATCATAATGCTGAAACCTAATCAGGAAGAAGTTTCAAGTTCAGGGACCAAATTGTATATTAATCCAAAATATAAACACATTAGAATGGATCTAGAATCATACAAAGGTACAAATTGTTGATCACATTCTGCAACCAAAAAGTTGTACTGCATATCACCCCTCTCCTATCCTAAACCCTCGTGCACGCAATCAACAGAGCTCGACTTTCTCAACAATGAACCGCTCATAGCTGCAGCCGAATTTCTCAACTCATGAATCTACATTCGATATAAGTATTAATATACAAGATGTTGCCCATTAGAGCAAACTATAAAAAATAACGCATCAACTATATTCCAGTACAAATGCAAAATCAACCAGCAGCAGTAGTACACAAGATACAACGCATCCTAGGGGTACCAGAAGGGTTATCATCGTCGTTATCATCCTCATCTTCCTCAATGTAATCACCATTGCTATACTCATGATACAATCCCTCTTCTCTAGACTTGGTTTCTGCCTTTTTCTTGTCACTTACAGAATTGGTAGAATCCATAAGACAAGTCATGTGATAGGCATGACAACAAAAGAATGCAATGACTGATACATTCTGTATAGAGAAAGGATCAAAACACACGCAACACCTTCCCCCTGCTCTTGTTTTCGACTTAACCTCCATGGTTTTCAGGATTGGAGCTCTCTCCATGGAGTGACCAGCCCTATTATCATTCCTGATAGAACGTGTTTCATTTTCTTCATTGCTCAAGTATATTGCACGCCTTGCCTCTTTATAGTATTTGATTAATAGGTTAACACAATCAGCCTGCCAATCAGCCATAAAGATAATTGTCAAGCATTTATCAAATATTTACTGTAAAGAGAGGGAATATGACATGAAAAGGGGGGCAATGCAGAATTACTATGTGAAGCTGGATTGTACCTTTAGTATATCATTACATCCATGTCTAAGAGAAGTTTCTGTCCTGTAGTCTGTGATGATTTTGACTAGACGATCCCTTAGCCTGAAAGGAATGGATGCATAAATGAAGTCAGTTTTGCGAATTTAATATGCTTTCTGTAAAAGAATACCATTCTAGTCTTAGTTGGAAAAAGAGATGTGAACCATTTACTCTAACACAAATGTATCAGACTAATTATTGTATCTCAGACAATTTCCAGTGAGTAATTTAATGCATAACCGGGGAAAAGTAAGAACAAAATGAAAGGTGATAGCCTTCCTGAAGGCTTACAAGGTAACAAGACCCAACTCTCCCATAGGATCCACAAGTTAGCCTATTTACAAAAGGCATGCATCCTGAGAGCTAGGCAAATTCCAAAACCAATATAAAGAACTACACAAGTCAAAATACTAGAATATCTCACATTTCCAGTGTTGCTCCTTTCCATGGATAAGGGAAATTCTCTAGGCCAACAAGCAAACAATCAGTTTGCCCCCACCCCAGTTTATCTCCCATAGAAACTACTTCTAGTTCTAGCTTCTCATCTCATAAATGCATTTGGTTAAGATATCCATCATTTTTTTGTGCACATTCATGTGACAGTCCCCATTTTGGCATAATTGTTTTGTGAACTTGTTTATATTACATCAACTGAAAAAGACAATCTAACCCTGGGCATATATTGAAATCCATTCTCAAAAAGTCAAAGTGTGCAGAAAGTTTCTGATTTTCTTTCTCCAAGATTGAAGAAGACTTGACAGAACTATAGGAATGCCCAACTATGAGCAACTATGAAAAACAACGGGTGCTGATATTCTATTTTTGGAAGCAATTATAAACTTCATTTGTGAGAATCAATCCACATCCATGGGAAAAGTATCAAGCTGCCAAAAAAATGAATACTCCCACCGTTCTGGATAAATGTTCCTCGTTCACAAAGCACAGAGATTAAGAAACGTAATTAATGATGAGAATACCGATTACACGTTAAGTAAACTATTAAAGCTCAAAATATCAGGTAATTCAATATGGCACACTGGTCAAGACTTTACATTTACTCCCTTGGGGTGCTAGTTCAAATCTTCTCAGCAGTATCTCTCTCTCATTAATTTATGTACACTTCCCTAAAACTCTATCATTGGTTTAAGGATAAGAGTGATTAGGATTAGCATTAACTGAGTTCCATTATTCTAAATAGGTGGGTTTCTCTAGAATGTGCTATGTTGATATTAAATGAAGCTTTAAGGGTATATTGGGAAGAATGGTAGAGAATTTGTAATTAAAAAGTCTTTAGGAACATTAGTTACATCCCAAAATAGAAAGTGGAACATTTATCCGGAGGGAGTAATATCTAGTCTATTTTAAGACCTTCACTTATGATAGCATCTTGATCAGAAAAGAGCGTCATGCCATAATTGAGATAAAAGAAGGAAAAAGAACAGGGCCACCAAACAAAGAATGTAGAAACAACAAATGATCACACTACCGAGGTATTTCCAAGCCATTGGGCACCATATTCACAATATAGAGAGGATCAAGATTGCCAACAGTATGTTCCAACAACACACCTACCTGCCGATAAGAAGAAAAATGTATGAGGACTAGCATAAGGAGCAATAAGAGTTGCTGATCATGATCTCTTATGATCTTTCTAATTTAAGAATGAGTCCAAAGTGTACCATTTCAGGTTTGTGAAGACATTGTTTAATAAGTTCCTCCCAAAGTTCATCATCATGCTGCATGCTCACAAATTCTACAGCCTACAGTTATGCTACATCAATTGAGAACATAAACGGAAATATAGATTTCAACCCCATAAAGAGGAATGATATTTACCTCTTCTATATCCCCTAGTTTATTTATGATAACAGCAAGGGCTTGCTTTGAGTTCCCCATTCTTCCAAGAATGAAAACTTGCTCTTTTAACAAATCTCTTCTAACGCAAACTTCGTAAGCCTGATATTGGTTTCAAAGAAATTAACTCGGCATAAAGCACCGATAACGAACTATTGTAATTCCCGAACATTCAGTTTGCAAACCTTCTCAAGCATATAATGCTGACTACTACGAAGAAAAGGAAGCAGCATCTTTGGATCATAATCTGCATAAAGCTCGACCTACATATATGAGCAGAAGGATATAGTTAGGCTATGCAGTAGCAAATGCATGAAGCTGTAGATATCCATCAATGACAATTTTTATTTTTTTTAGTTATTTTTTGGGGGGGTGGGGAGAGGGGGGAGGGCGGGGAGACAGACACACACCAAGAGAAGTATCATCCATGTATACATATCTTCATGTGTGTTAGTGTTAACTATTCCATACAGAGAAACACTTTAAAAACAAAACATGTAGTAAAATATTTACGAAGCATAAACACATAATCCAACATAGATAATTGAACGAGTAAAATTACATCAAAAACTAATAACACATGCATAAACAGGATAAGTTTATCCAGTTGACACAAACCACAAAAATCCTGTATGCCTGAGTTCCACGGATGCCAAGTTACCAGCTGTTCCTGCAACATTTTAGACCCAAAGAAGAGGTCAAGCAAGCCACAACAGTTCCCAAATATGACCACAGAAACCTGCTCAATCGTAACATCTGAACAGTATCTAACATAACGAAGACTAAATGTACTTCTGAAACATCCAAAGAAATCCATATAACTCAAACTTCACACAACTTAACCATTCTGAATAGCATGAACCATGACCATTCCTCTACCAGGTTGTATTTGCAAGGAGCTTGCGGAAAAACAAAACGCTGGCAGTCACCATATTCTCACTTCCTCTTCTGGCCTCTTCACCTAAGCACACATTTCTACACTTTTACCCAGCTTTTTTGGACTCCGGAAACATCAGCTGTACCCCACATGAACAAGGCTGATGCAGGCCAATTTCAACTGACCCACGTGGATTTATTGGCTGAGCAAACCCGAAGCACTATGAAACTCAGGGTGCAGGTTGGTTTAGTTAGTTACAACAGTGCATACTGGAAACACAGTGGACGGACAAAACATTGACTTGAACAAGTCTCATGGTCATCTCAAGAAAGCAGAAGGAAAGCTCTGATCACAATGAGTGCTCCACACATAAATAGAACACAACGGATGATCATGGCCAAGAACTTAAAGCTATCACCACTAGTAAAAAGTTTGGCAAGAACAGCTGTCTACATTGATTTTTGTTAACCAAATTACCATTAAAAATGGATTTTAACATTTCTCATCAGTTATTAGTTCCAAAGTGCAGCCAACAAGCTGCATTGCTTTGAAGTAAAAACACAGATTATTTATTCAATGCATTAATCTGTACAAACTTCACTTAATGATTACCCAAGTGCAGTTCCATGTCGTCATAACCCAGCATACGTACAAGGTAAAAAATATTAAAGACAAGTCTTTTTTGCAGACACTGCTATGGGTTAAAACAAGAAACCAACGAGGACGGTGAAAGACATTTTTCAATTTTAGCTTTTTATACCTGCATATCATGAAAATCTCTTCCAGCATGAGGGTTGACTTCAAATAGTGCATGCAAATATAGATGCAGAAAATATCTGAAATCACATTTGTTTCTAGCAGCCAAAAGTTGGGAAACAACTTCAGATGGAGTAATTATGTCCCTGTGCTGGATCAACGATGGAATTGCACGTTTTGCGTCAATCATCAACAGTTGGCCAACCTGAAAAATAATGTGTAACAGATGGAAAATCCAGATAATCAGACAATCAAGATAGTAGATAGAAGCCCAGAAATTCAGATTATGCTGCTTTTAGTTTTTAGGTTGGTATGCAGCATCTCTTTCTTGGTATTGGCTTCAGCCAGAGCGAAATCAAATTGAAGATTAAATACAAGTTTTTCACCCTATAATACTCCTAAGTCTCAGTAATAGCAAACTACAAGTATGGAATTTTTTCCCCAAAATAGAAAAACTTAGCAAGACATTCGCCAAATTCAGTATAGGTTGTAAAACCGCACCTTCTCACGGACGGCATGGTGTAAGTTATGCTTTTCAATAAATTCAAATACATCCGGCTTCATTAGCTGAACAACATAACATAATAAATAAGTCAACAATGTAATGTTAAGCCAAAGGATATAACTAGGGCTTTCTTTATCAGGTAATCATAATAAATACGATATGGTGGAACTTTTTTCAGGAATGGCAGTTTCAGCACTTACATCAGCATAAAGTGCAAAAGCTTTCTCGTACTGTGCATCAATAACATATAACTCTGCCAATGCCTGACATGGTAAAGTAACTGAGTTAGAGAGATGCAATATAACTCATTTAGATAAATACAGCGATGGAACTACTGGGGTTCACCTCTTTGAGCCCATCAGTAATGGATGAAGTATTAAGCTGGGGCTCTATAGCTGAGATGACAGGCAAAGCAGAATAAATTACTGGAGGCCAAGATTTAATAGTAGACAGAAGATTTGAGTGGAATGATGGATTTGTTGCCAAAGCAACGAGAGATATCTGCAATATAAGAGCATTTAAGACCTTAACTCCAGAACTCGGACATCAAAATCATCAGAAGGAAGATCACATGAAACTGATGCCATTATTGGTTCTAACATACCTCATAAGCAGTATCACGTAGTCGCGGGTTTTCTGTTGGTATGTATGGTACCAATACAGGAAGCTGGCGGAGATGAGCAAAGTGGAAAACCCATCTGTGAGAAGCAACCGACTTCACTTATTGTTAAATAAGATTAGCAGAAGATTTAAAAGCAAAGGGCATTCTGTACCTCTCCCACGCTGAAGCAGATCCTCGCAACAATTTGGGACATAAAGATGCAGCTTCGGCATATTTCCTTTCCACAATCAAATGATCAAGATATCTCGATCCCACCTAAGCAAATAAATTATGACAGTACAATTATCATATATACCAAGTGAGTGCTTCAAAGCTCACAAAACCACCAATCTAGGACTAGAAATTCACCAGACAGGTAAATACATGCAACAACTTTCCTAGCAATTCAATAATGCCCTCTCCCACCTTATTGTAGTTAGCTAGATGAATTCAGTTAATTCAGGCACCCAATAACACAATCCCGTGCCAAATTATGACTTATGGGCAATGACCAGTAAAAGCTTGGTCAGAAGAAAACAATATGTTTTATCATTGTTTGTTTCCATCTATCATATGCAACACAACAATTAAGTCATGAACCAATGTACATTACAGATCACCACAACAATCAAGTCATGTACCAATGTATGTTACAGATTCACCAGCAGGAAGCAGGTCAACGTTCAGAAAGAAAGATACTTTATACAGGAATGGCCCAACAACAGATACAAGACTTTAGCTACTAAGAGAATCTCATATTTGATCTTCACGAAACTTATGCTCTAGGAGTCATTCACCAAAATTACCCCCATTATGATCTTCGCCAAATAAATATTTACTCCCCTATAGTATCAGTCTTTTTCACTTTGGTCCCTGATATATTAATTTAGGCAATTAATAATGTAAGCCTATTTGGCAGATAAGCTCCTTCAATCCATCATCCATTTTTACAGAATGGGTAATGTGTCAATCATGTGACACGGGCCATGCCCCTCTTTTCGTGTCACGTGATAGGCATGTGACTATAACATAATAAATTATTGTAGTCGCTGACAAAGAACATATATGCCAAACTTGTCTAAAGCCAAGTTCAGAAAATAGTCAAGGACCAAAGTAAGAAAAGTGGGTAATTTTAACGAGTATGATGCAATTTGGCTGAATCTTCGGTTAATAGCTATTCTATGTGCTCACAAAACTGAAAGGACAGAAACTTGTGCAATACAATTACAGAAGTAGAATCAAATACAAAGAAAGAAGTTGCAGGTAAGATAAATTGAAAGGACATTGACGCCTTAAGAAGAGAACGGAGCAAACAGATACTTGCATTTGTAAATGTGAATAGATGATATTTACATGTGCATTTCCCACCCAATCAAACCAAAGCAAGTCATGGAATAATAAGATTATAAATCACTCGGAATGAAACAACATGCCTCATCAAGAAGCTCACTCCGCCCCTGCCCAGCTTCAACTGCTGCCAGAGCTTTCTCATGCCATCCATGTTGAAGAAGCCAAGAAATGTGATCTTCTGCATCCCTATATCAACAGCAGAACACATATTTGAAAATTGATGAAATTCAGAGTAAAGTGCTTTTATATGGTACAAGAGAGACTAACGATAATACACCAGCCCTAAGCATCTAAGAAATCAAATTAATAGGAAATATCCATAGTAAACTGAAACATCAGCTCATAAAGGCTCCAGAAAGATTTGACAGAGACAACTTAGTTATTTCCTTGAAGACACTAGTAATTTAGCATATTAATTATCTATGGAAAGAAATGAAATATTCAATTCTTAAGCAATGAATTCACACCGTTAGTTGAATTCTTCAAACTAATGAATAGATTTCACGTCTTATATGATTCTTTAATCTTTAAGATACTTCTACGATCAAAGCGTATACAATACCAGTTTAGTATGTACTATATTTAACTTGAACACAATCTGTTCCTAATGTATGATGTATTACATCTGCACATGAGAGGACTTACCCCCCCCCCTCTCTTGTTTTCAACAAAATCTTCTTTATATGTTTACTTTATTTAACTTGAAAAACACTACAAACATTATTATTCTTATGAGTTCAGATATAAATCATGTTACATTCATAATAAAAATGCACCATGTGTATATAGCATATCACCTAGAATTCGGGAGGATTTGTCTAGTCATGTTTTAAGTTATCCTCCTCATTAAGGGAAGGCAAAAGCTAACATGCGCTCTTATGAATACTTAGAATGGAAAATTATTTCATTACTTACCAGTTTCCCAAGTTTCAATGCCACTAGAGAGAATGTTAAAGACACAAGTTTCCATTAGTAGGTGCTGAAGCTGAGCCCTAAGCCAAACCCTTAATAAAAAAACCCTTTTAACAATATAACGCACAAGTCAAACATCACTTCTTGAGGCAAAAACTCGGTGCCAATAGTACAAGCTGATAAGTATTCAATAT
The DNA here is from genome assembly GCA_016624345.1 of Platycodon grandiflorus. Lineage (NCBI taxonomy): Eukaryota > Viridiplantae > Streptophyta > Magnoliopsida > Asterales > Campanulaceae > Platycodon > Platycodon grandiflorus. The sequence goes on from CM028366.1 coordinate 37,715,412, forward strand.
TTTCAAGATTTGTTATTATAGTCTGCTACCATATTTATCTAAGTTTCAAAAGTACTGCTCTAAAATAATCTCTCTTCATGAATCACAAATCATAATAAAGTAGTACTGATGGAAAGAAAAAAGAAAGAGAAATAATAATATAATAAGATATGTGAAAAACACACTTGATTGCTCATGCTCTTTATGATATAAAGTGGCAATTGGGAGATCTAAGCAAAGCAAAAAAAGAAAGGAAAATCAAAATGCAAAGATCTTTGGTTCTTTGTGGTACCAAGCATGCCATAGATTATTCATTTTTCACAAATAAGCTGGATTTCATTAATTAGGGCCTATTACTAAACGGCAAAGGCCAAAGAGGAGCCTATTAGTAAAGGCTAACATCTAAGAGTTTAGTCATTAAAGAAGTATAGAAGTAAGAGACAGCACAAAGATGATATTTCTATGGGGAGATCAACAATGACATACTCCTATGAAATAGATTGAAGAGTGACGGAATTTCAAGGGATGAAATTATGGTTCATTTCTTAAAGGCAAAAGTCCACATTCTTCGAAAATAAATGAACTGCAACCAGAACAAACCTAGGCTTTGCGACAACTACATCCTTCGGGGATACAATATAGTATTGTGGTTCATCACCAGCTGCCCACTGACCACCTGCATAGCTGCTACCTACATCCATATTCATAAGTATTTTGTGTTGTATGGGTACAGAAACTAAAGATGTTCAAGTGCATTTTACCTGAGAATGGCGCATGAGCAAGAGAATAGTCTTTGGCCTTGTAATGCTCAAATCCATGTACAGGTAAGGCATCTGTTGCAAGCTCATCATTGTTCCAAGTGACTACACGCACTTCTGGTCTCTGAGCATTTCCCTGCTTAGAATAGATTCATACATCTTAGTAAATATACCAGCCATTTTGTCTTAAAAAGGGTAAGGATCATTGTAAACAAAATTTTCCCTATCCACCAGAAAACATTATTTCAGAAGAGGTGGGTCATGCAATTCAATTAAGCACTCAGCCACAAACAATATCCTCAACGTCTCATGATTAAGGTTGGTCAGAAACTCGTGAAAATCAGAGATGGATACTATACAGATTGATAGAACAGAAGATCTTCACAGGACAAATGAGCACCAAGCACGGAATGAATACCTTAGCCGTTGATGAGTAAACCCAAACTCTACATTCTAACATGGATAAGACACTATAATATTATAATATAATTAAAGTTATAACTTAAGAACTTCTTACTTGCTAAAAACCTAAGAGAGGTACTTCGTATCACATAAGATCTGAATGAAACTAAGAATAATTCAGTGAGCTGGGAGTCGGTCCCTGCAACAAAGAATTAGGACCGAAAATTCGCTAGTAACTTACTTCAGAATTTATCAGCGGGGAACAGAGTCATCCCTCAGAAATTATAATTTCTGCTAGAGACTCTTTGACGCGTACGCACCTTTCCTCTATCTAAACTTTAATATTTCATACCTAACATTCATGGTAAAAATCCGATTTTAGTCATCCTTCTAGCTGGGGATCTTCCTTTGTTGTTTTTATTATCACAAGCATCAGGTTGGATGTGTTTTCCTTCATCCAATTGCATAGTTATTCTCCGAATTAATCTTTTGGGCTATAATGTACATCTATTCTCCGTGCAGTTCACTTTACCAAGAAGAAAATGGGTTAGTTACAACTCTGCAATACGTCAAAGCTTAAGCCCTAAATTCGTTTATTCATGGAAGATATGAATTTCTGAAATTTTAATAATAACCGCTAATTAGAACATTATATTATATGTATAACCAATTGTATTTGGATGTGTCTCTCATTTCAACAATGATCGCCGTATATTCTTGTTTGCGCTCCTTCAAACTAGCCAATTTTAGATGGACATTCCCGACTCCCAGTGAGATCAAAAGCTGCTCTCGGGCCTCGTAGACTGTGCAGAGGATGAGGGATTAGATGTGGAAGCCCCAGCTGCAGTTGCTATGGTGGGTTCTCAACTTCATCTAGCTAGCGACTGACTTCCTCTTTTAAGAGAGAAACGGTAAGGGAAACCAGCTGGAAGATCGCCATGTAAATGGTTATAAGATAGTAAGAGAGAACAACAGGAAAAAAAGATTTCAAAGCATCATTTACAATCTCTAACAGTAAAGCTTTACAGTCCGGTAAGTTTTTTTTGAATTATGAGTTCGATTGAATATCCTCAAGCATCTTCATTTTACTTTTCCTTTACGTACAAAAGTCTCCCTTCATCATAAGTGGAGTCCTCTTCATAGGAATTTTGAAGATAAATTACGAAAGTGGTTCTATTCCATTGGAATCTCAGATAACTTCGCAATATGCCAGTTGGGTTTGGCATGTGCCTATCTTCCTTTTTTTTAGTTCCCCTTCTTATTGAAAGAATAGATATTCTGTCAAAAGAGTCAGTGAGAGAAGAAGTTAGATATTACGACAAGGTGTTCACTGAGAGAAAGAACAGCTAAAAGTGAGAAGAGGCTACAGTTTTTCTATATCTTTTTCTTTATTTGATTGAGACCGAAAGTACAAAAAAGTTACCGAGAAATAGAGCAAAAGAACAGAAAATTTGGAGAAACAACTAAAACTAATGGAGCGTTGTTCTCCAATCCCTATCTGAACCTGTAATCGCTGCTTCTCTACATCGAGAGAGAGAGAGAGAGAGAGAGAGAGAGAGAGAGAGAGAGAGAACTAAAACTAATGGAGCGTTGTTCTCCAATCCCTATCTGAACCTGTAATCGCTGCTTCTCTACAGAGAGATAGAGAGAGAGAGAGAGAGAGAGAGAGAGAGAGGACACATAAGTGCTTGATCCCAAATAATTCAAGATCTCCTTTCCATCCAAAAACACCACTCTGCCACAAGCACTTGCTATCATTGTCATTCCCGAAACTTCTAAGCAGCAAGGATAAAGCTCTCAACTAAGCACATACACAATCCTCCCCCAAAGTATCAAACGTAAGTGTAACCTCCAAGCCTCATAACATTAAAGAAATGCTCAAGAGCCACTATAATTACACTCAAAACACCCGTGCGCCTTATAAGGTTGACACCTTTGTATCGCATCAATAGCATTCAACCAATTTAAGCACAAAAAAACAAGAGGAAGCCTTCACTCAAAGAAAACCTTTACTTTCCAAATGAAGAGGCCAAAAGAAGAGAAGGGTAAAAGACCAAATTAGCATTCGGTAGCCTAGGCCATTGGGATCAAACAACCAAGTTCTTTAACAATCAAAAAGAAATTACAGAAAGAATAATACCTAGCGAACACCTAACTCCTCTTTTCTCTATCATTAAGATATTTGAAAAAGAATGGAAGTTGTAAGACATATAGCCTCTCTCCCTCAGAATAAAGCCGGAGGCACGGAGATAGGTGCATTATCAAGAAAAGAAATTTGAAGCTATGAGGAAAGAATAGGCCACCCAAACCCATTGACCACCCCACCCACAAAGAAAAAAAGAAGAAAACAAAATGCAACAAACTCCAACACCCAACAAGAACTCGAAAGGGTTGAAAAAGTGGAGAGCATTGATGGATGAATTTCCATGGGTTTGCATAGGTTACAGAAGTTCCAGTTCCAGCATCCGTCCATTCCTCTAACAATCAAATTTGCTCCTAATGACCTTGCGTCCAAGAGAGTGTGGCCCCAAAGGAAAGCGCCAATGCCATTTCCCAAACTAGGAGTTGTTCTTAAAGACCAAGTTCCTGGTACCAAGATCACCCTTCTCCTTAAGCCATCACACCACATTCCGGGCAAATAAGTGATCCCTACCCTACTTACCAACCCCAGCCCACAGAAAATGTCTCATGATTCCTTCCAAGTTGCTTCTCTATTCTCATAGCAATTCCCAAGAGAGAAACAGAAATTTATCACAGCTGCTAGAAAAGGCATTACATAATCAGGGATAGCCAACTCCTAAGAATAGATACACCCGCGTCCAAGTTCCATGCAATAAATATATCATCTCAAAATCTAGCAACACAAGAGTTTCCCCAGAGTCGCCCCAACATAAGTGAATGGGCATCCCTCACGCAAAAACCTAGAAAGGGAGGCATACTCAGTCAAGGCATGAACATCCATGTAACCCTTGCCAAACTGTACTTAGCTAAATTGTCAAGCCTGAACTAGACTAAAAACTTGCCAAAAGGTTAACATGTTCTTTATAACCCTTAACTTTCTCCGAGAGAAAAAAATCAGGGTAAGACAACTGTTAGACCATGCTTATCATTCATTTATCAAGAACTACAGAATATAATGACTTTTCCAGTGGTGAGCTTCTCTCTTTGTTCTTATCCTTATCTTGCAGAAGGTAAGTTAAGGGCCCTTGTAAGCTTTTTGAGTAGGGGCTTTTTGTGCAAGCGTGTGGGGGAGGGGGTGCGCAGAGGGAGGAACACCCCCCCCCCAATTTGGTTTCTGGGCCTTCTGGCGGTAGAAAAGGTCGGGATGTGTACTGGAATTTATGTACTTATTCTATCTCCGACACTTGCACAGTTGCAAACTCGGTGAATATTCTTTGCAGATTTGTTAAGGAATATGTTCTTCTTTTTGCTGCTTTTTGTGGATGTTGAAGCCTTCTTTTGATCATCACTTTCTGCTTTGCCCTATTTCCTAGGGAATATTTATAGCTTGAACCATAACTTGCTAATATCTAATTCTGTTCTCAGGCACATCTCATTCAAACATCAAATTTACGTATGTATACTTTCCAGGAAGCTCAATTTTACTGTTGAAGTTCATCTGACCATTACCATGCTCCAGGTTCCATGATACAGATCAGCACACCTAAATGTAAATGTCATGAATCCGAGGAGTCAAAACTTGCAGCGAAGGATTCTGAATCATACATGGAGAACTAAAAGCTAACTCCACATGTGGTATCCAATGCTTTGTATAGTTTTATCGATGACTACGAATGCATCAACTAGGCCGGTCCTAATAAATACAATAAGGGGCAATGAGACGCTGCAATATTTAGTACTCCATAAAATCTTATGCATGTTCCACCAGATGTAGGATGAACAGCTATGAAATGTTAGTATAAAACCCGCAGAAGGAGAATCAAATGAGACCAATAATACATGTTGTCACTAGCAATTAAAATAAAATGTCAAGGAAAATCCTGATTTGCCATCTTTGATGCGTTCTTGCGGTTGAAGGTAACAACCCCACCCCACCCCCTTCCAAATCCCACCACACCACTTCAAACTGAAGGGGCTCTTATGACTATACATTTCCCAGGTCCTATTATACATTACTTGATATTCAGGATGAATCTATTTTCCACAGACTACTTCTTTGTTCCTTTCTTTTTCTTTTTTGGTGTGTACTAGGGCTGTGCCAAAAAATCAAAACCGTCCCAACCCAACAAACCGAGAAAAATTATACCGAATAAAGCAAATGAGTTGGTTCCGGTTCTAAAATCCCTGAAAACCAAACTCGCAGGTTGGTTTCAATTTTGGAAAAAATTTGATCCCAAAAAACCAAACCAAACCGGAATCTTTCATTCTTCATGTACACGTCTAAGCTTTAGCATTAGTAACCATTACACTAGGACAAATATAAACAACAACAACAACAACCACCTAAAGCATGTGATTTCTTTCACCCTCTCTACCCATTCTATGCTTTACACTCCCTTGTACAAAGATACACACAGTCTCCGACTCTCCATCACCCATGGCCACCACCATCGAGGCACCGGCAGCCACCTCCACTAGCGGCGGCTTCTAATTCTCCCCTCTCCAACCTATCTCCCATGTCTCTTTTATAGATTCCTAAATCCACCCTACCTTCAGTTCAAAAATCCATGTCCACGACCACCAAATCTACCATTGTGACAACTGAAATTGCCATCCCCTTCTCCAGATCTGCAATCACAACCAGGAGATCTACAACCGCAACCACCAGATCTGTCACCCCCACCTCCAGATCTTCTGTTGGTTGCTGTTGATGCAACTAGATCCTTTCGATCCATACAAATGGAGAAGTTGGCTATATATAGACACTTGTATAGATATGCTCTATTTTGGTTGAAACTTTTGTTTTATATCTCTATTATTTGGAACTCAATGGTGATAGATCCATTGAATATGTTTATTATTTTGTTGCAACAAAAAAATTTTCTTTTTATTTATGGAATGTTTTTCTTTCTCAGCTTTTCCATTCTGATTTTCTTTACTCCTTTGCAAAATTACACCAAACCGAGAATATAGCAAAACCGAGACTCGGTCTTCAGTGATTCCAGTTTGGTTTCAGCTTGTAAGATGTCAGAACCAAGACAGTGGATTCTTCCTTCCACTCCAGCAATTCTTTTGTTGAATTTGTTAATAGCTTTAACCGGACCAAACCGAACCATGAATGCCCCTAGAGGCCTAGACTATTTACACCAAACTCCGCATTTTGGAGCTTGAGTAATATACACTTGCTTACCCGAAACTAATGGTTAAAAGTATTTACAAACATAGATACCTATCGAATCAATGTTTATTTATAGATGTCTTGTATCTTATAACTGTTCAAGAGGAAACTAAAAGATATCTTACCAAAAGTTCATGTGCAAATTCCGTTCATATGTTTCATACCAGATCCAAGCAAACAAGCAGAAAAATATTTTAATAATCAAAGATATGATATTACAATTGTGATTCAAAGAGAAACCAGGTTAAAAGTTCTTCCAATTGGTTAGATTGACCGTGGTAAACTCAAGCGCATAAGCATACAGCCAAAGGGTGTGTCTCATGGGCCTAGACGCAACATGAAACTCCAATAACACGGATTTGTAATATTAATTATCATATGAAAATATGCCCTTTGTTGCGCTTATTCGAGTTGCATTAACACTCATTTGCAGCATGATGATAAGTCCATTTTGAAACATCATGTGAGGTTAGAGACAGGATTCTCCGGCACTTCAGATCACGAAGTCACAAATACATACCTGGCGTGAAGGAACACTGCTGCTAAAGTCCTTCTCACCATCTTCTTCCCCGGGTATATAAGCTAGAATAACCAAGGTATCACCAAAGGGTGCAATTCCTGAAATGAAATAGCTGGTTTGAAAAGATGCCACGATATCAACCTGGTTCATACTGGACACTGGAATTTGCCTATATGATCCATTGGAGCCTTTATTCTGATTTGTTCTTATAGCTGCAATTTTCACTGCTGTTCCCCAGCCAATGACCAAAAGTGTATCATCCTGGATTCAGAAGAAAGGCAATAAGACATGAAACATTCTACCAAATCACAGTATTAGAATACCCTTCTGTTTATTGATAGACAGGCACCAGATGAAGAAAGGAGCAAATATGGTGCTGCAGCTCTTTGAGGCTGTCATGCAAACTGCAGCATTTCTAATTGCACCCACTTCTTGCTAGCGTGCATCCTGAAATTGGAATACTCCAATCTTCTACTAACCTGCCAAACTAAGTGAGGGAGTAGAAGCTCAGGGCGTGGGCTTCCTCGAGGCCTCTCAATAAATGTTATCCGCTGATCATTGGCAGCATCGTAAACTTTCACTCCGGCATCATTAGCCCAAGCAATAAGACTTGTTCTCCACTTGACCGCATGAATTGGACCTTCGCCAGAGTGCAGAACCTACAAGAGGATATGTACTTTTCAGAAAGTATGAACTTTCAACTAATAAGAGGAAAATCAGAAAGTGAGAAGGCACAAAAAACCTGGTCACGGTAGCCTATCCACTTTTTCATATTAAAATATAAATGACCAGCCAAACCACCAGCAACAAATCTTCTAGATGATTTCCTAGCATAATCGGGATCTATTGCAATGGCCTTCATCGGGCGATGATACTCAAATTTCATTTTCTCATCAGTGAAAAGACTGTTAATTACAACAGATCCATCATCTGAACAGCTTCCAATGTACTCACCATCTAAGTCAAAGCAAAGATCATTGACCGTAGCAGTATGGGTAGGGAATTCCTTTACCTGTACAAAAAGAAGTGAACTTCATATAAGGCCAGTAACATAATTTACTGCAAACACAACTCCCCAAAAGAAGATGCAAACATATGTTAGCCTTAACAAAATTAAAACTGCGTGAAAGTGGTTCATTTTGACTGCATATCGATAGATGCCTTATATGAAGTTCACATAATATTATTACGACACTTACGTAAACAATGACTGCCTAGGTTATTGCAAGATTCCAGCCAATGAACACACAATTATTTCAAATGCAAATGCATCTTGTAGTTCTTTTCTTAAACAGAAAAAGCATACTTGAATACTTTTTCTAAAGTTTGACAACGAGATGATTCTAGCCATACATCCAGGAATCTCCCGTCATCACCTAACATTTCTCAACAAGATCTTTCATGGCATACATGTATGGAATGCTATATGTGATCTATTGGCATACAATGCATGTCTAAGAACATGGGCACATTGGTATTCTCCAAAGGAAACAATGATTGGACAAATAAGGGTATGAACTGTTATCCAACTCATCTAAAAGCTTAAGTTCTATATTGCATTCTAATTAGATTTTTTCATCCTTTTGCTCCTTAGTTGTCTCTTCAATATTAGTTTGGTAATCCTTAGTTCTTTACTTCAGTGGATCTTCCTTATGATCTTCTTCAGCATGCTTCAAGAAGTTGGTCCTGGTCCACTGATTCATTGACTTCACCAATGTTTTTACTGTATATGATAGAAACAGATTACTTAACAAAACAGCAAGGGTTTTATATCTCTTCATCAAGTGCTATGGGGTAAGCCAAAACCAAGAAGAAACCTGAAAAGAACGCATAAAGGGAAAATATTATCTTTTAATCTAAATTGGTTCTTGTAGGTCAACCATTCAAGAACCTGTCCAGTTCAGTAGGCCAATCCAAATTTCATAAAATAAAAATTAAATAAAAACAGGGTTAGAAAAACTAGTTCAAATTTTGTATCAGGCTAAACTGAAATATCGAACCCATAACTCATATGTCAGGTCGATTTGATTGTTAAAATCTGCATGGATCCCTTCTCCTTTGTAATGTGTCTTTATGGCTAGGGTTTCAGCAGAGCTACACACAAAAAAATAACATTTCACGGCAAGGCAAGACGACTCCTACAAGGGCGGTGATTACTTGAGACCTCATGCAGTGTTGGAGACAGATCTATTGACATGGATGGAGGCGCATGAATGCTTTCTCAAAGGAGGAATGGTGAGAGTTTGGCAATAAAGTATCACACCAGTGAGCTTCTAGAAATGGACAGTCTTGAAGCTTGATCACGGAATTCGCAAATTGAATGTGCATGTTAAAAAGCAGCCATCGGTTGCAAAGGTTCAGAACACGCTTTAATGATGATGCAGCATAATACCGGTATACACGAATGATGTTTCAGAGCGTTGCAGTGGCGAGGCATAATACATGGAACGCTTGGGATCCCATGCATATGGTGCATAGTATGACAGATTGGTTACCAATGATGGCTATGCAGGAAGAGAAAGAATGTAGATTCTGATCTACAAAAATTGCTGGATAATCCACATGAGTGGCCAATTAGCAACTTTACACACACACACCAATCTCCGAACATAACCAACTACAATCTACATTGAAAACAATGTCACTCCCAAATAAACCATAACACCAAATTCATCTACTCATTCAAATTCTAAAACTTATGTCCAAAAGCATTTTCAGAAGCACGAAGGTCGAGCTTTCCACCTAAAAGAGCAGTGACACTTGAAGCCGGTTCTACAGCCAAAAAGGCACTATCCATTTAATGCCACATAACACAACACTTTTCAAACACGATTTCTCAAGCGAACAGAACTTTGATAAAGTTCGATAATCACTTTCCACTTCCTAATGCCGTAAATCTTCCTAACATTCCGGTTTCAAATGGCGGTAAATTTATTACAACCAATTTTAATACAAAATTCCAGATCTCACGTGCAAGTTGAACCACAATTCTCTCCATTCAACTAAATTTCTCAACGAAAATTCAATCAACTATAAAGTAAAAAAAATGACGCAATTCAATTAAAAAAGGTAAGATCAAAACAAACCTGATTGCCGAGGAAATCAAGGATATGGATGTAGCCATCATGAGTGCCGAGCGCGATCATACGTTCAGCAACGGCAACACAAGAGGTAGCATCACTTGATAGAAGCGAAGGCACACTCCCTCCCATTCTTTGATACTTGAGACGAGGCTCGTCTTCTTCTTCTGCTTCTCCTTCCTCATCCTCCTCTTCGGTATCGTCTTCTTCTTCTTCTCTCTCATCGTCGCCTTCGATTCCATTGTCCGACGGCTTTGGAGACATTTTTTTTTTTTTGTCGAATTGGGGAATGATTGAGGGAGAGAAATTTGAGTGTGATTTGGTTGAGTGAGATTTTGGAGCTGGCCTTGTGTTTTTTACTTTTTTTTACTTTTTTTTTTCTTTTGCCTTTTTCTTTTGCCTTTTTCGTTAGGGAATTGCTATTCCAACCCCCAAAAATGCTAAGTATATCCATTTACTTAGTTCACCCCCCTTCAAACATTATACCACCTATATTACTAAGTATACCCCCATTTTTTTCCTATTTTACCCTTTAATAATAAACCCTCAATTCTTCTTCTTCTTTTTTGCTTCTTCTTTTTCTTCTTCTTCTTCTTCTTTTTTGCACTATTAAAAGATGAAATCAAGATCTAATTACCAAGGTACCATCAGATCGCCAACACTCAATCTAAATTGCAACAAATCTGAAGCTGCAGATCCAAAATAGAAAGCAAAAGAGATCGAAACAGAGAAAACAATAAACAATGACAATCACAAACAATGAATTTAATCCAATCAAAAATCAAAACCAAGGCTAATTCCAAACCAATCAAAAAAGATCTAACAGCATTTCCTCCATCTCAGGTCATGTCCCCATCATTTCACCGCGGTCTCCGATTTAGTTGATGCAAGGCGAACATAGTGTGCGGCACCCCCGGCCGCACACCCTAAGGAATGTGCGGCACTGGTCCGCCGCACATACCTTAGGGCGTGCGGCCGGGGGTGCCGCACAATATCTTAGGGTTCTTAAAAATTTTAAGGGTAATATAGTCTTTTAAAATTGTGACAATTTTGTAATAATGATAAGGGGGTATACTCAGCAAAATGGGGGGTGGGAATAGCACTGCTCTATTTATAATAGTATAATTTATTTTTGAAGTGTTTAATTTAATTTATGAGGAGATAAACTACTTAAAGCACGTGTGAGATTATAAGTTATAAACACTAGTCATGGTGCTTATTTCTACGTTTCAAAAATAATAAAGTCATCTTTTTTAATAAAACTTAATAATAATAATAATAATAATAATAATATAAATAATAATATTAATAATTAATAATAATAATAATAGTAGTAAATAATAATAATAAATATAATATTAATAATATTAATAACAAGTAATAATAAGAATAAATAATACTCATAAGTATTATAATAAATAATAATATTATTAATAATAAATTATACTAATAGTAATAAAAATAAAATAATACATAATAATTTTAATAAATAATAATAATTTTAATTTTTATTAATAAATAATAGTTGTAATAAATATAATAATAAATCAATAATAGTGAATAATGATAATAATAAAACAAAAATAAATATTAATAATATATATAGTAATAATAAATATAATAATAAATAAATAATAATAATGATGCAAAGAATATTTAATGATGAGGGTATTTTAGTCTTATATTTTAATTCAGCACCTTTTCAGTTTATCAATCAAACAGTCACTCTAACTTAAGACCGCTCATTAGCACTTTGAAAAGTTAAATCAAAAAATACCAGTTCATGAGTCATTAGTCATAAATTATTAGCTATAAATCGATTATAAATCATTTCTCATCAACTAAATCAAATGGGCCCAAAGAAAGTGGGGGTGATGAAAGATGATGGCTACATCCCCACATATCCCTGCCGGTACTTTACTAAGGCCATGTACAATGAGGGAGCAAATTTTGGGGAGCTTATCTCCTTTTTCTACCATTTTATTATAAAAATGTCATTAAGCTATCCATTTAAGTTATTCAATAAAAACATTCTTTTAACAATGCACAAACTCTAACAAGTTTATATATCACACCATCTTTATCTTCATTTAATTTAATATCTTTATATAAAAATAGAGAAACACATGAAAAATTTGTAAAAAAATAAGTTGATCCAAATGAAGCAAACTAAGTTTCTATTTATAAATAAAAATGTATACTTTAATACAAAAAAATTTTATAAAAACATTTTTTTGTGGTTAAAAAATAGCCAAAAACTGGAAATAATCAAATTTGAAGAGATGAAAATGGAGGAAAACTTAAAAACTTTGTAAAAAATTGATCTGGTATCCAAATAAAGTAAATCAAGTCTCTATTTATAGATAAAAATATGTACTTTAATACAAAAAAAAAAGTTTTTTTGTGGTCGAAAATGACCAAAAACAGCAAAAAAACATTTTATTATAGTGCCCGTGTCAGGCGCTTCAGTGCCGTGTCAGAATTTTTTTTTTTTTTGAAAAATCGATACCAAAACGACGTAGTTTTGGTGTCTTTTGAGCTTAAACTACATCATTTTAGAGGAATTTTTTTGAAAGACACGTTCTAAGCTCTGGGAGCAAAATTTGTACCTCAATCCAATTTTAAGCTCCCAAACTATTCGAAAGCTACCCTCTTGATCCCTTGTTGGAAGCCATGATACCCAAATGATCCCCATTTGATCTCTCGTTATTCATGCTCTAAATATCATAGTACAGGTGGCCTTTTTATAGTATTAAACCATTTTAGCTTTGGGAAAATTATATAAATAACCATCGTACTATTGTTTGGTAACCGATTTGACCCCGTACTCCCAATATCCTAAATCTAACTAACCTACTCACGAATTGAGTGCAATGCAGTCCATTCGACTAACGGCCATCCATTTTTTTAACGGTTGTTCACTCTTCATCATATTCTCTTTCGAGCTAAGACCTTTATCGTCAAAACTTTTTCTTTCGAGCCAAATTTCAGTATTCAAGACTCCAATGACTAGATCTGAACCGAAATCCAACTCCTTCAACAGGCGGGTCGGAAGTCTTCAAGCCCAAAAACTCAAAAGAACGCATGGTATGCACGTGACGAACTTGGATACCTCTCATAAAATGCCTTACGTAGACCATATCTGTAACCCAGTTAAAAAATAGGATGGAGATTTAACGACCGTTAAAAAAATGGGTGGGCCGTTAGTCAGAATGACTACATTGCACTCAATTAGTGAGTACATTAATTAGATTTAGGATATTGGGAGTACGGGATCAAATCAGTTACCAAACAATAGTACGATGGTCATTTATAAAATTTTCCCTCTAGCTTTCTTTTAGAAATATCTTCATATGGACTTTACCTCTCCACAGTTTCTTAAAGGTGAGCGCTATTAACACCCCTTATTCCTCTAAATACACCCCAAAAATTAATTACATAAATAACGTCATTTAAAAAGATGTTAATACCCTTTACCCTTTTTTTATTTCCTTCTTCTTCCCTTCCCCTCCCCTTTCGCTCTCTTTTCCTCATGAAACTCCATGAGAACGTGCTGGAGCTGAGCCCCCCCCCTTATTTTTTTCCAGTCTTTCCTTCTTCTCCTCCCCTTTCCCTTCTCTCCTTCTTCCCCTCTCCCAAACCCACCATCTTTTTAAGAAAATTTGAAGATTTCTTGTTCGGCCATGGTTGACCGAACAACCGAGTGTTGTTCGGTTAGCCCTAACAACACTCGGTTGTTCAGTTAGCTCTAACAACACTCGGTTGTTCGGTCAACCATGGCCAAACGAGATTTTTTTTTTCGGCGGGAAGCTTAAGGCCCCTAAGATCTCACATAAAATAGGAAAGAGGTAAGGCTTTGACATATCGGCTGAAGAAGGATGGGGGTTAGAACTTGTTGAGAATGGGATGGCTCGATTACCCAGGCAAGAGGCCAGTTCCCAGGGCAGGAAGTAGGAATTGATTGGACCTCAAAAGGGGGTGCGGCCGCGGTACGGACTATTCGGGATTTTGGAAAGCATGTGGCCGCATAGGGCGTCCGCATGGAACACTGGAATTTATGCATTCGCGTAAAGCGTCCGCGTAAGGATTCTGGAAACCATGCGGCCGCATAGTGCGTCCGCATGGAAGTCTTGCAAATCGTATGCGGCCGCATAGTGCGACCGCATAGCGACGGGTTTTAGGGTTTCTATTGTATTCATATAAATAGTTGTATACCTAGAACGTTTGAAGGTGTGAGCCTCTAATAAAATTTCGACAGTCCGTTGGCCCCAATCTCTCTCTTCTTTGTGATTGATCCTATTATACTCTGTTAATTTGTTTGCTAGTCTTCCGCTGTGCACAACAGAACTATTCTGAATCTTGTCAATTTTTGACTGAATATGACGATGGTGATTGACGGAAGGGTTGGGGTTGTGGGTTAGGGGGTGGGGGTTGCAGGTTAGGGCTGAAGGGTGGGGGTTGCAGGATGGGGGTGGTGGGTATATTGAGAAAAAAAGGATTATATGGGAAGGGTAAAATAGGAAATATAGGGGGTGTATATTAAGTAATTATGTTGGTGTGAAACGAAGGTGGTGGGTGTATAAAGAGGAAATAAGGGTGTTAATAGCGCTCCCCATTCTGAAAATGAGTTACTTTCTCCGATACTATTTTTTTTAGAGTTGTTATTTACTCCCCAAATTTACTAAGCACACCCCCTCATATATTACAAAAATGTCATTATAAATTTTGACTTAAATGCCCTTATTTATTTTTCATTTTTTTAGGTTAAAAAAAATTTTAATTACTGTTCGGCTGCCCCTACCGAACACAGCTAAAGTTGTTCGGTAAGAGTTGCCGAACAGCCATAGTGATGTTCGGTTAGTGGGGTGCCGAACACCACTATGGGTGTTTGGTCACACAGTGCTAAACTACTTTTTTTTTTTAAATATTTAAATATTTATTTGGAAATTGGTCACTTTACTTTTACCCAAAATTCATTAAGCTCACTGTACTTTTTTTTTTTACACTTTAATCACTCTACTTGGACTAGAGAATCAATAAGCTCACTCAATCAATGAGCTTATTGATTGAAAAAGTCCAAGTAGAGTAATTAAAGTGTGAAAAAAAAAATAGTAAAGTGAGCTTATTGAATTTTGGGTGAAAGTAGGGTAACAAAATTGGTATTTAAGCCAAAACAAAAAAAAAACAAAGGGCAAGAAGAAGGCTGGAAATGCTTTAAAGGAGAAGTGGGCGCCCACGTCTCGGGCCTTGTGGGGTGGTTCTGTTGTTTCCAAATCTAGCTCCAAAGCCTTGTGGATTTATTTGGAACGTGGACATGTTTCATGTAGAGGTGCTGGGTTCCTGACAACAGAGAGATGCTTTATCTGAAATTGTGAAAATGCTTAAGGATCCACCATCATCAGTACCCTCTTTAGATGTGAAAGAGTGTGAGTTTGACTGGTAGAAGGGGGAGACGGGTAGGGGTGTGAAAGAGGAAGAAGGGAGGGGGTAGGCGGGCTTGACCCGGGGGTGGGGGTGGGGGTGTGAAAGAGGAAGGAAGGAGGGGGAGGCGGGCTTGACGCGGGGGGGTGAAGGAAGATAAATAGTATGGGTTTTGTTTTGGGTGGGGGTGTACTAGAATGATAGGTTAATTTTGAGGAAAATATTGGTAAGGGTAAAATAGAAAATTAGGGGGGTGTACTTAGCATTTTGACAGGCCAAAAATATTGGGTGGTGTACTTAGTAAAGGGGTGTACTAAATAAATTTGGGGTATAAATAACAACTCTCTTTTTTAAAAAACTTTTTAAAGTCAAATCGATTGCTTTTTAAATAAAACTTAAATTTTACTTTTTTAAGAGAATCATAAAGTATGTAATTATAATATCTAATTTACGTGTTTTATGGGGGGTGAAAGAGGAGGAATAGTGTGGGTTTTGTTTGGGGTGGGGGTGTACTTAATAGGATAGGTTAATTTTGGAAAAAATATTGGTAAGGGTTAATAGAAAATTAGGGAGGTGTACTTAGTAAAGAGGTGTACTAAGTAAATTGGGGTGTAAATAGTAACTCTTTTTTTAAAAAACTTTTAGTCAAATCGATTGTTTTTTAAATAAAACTTAAATTTTACTTTTTTTAAAGAATCATAAAGTACGTAATTTATAATATCTGATTTACGTGTTTTATATTTAAAAAAATAAATGTTAAATTTTTATTTAAAAAATAGAAAATTTAGCAACAAAAAAATCAAATAAGACAATAATTTAGGAACGGGTGAGTTGTATTTATTTTTTGAGGTTGTTTAAGAAAAAAAATAATAACTATTATTTATTTATTTGTATAGGAATATTTTTTATCATTTTACTCTTAATTAGTTTTTTACTCTAAATTGAATCTCACTAATACATGAATATTATTAAAGAACTCACAATATCTTAATATTTATAATAGTGTCAATTAAAAAAATTTAATCTATTATAATAGTCAATTAAAAAAATTTAATCTATGTACTGAGTCAAACAGAGCCATTTTTTTATGCACAAAAGAATTAGTAATAAATATTTCTCATCTCAAAAGAATAGTTTTATTTGTCTAGTCAAACTTGTTAAACTAGATTGTATTTCACTTTGTTTATACTTCGTTGAATCGTGCCATAAATATATCCATTTTTTAATGAGATTATTTTTTCAGGACATACCAAAGAGGAAAGTTGAATTACACCCCATATTTCAGGCAAAGAGTCCACTTTTCTTTTTTAAAAGTCAACACGTGACTAAATCAAATAAAAATATTACATATTTTACTTATGTTTTAAGAAATAAAATTTTATTAATTGAAAACTATCTTAAAAATATTATAGATTACAACTTTTATAACTTTATAAAATCACTGAATTTATGTTAATAAACGGTGAAAATTTAACTACGTTGACCAAAAAAAGTCTAAAGTTGACTCTTTGCTTGGAATGGATGAAGTTTTTTTTTTTGTAATGAAGAGAGTACAATTTAACGAGTTATACTTTGTTGAATATTAAATTATTCTCATTTATATTTAAGTTAATTTGTATTGAAAATCTTATTTTTATTAATTATTTAGTGGTCAATTAATATTGTAAATCTACTTACTAAATTTGATTAGGCTATGTTTGGATAATTAATTTCATAGCTCAGAATTGAAATTGGAAGAACAATTTGAATTCTGTGGAGCTCAAATTGTTCATCAAATTCCAATTCTAAAGCTTGACATTGAGTAGCCTACTTAGGGTTAAGTTTTTAAATGAGAATCGCTATTTCACACCCCCCAAATTACTAAGTACACCCCTTCCATTATTACAAAAATTCCATTATAAAACTTGACATATTTGCTCTTTATTCGATTATTACAAAAATGTCATTAAAATGATCGGTCGAACCGAACACCTTTAAGGGAGTTCGGTCAGTACCCACCAAACAAATCTAAAGTTATTCGGTAGGTACGGAACACCCCTAAAGGTGTTCGGTCAGCGATTGCCAAACATCATTAAAGTCGGATTTAATGGAGGTTGAAATAAAAATAGAATTTTTTGGGGTGTGGCTTTGTGGGTTTTGATTTGTTGTTAATGCACTCAGGCAGTGGATTTTTGAGTATTTGTAAAGAGGATTTTGTTGGATGGAGATTTTGCAATTTTTTTGGGGGGAGAAAATGAAGTTTATGAATCATGTGTGTGTGTGTGTGTGTATGAAATTAGGGAGGTTGCAGGAAAGGGGGAGTGTGTGTGTATGTGTATGTGTATGTGTGTATGTGTGCATGAAATGGCAGGAGATGAAGGGAGAAAGGGGAAGGGGGAATGACGAGGAAGGGGGTTGCTCACTACTGCTGGGGGAGGAGAGGGAAGGGGGAATGACGGAGAAGGAGGAGGAAGGTTGGGGAGGGAGGAGGAAGGTGGGGGAGGGAGGAGGAAGGGAGGGGTAAAATGAGAAATTGAGGGGGTATACTTAGTAATTAGAGGGGATTACAATTTATGTGGGTGGTGTACTTAGAAAAGGGGGTGTACTTAGTAAAATAGGGGGTGTGAATAACGATTCTCTTTTAAAATACTATATGACTAGAGAAGGCGTCCTTAAGAGAGAGAATTTATTATTGAGAGGAGGTTTTGAAGAATGTTGTGAGAGCCATAAGTGGAGTGTCTGGCCCATTAGTTTAAGCCATAGGAAAGATCCTTGTTCACCATCAATTGATATGTAGGACAAAGGTGGGAGAAAAGATGGATTATTGTTTATATTAACGTACGAACGAACGTTTGTTCGATTACCATTCAAATGGACGGAACAAAGAAAACAAAGGAGAAAACTCCTCCAATTATTGGCGCACCAACAAGAGATTTTTATTAATAATTCAAAACGTGTAACAAAACATGAACAAGATCCCCTTTTATATAGGTTTAAAGACTCAACAAGATAACTCCTAAAATAACTCCTAAACTTTATGAAAGGAAACTAGAATCCTAACCAAAACGAAAAAATATTTGACTCTAAATTTTACTCTAAATAAGGAAAATTAGTAGAACTTTAATGCTAATTAAAATTGGAAACAAGAATTTCTCTTTTTTTTTTTCTACTTTTTTTTCTTTTCGTTCGGATTACTTAAACTCTGTTTAGGCCTAACTTCAAGGAGTAAAAACAGTTTAAAAATTTCATGAATACTCTATTATTTCAAATAACCAAAGGCCAAGGGAATGAAATGTGCACTATAGAACCCGATAAAGTCATCCAAATTTTTCAAGAATCAATTCATGATGTAAAGTGCTCAAGGAATGGAGATTCAAAGTTCAATCAAATATACCAAGCTAAGTATTTAGACAAGTGCACATGCATTGCTACCCGAAAATGTCACAAATCAAACAAAATTATCATCATTGGCGGAAGTAACCACGCCTAGCCAAGACTCGCAAAATGATTTTTGAAGATTTAAATGAATTATTTTGTTCGGCATGGCATAAACGGTAGTGTTGGAACCATCTTCATCATTCGTTAGATCAACAATTATTGAGCTACTTGGGCCCGTGAATAACAAAAATTGATACAAACGATAGTGTCCCATTTTTTGAATTGGCATTTTAGGTGGAAATTTTGTTTATTATTGAATACATATAAAAATAAAATGAATAAGTAAAAATTACTTTAATAAGTAATCAGTTTACATACCGTTTGTGATATTCGATAAAGGAGAAATTGAAGTCGGACATATCACACTTTGAATAGAACCTCTAATACTATAATGTTGCGAAGAAATATTTTCAGCAAAATAATTTATATACAACAATTTAATTAAAAAATAACAAATACAAAAAAAAATATTATAAAAAAGGACGAAGTTGGATATTGCACGAGCCTGGACAAACAGAAAAGGCCAATCAAAAAAATTTAGCCCAACTCTTATATAATATTTTATAGATGTTACATAGGCCCTATAATTTGTAAGAGGCTTAATTCTCAATTTTATCGCTCTATTATCGGAAAAGGTCTGATAGGCTCACTTTATAATATTTTTTCACAGATTAATAACTATACTTTACAAAAGGTAATACGTTAGTCACTTGGTCGGTTATCCCTTCCCGAACACCATTGTGGTGTTCCTTCAACCATTCCTAAACACCACTGTGGTGTTCCATCAACCCTTCCCGAACACCATTGTGGTGTTCCATCAACCAGTGTCAAACATAATATAACAAAAATTAACAAAACTCAACAACATACATTGCAAATAAAATGATATTTAACACAAAAATTGAAATGAAAATGCTATTTAAAGAAACAAAATGGAAAGAATTTCATACTTAGGGCCTTCCTCATTGTGAAATCAAAGTTCTTCCTTTTCTTCTTCTTCCTTTTCTTCTTCCGATTCTCCAAACTTGAAGATGGTTGGTGGTTCTTCTTCATAAACGTTCCTTTGTCTTCGGGGTAATGTGGGTATGAGTGGAGGGAGGCTGCGTTTGCCGGGGGGTGGGAAGGAGTGCAGTTTCACTCTTCCTTCTTTGCCGTGAAATGAGTTTTATTTATATTGGTGCATTTCGAAATAAGGGTGGGTGTGATGATATTGGGTCGGTGTATTGAAAGAGAAGGAGTGATTTAATTAAGAGGAGTAAAATAAAAAATATAGAGGTGATGTATTCAGTAATTATGTCGGTGTAGAATTAATATATGGAGTGTATTGAAAAAATGAGTGTATTAAAAATAAAATGAGGTGTTAATAGCGCTCGCCTTATAAGTTTCAGCATTAGTTTCCTTAGTTCAATTAGGAATTTAGAGTTTCTTTTTGTGATTTGTAGTAGTCTTCGGACCCTTACTGTTAAGCTTTTTGCCCGGTTGTATTATTATTTGAGGTTATGCTCCTTTTTCCCCGTATTTGAGTAAGGCTAATTGTTCCCCTCTTCAAAATTTGTCAGGTACGTCCCTGTTTCCTAAATGCGATTGACTGTGCACCAAACCACCCAATATTGGGACTTCAATCATTGGGCGTCTAAATTTAGGATTTTATGAGATTCCTAGCTTTATTCAATTTTTTTAATAGAGAAAATAAATTTTACTCCCATTATCCCATTCTGAGAATCTATTTTATAGATCCATTATGGGAAAAGTTAGTAAAATAGGAAAAATGGCTCAGTTTGGAAAATAGAGTAACATATTTATGCTCATAAGTAAACTCTTATATGCATGGGACTGCTCTCTTGCAACAGATGGCCTGGAAAAATATAGATATAGACACTCCTCCATCCCCCCCAAAAAGGACTCCAACTTCCACATCCAAAACTTTTTGAGATCAATTTCTCCTATTTATTTTCTTAGTATTGCACTAAAACACAATTTTCATATGACACAAACGAACAAACAGAAAATCTATGCTACGGCAACCATAAAATCCAAAGGGGCATTTTTTCAAATGCACAAAAAAAAAAAAAAATTGAATCAGAAATATTAAACAAAAAATAAATAAACCGCAAACCTGAGAGCCCCAACCAATAACACCATTCTGCTTAATACCCTTGAAAGGGTCCTGCATCAAGTGAAACAAATCCCTACCTCCCCCCACAATATACTACAAAATCACAACCGACCGTTATTAGATACAAACATATGCATATACAGAGAGAGACAAAGAGAAGAGAAAAAGAGAGAGATAGAGAGGGGGAAAGAGATGACGTCATCAACCAGCAAGGTTAATCTTCTCCTACGTGAAGACAGAGGTTTCAAAATCGAGGAAGGGCGGGGGCTTAATCGTGGATGTAGAAACCACGCGAGCGCCAAGGGCTGAGCCAGTCATGCTGGAGAAGGCTCTAAATTTGAGGGATTTCTAGGCTGATTTTCTGCCACCAATGACATTGAGACCTAGAGTTTTGGGGGTTGCTTTAGGCTATTGGAAGAAGGCGAGGCGATGAGGATGCTTTAGGCTATTGGAAGAAGCCGATGAGGAGGACAGTATAGCTGTAGCGGCAATGGATGAGAGAGAATGAGGGTTTTTTTCTTAGAAATTAGAGAGAGATGGGTAAACAAGGGTGGAATTTTTTTTGGGAATTGCTATTCCAACCCCCAAAATTGCTAAATATACCCATTTACTTAGTTCACTCACCCTTCAAATATTATACCACCTATATTACTAAGTATACCCCCACTTATTTTCCTATTTTACCCTTGAACAATAAACCTCAAATTCTCACCCACCCAAATTAAAATACTATCTACCCAACCCACCTCCCTCCCAAAATTAAAATACTCTCCATTTCTCTCTCTATCATCTAATTTCTATCATCTCCATTTGTTTTGAAACTTCATCTACTTCGACTTAGCTTCCTAAAAATTGCCCAAAGTCAAGCCACTACTTAGGCTTGAAACACGCATTTTGGTTAAATTTTTTAATGATTTTTTGAATTTTTTGGAGGAAACTGCGAACGGAGTGTGCGGCACCCCCCTGCCGCACGCCCTAAGGAATGTGAGGCACTGGTCCACCGCACATACCTTAGGGCGTGCAGCCGGGGGTGCCGCACATACCATTAAGCGTGCGGTAAGGGGTGCCGCACATATTTTAGGGTTTTCAAAAATTTTAAGGGTAATATAGTCTTTTAAAATTGTGGCAATTTTGTAATAATGGTAAAGAGGGTAATACTCAGCAATTTTGGGGGTGGGAATAGCACTGCTCATTTTTTTTTTACTACAAAAAATAGTTTTACGAATAAATGGTTTTTATTTTAGTACTTCCAGATTTGCGTCATAAAACCATGTGCAATTAATGATAACTTCAATTCCGGTTTTCAAATAAAAAACAGTGTGCCAAAGCTAAATAGGATAGTGTTCATTTTTGGAAAGTTTATTTTGACAGGATCTTTCCAAAAATGGAGACTATCTTGTTTATATATATAAATATATAGACATTTGTAGATGTAAGCGTATTTGGGCACCGGAGTGTTTGGGAGATTTTGTTAGGTGTTAACTCTTTTTATAGACTGTTTGGACCACAAAGGCACGGTTGCACAGAAAAAACAGGTGTGGCCGCGCGAGTGACACGGTCGTTCTGTGCGGCCGCGTGTATGCGACAGAAAGTTGGGCACTTGATTTGGAGCGGCCGCGCCGTGCCGTTTAGGGCTATGTCTTATATCCTATATATATGTTGTAACCCTAAAATGGGTATAAGGTTGAAATATCAATATACAGTAGTCTTAGAACCCAAAATACTCTCTTCTCTTTCAATTCCCAAATTGTTTGATAATTGTTATTTGCTCAATTCATTGTTTGCTTGTTTCCACGCAACAAAGTTCAATAAGTTGGAGGAAGAAACAAGTCATGGTAAAGAAATAAGCTGACCTCTATCGTATCAAATCATAGCCTTGAAACGATCAAGGCACCTCTGTGGTCCTGCAAGCAGAGCGAACATACACTTTGAAATCCTTTTGTAAGGATTTTGGCTCTGATTCGCTTTTTCTTATTAGTCTGAGGGTTCCACCGGGGTAAATTTTCTCTCAATCCAGGTATAATTACCAATGTTGTCGCAACTTCTGCAGTTTTAACAGAAGATTTGTGTCCCAAAACCAGTAAAAACAAATAAAGAAGCAAAAACAAAAGTCAGTAACTTACTAATATAAGTTCACCAGATTAAATTGAGTGAAAGGGCAAGTATTAGTAGAAAATAAATTTACATCGAATACAAGACTCAACACCAAACCATTAGACTATTATGTGCTTCTGTGCTTCCCGCCTTGGACAGTTCATGTGACCATTCTTTTAATCATTAATCATCTTTCCATTATCTTTCATGAGAAGAAGGATCGTGAAATGGTAATAGATGCTACTTTGTGTGGCATTGTGTCGAATGTCTGACATGACCAGCGGATCTGAATGTTAATTCAGCAGAAGGCAAGATGATATAACTGAAGGCTCTAAAAGATTAATTGAATGGAAAAAACACACACAGAGACAAAAATTATAGCACATTCTCTTTCTACCGTGTTTTGTTGTCTACTCTTAGATTTTAAATATGAAAAATCAGAGAAACGGCAAGGTTTCTTTATAAAGAAAGAATGCCAGTTTATGGCTGGAAATATGCAACAAGGAAACTAAAAATGTAACTAATCAGGTGAGGTTATAGTTGTCCACTCAATTCTTTACAAATTTACAGTAAATTCTCTGTTCTCTGTTCTTCTGTGTTTTTTCTTCTACTTCTGCTTTCGAATATGAAAATGAGATAAGCAGAAAGGTTTCTTTCTGAAAAGAGAATGCATGCCAAAAAATATGAAGAAATATTGGAATCAGGTAATGCAATTACATTATCCTAAAAGCCCACCGAAGTTCTTCGAACTCTAATAAGAAAATATCAGCACTGTTGTTGGCTTGAGAGAGAAAATCACCCACTTGAAACGAAATACATTTTGCAAGATTTGTCAATACAGGGATATGTCTACAATCAAAAAATTACCTCAGCCACAAAATCTTACTCATTGTGAATGAAAAAATTCTTCAGGGCACAAAAAGGGATGCATGTTATTATACCACCATTACTACTCTTCACGAGGTAACAGTCATAATGCTCTCCACTCCAGGCAAATCAATCCATAATTTACATAAACCACCAAGAAAACAAATATGCAGACACCTTTTTAGCTATCTTATGATATAGACCACGGACGGAGGCAAGAATAACCATGCTTACAAATAATTCTAACATGTTTGTGAGTGCCATTACATTTATTGCCACAAAGAAGGCCCCAAAAAGTACCAAATACTTGAGAATCAGGACATGCTATATAAGGCCCTGCAACCCTGGATGACCTGAGGTTCTCTTTCTTTTTCTTTTTTTAAAAAAGGGGGAGAATTAAAACACTCTAAAATCATTCCAAGGTGGCTGCAAGTTAAGTGGTGAAGCAGGGATTGCCCAGAAAAGTCTACAAATACATAACACTATGATGTAGGCAAAAATCATAACAAGGTCAATAGCAGTCAAAAAGCATTGGTATGCCACTATTTCTTTCATCATTAACTGCCTCATGAAATATGTCCTCCTACATGATGATTAGTTAACCTCAAGAGGATCCTTGGTGTTTGCACATTTTAAACTGAGAGAAAAAGGAGAAAAAAAGCATTCTTGAGCAAAGACAACCGTTGCTAGCAGTTGTAAGTGCTTGATGACATTTGATTAACGTCTGTTCAAGTCATTATCCTAGAAAAAAGTTTGAAACAAGATATAAACACTTAAAGCTTTTTATCAAATTCATAATCAGAAGTCATACCCTAGTTAGCTTTAAAAAAACATCAGTTCTCTAAACAGATCAACTTTACGAAAAATGTGTCCTTCTCTCTTAACAACAAGTATTAGACAATGAGAAATCTAAGCAACAGATGCTACAGTAGCTTGTACCCTGTTAACCAACTCCAATGGAAACAAAAGTTTATGCATTTTTTTTTAAGTAAATGTCTACCTTGATACATAGCCAATTCGTTTTATTTGTGTTGCATTGCGTTTCGCTTAACACCTTTTTCCATATGTTTTACAATTCCATAAGCACTACAAGAATTCCAAGAAAACAATACACGAAATAAATGATAAAACAAAATTTTATATATAAATAGCACTGAATAAAGTTACCTAAAAACAAATTCCTCTAGCATTACAAGAAAAATGTGCTCTCCATAACCAATATCACTGTAAAGATCAACAACTCAGCTCGCCCATGCTCCGCAACAAGATGCCTTTCTATCGCATAACAACAACAATTCTTCAACTCCCAATCAATCGTCACCTTCTACTCGCCTTCTCTTCTTCTTTTTGTGACCAATCTGTTCAGATGAATTCTTGTCAACCTCCTCGCTCTTCTTCCTCTTCTTCTCCTTCTTCCCCTCCTCTTCAATCCCCAAATTACCCTCACTTTCTCTCTCCACAACTTGAGTAGTCTTCCTCTTTCTCTTCTCCTTCTTTCTTTCAAAATCTTCAACTTCTTCAACATTCCCCAAACTAGCCCCAATTTTCTTCTTTTTCTGTCTCTCACCATCTCCCACACTAACCTCCCTTTCTCCCTCACCTTCTTCAACATTTTTCTCAATCCCAAAATTACCCTCACTCCCCTTCTTCTTCTTTCTTTTATCCTTCTTTCTTCCACTATCTCCCTCAACTCTTTCTTCCTTCCCAATTTTCCCATGAACTTCTACACCCTTTTGCTCAGTAGTTACTGGGCTTCGTTTGTTTTTCTTACTCTCCCCACCATTCTCCAAATTTGCAACCCTCACTTGACCGGAATTAACGGGGTCAACCAGCCGGCTATTCTTAGTCTTCAAATTGGGGGCTTTGTGATCCTTGTGGAACTGAACCAACTCGTTAAACGCCGCCGAGGTACGCTTGAGGTATGCGGCAACAGCTTGAGAAGCGCCTCCATTGTCGGCGGAGATGAATGTCGATATGGTTCTCGCTGCTTGGGAGAGAGATACTGGCTTTGTGGATATTACTTTACCGGAGACAGTCTTCATTTGAATTTGCAGAAGCTTAAGGCTACTGTAATTTGTAGGAAATTAATTGATTTGTAGGAAATTAATTGATGATTTTGGGGATTTTATTCCCCTAGGGTTTTATTAGGTTTTATAAAGACTGGAATTTTAAATACATCCGAATCTCAATCTTTTGAACTTTTTCAATTTTGTCCTTTATAATGGGTCAAAATACACTACCACCCTCGAGTTATAAAAGGCTTGGTTTATTTACATGATTCCTTTTGTATTTGGTGGTCAATTTTTGTTTGAATAGAGCTGTTAACACTCCAACCTCTCTAAGTACACCCGTCAATTTTAATTACAAAAATGACATTCTATATAAAGACTTTGATACATTTCTCCCTCTTCTTCCTTTCTTTTCTTCTTCCCTGCCTCCGGCGACCGGCACTCCCCTCTGTTTTTTTTCTTCTTTCTTTCTTCCCCTCCCCCTCCCTTCTCTTCTCTCATCCCCTTTTTCCCAGCCTACGGCACTCCTCTCCCCTTGTTCCCCCTTTTTTCTTCTTTTCTTATTCCCCTCCCCCCTCCTCTCCACCCACCCTCCTCTTTCATAGTTTGCTGAAATTTTCTTGTTCGGTCATAGTTGACCGAACAAAACTCGGTTGTTCAATCAACCATGGTTGAACAAGAATATTCTGATAAATTGTCGACGGGTTTGCGAAATGAGTGACAGAGAGAGGAGGGAAGGAAATTGAAGGAAAAAAAATAAGGGAAGGATGGAGGGAGGAGAAGGAAAAAAAAAAAAGGAGGGAGGGAGGGAGGGAGGGAAGGAGGGGAACACATACCTTCTTTTTTCTTTCTTTCCTTCTTCCTTCTTCTTCCTCCTCCTTTCTGCTTTCGTTCTTTTTCTTCTTTGTAGTTCTTTTGTCGTGGAGGGATGGGGAGTTGGGGTTTGGGTTAGGTGTCGTTCTTTTGCCGTGGAGGGATGAGGGGTTAGGGCTAGGTTTGAATGAGAGTGAGAGAGTGGGGTATATTGAGAAAAAAAAAGGATTTTTTTAGGAAGAGTAAAATAGCAAATATAGGGAGTGTGTATTAAGTAATCATATTAGTTTAAAATAAAGATGGTAGATGTATTAAGAAAATAAAAAAAAACACACACACAAACTTAAATAAGAGAAGTTTAAAAGATTGTCCCTTTTTTTTCCTCACAAAGAGCTTATCAATGGATTCCAACTCATTTGCAACATAAACTATATGTGATTGTATAATAAAAATTTATATTTAATTCATCTAAAGAAACTCTATTAAATCAAATAACTATTTGAGAATTGCTTCTCTTAACTTATAAAGTGGATTGGGTTAAGAATGAGTATCATTTTGTGAAGAAGTGAGTATAAAATTTTAAATAATTTTTTAAAATGTTAAATCGCATTTTAAAGCCTACTTTTATACTTAAATTGTAATTTAGAACATATAGTTCAAAAAGTGGCAATTTCATATCC
Source organism: Platycodon grandiflorus (assembly GCA_016624345.1). Classification (NCBI taxonomy): domain Eukaryota; kingdom Viridiplantae; phylum Streptophyta; class Magnoliopsida; order Asterales; family Campanulaceae; genus Platycodon; species Platycodon grandiflorus. Next base: position 37,742,867 of record CM028366.1, read on the forward strand.
TAATTTTATACTTTCATATCAATCAAAGGTCTACCTAGATGTGTACCCCACCCCCTCACCCCACTTAAAAAAAAAAGAAGGTATACCAATGCTTTTGGAGAGGAGAAGTCAAGAGTGAAACACATGCCTTTCTTAGGAACTTTGTTGGTAATTTTTAGAGCTGGCAATGGGCTGGCCCTAGTCTATTGGGTCAACACATAAAATTGAGTCGGGTCAGCCTAAAATTTGCATCGGGCCTCAAACCTCTAGCCCAGCCCAGCCCACTTTTGGGCCATCGAGCCAAATCAATCCAAATTTGTACCAAAAATATTTTCTACAAAATTTACAAATTTTCACATAAAAAAAATTCAAAACTCATTACAAGTCTACAATTTATCAAATAAAATCTACAAATAATAAGTCTCATCTTGATGGTGTAGACAAGAGAAGTGCAAAATACGTTAGAACACAAGTCTACAATTGTTTGGACATTTGGTGTTCGCACTTCGCAGGGTCGCAATAGATAACCAGATTAGATATGACGTATATGAGCAATGAATTAATGAATGTGGTTGACTGGTTGTGGGTTTGTATGTACAGGCGTACAACCTGTATTGGGCTGGGCTGGGTTAATAAAAGTGTATCAAAATGATTTGAAAAAATGGTTTGAAAAGACTTAAAGCAGCGAAAAATTTGAATTGATAATGATTTGAATCTCCACTAAAAGACTTAAAGCAACGAAAATGGTTTGAAAATTGTGAATTGAAAAGTTAATAGAAGTGTATCGGACTGGGCTGGGTTGGCCCGAAAAATTTGGGCTTTTTTGGGTCGAGCCCAATTAGCCGATGGGCCTATTGGGTCGTGCCAAAAAGCCCAAAATTTTTCGGGGCTTCTAAATTGAAGCCCAAGCCCCTCATAATATCAGGTTCGGGCTAATTATGCCGGCTCTAGTAATTTTATACCCTAATAGATACTTACGTTATATGCACATCAAATTAGAGTTTTCTCACGATCATACTTAACCTTTAACCTTTTTCTTTTAGTTTTTCATATTTTCAATCTCAACTACTCTCTCTATCTCTCTGTGTGTTTGCATGAAAATGTTAACATCCCCACCTCATCGGAAAGTTAACAAACTCTCCAAGTTTTGTGGACCAAAAATAGCCTCATTATCTTTTATGTTCCCAGTTTTAAGTAAGAGGCAAAACAGGCAACAATTTAAATACAAGAAATTAGAATCCCACGATTATGACCTACTCTCATCTCCTCCATTACCCCACTTCCTTCGTGTTTTTGGTTGTAGTTGTAAGCTTGCAACTCTCCATCATACTAATCATCATTCGCCAAACTTTTCTCATCTCGAAGAAAAGTGTAATTTGAACATGAAATCTCCATATCAAATAACTACTTCAAATGGAATTTAAAAATTAGGGCATGAGTCATAGCAAAAACTTGGTTTGATATGAAGTTGAGGTTTACTAATTCTCATGCAAGTCCATAATTTGATAGACTTTTCCTATAATTACTAGATCTCTAGACCTAGAATAATCAGATTTAACTCGTAATATCACAATAAATGGCAAGATAGTTTTCATTGTCTTCGTCAAATTTCATTCCAACTTAAATTTAACTAGTTTTTACCCCCGTGCATTAAACGCACGGCATATATCTTTTTTAATTGAACTATACATATGAAAAATGAAGAAGAAAAACAAAATTGAAAGAATAAATTAAGAATAATTGCTTAAATAGACATATATAATTGTAAGATAAATTATTATAAATTCTGAAAAATTTCCTTATAAACAACATTTGTTGTTGTATTTGTTGGCTTTTCATCTTCATCGCATATCAACAGCTTCAGACCAGAACGATTTGTTACCCTGGAAACTGCGACATACAACTGTCCATGGCTGAACACAGGTTTCTTCAAGAAGATTCCTACATGCGACAATGATTGTCCTTGACTTTTGTTAATTGTCATTGCATACGATACTACCAAGGGAAATTGTCTTCTCTGAAATTTGAAAGGCAACCTCACATCTGATGGACTCAATGACATTCTTGGGATGAAAACTTTTTCTCCAACATTGCTTCCATTCAAAATCTTTGCTTCAAGAATGTGTTGACCAAGCTTTGTAGTGATTAGTCTTGTTCCATTGCACAACCCTGCAGCATGGTCAATGTTTCTTAACAACATAACCGGAACACCAATCTTAAGTGTCAGTTCATGGCTTGGCAATCCTGAACACTTAATACTATTCAAAAACTCGTAGAATGAATGTCTTGAACAAACTTGAGTTGTTCTCTGCCCTGCAGATAGAATCTGAACTCAAATACGTTTTTCCTTCTGATTTGTTTTTTTGAACCATGTACTCATTTACACTGTCAAAAATATCAAGTGTCGGAGCCAGTATAGCTCTTCCCTGTAAATATGACATGTCATCAAAAGAATCCAAAAATGACGGATATGTACTATCTACTATTGACTGGATCAAATTATCTGATGCATTTACCAAAAGATCATTTGGAACTTCTATTCTTGCAACACCATCGTTTTCACCCCCATATGTTCCATCTCCAATACTCAAAATCCACTCGAGAATGCCTTCAACTCGTGACCACTTTCGTCATTACCAACAGCTTGTAGTCTCATATTTTTTGTAAGTCGCAAAACTTTACAATGAGTCCATAAATATGAAGAGTTGATTGTCGCCATGACAATATCTTGCCTACTCCCTTTCGGTATAACCGGCAAGATTTGACGAAAATCTCCACCAAACACAAGAGTTTTGCCTCCGAATGGCTGATTGAAGCTATCTGCATTTTTGAACCTCATTATATCCCTTAAGGTTCTGTCAAGAGCTTCAAAACAATACCTGTGCACCATGGGTGCCTCATCCCAAATTATAAGCTTTGTTTTTACAATTAACTCTGCAAGTGGACTCCCTTGTTTTATATTACACGTTGAGTCTTCATTCAAACTTAAAGGAATGGCAAACCTAGAATGACTGTTCGACCGTTGGGTAACAAAAGAGACGCAATACCACTTGATGCTACATTCAACACTATTTCACCCTTTGATCTCAAAGCGTAGATAGCGTCTTCCACACAAATGTTTTCTGTTCCACCGCAACCATAGAGGAAATAGAGACCTCCATTAGCATTTTCAACATCATGCATAATTGTGTTGTACACATTCTTTTGCTCGTCGTACACAATTGTAATGTCTCTTGTGTTCGTTATCCAAAGAACTTTTATCATACATCATCTCATCACATATGAGACGATTATCAAAGATTGATGCATCAAAATCATTCGGATACGGCATCACGGGAAATCACGAGACTTTTACCTCTTTATTTTTCAATCTCCAGTAGAGTTAAAATTTGAATTTCTTCCTCACTCAACTGTAATCCTAAAAAGTTAAGAAGTAAAACACCCATTGATTAGTGATACATTGATGCAAAAAGAAAAATCAAAGAATGATGATTAAAAATTTTTAATGACAAAATGCATTACCTTCATGCCCTAATATACGTCTGCATATAGATGATGTCATCGACAAATCGCAAACACGACTCCCATACGAACTCGGGTCGTGACAAAGATCCCGACATCAATAATGTGGCAAAAGACTCCTCAAAGAATGGGCAGAACCCGAGTGGCTAGCTTCAATTATCCCATCTATATACTCCTTATCGTCATCAAGTAAGCCTAGCGCATAGCAAGCATCTCTAAAAGAGTTATATTGAACTCCGTTGACAAATCTGATGTCCTCAAAGCAAGTTGGTCCCCGCACTACATTCAACAATGTTCTCAAGTAATACATTTCTCCTTGCCCAGGCGCTACATAAAAAATGCGGCCTAAAGATAAACCTTTTTGTCTTGGACGCCATTCCCTTTTGTCAGAATGCCAAACAAACTTTTCGGGGAATTCTGCATATGTCAAATGCTTAGCTTCATCATATTTCTTATTTGCATCCATCCATGCTGTAAACATACTATGTCTGGCTGTTGGACGATTTAATACTTCATGAATTTGATCATTATCTGTAAATATTACGCTCTGCTCATCAGGGAGATGGAAAGACAATCGTTCAACGGGAGGATCTCTGTAGTGGATATCGTAACCCAACAATCTCTAAGCTGCCTCACAAGGTGATATATATCTACAATCTAAATAATTTTTAATCTCATCAACTGTATCTTTAGATCCTTCATCACCAGCACGTTGATAAAACGTTGCAGTCACCCTATTATGACCTTTGTTCACATACTTGAAAAGATATTTAATTGATCGGGATTGATTACACCATTCAACATTGATGTGAGCCCCATATTCCATCAAAAGCTCTCGATTGTGAGGAACAACATATCTGTTGTCTAGATGTGTACCCTTAATGTTTACACTACGTCCATTGTCTTGACGCATGTAAACAGGATATCCATCTTCATCAACAACTGTGATCTCAGAAAATTGCTTTGGAAAATGTTTTGTGCAACGACCATTAGACATGCACGGGGAGTTAGGTCTCGCTCGACCACAAGGACCATGTATCATCAAATCCTTAATAGCAGCATAGTAATGCGGATCGGCCGACTCATCTGGAATTTCAGCAGAAATTATCTTGTCAATGCGTTCAGAAGTATGGCAGTTTGCATCATTTCTCAGCCAAAGCAATATATGTACATGCGGTAGACCACGCATTTGAAACTCAATTGTGTACATTGCTGGTAAAAAAAAAAACAATGTTTAATTATACAGTACATTCAAATAAAATAATTAATTTGAAATAAATAAAAATAATATAGGTATAAACGAACAATATATACATATAATTGAAATTAAATATTACACCGCTTGTTCCAAATCTCTTTTATGCAGTAAATCATTCATAAGTCTATCTAGCTTCATTTTAAACACTCTACACATTATATCAGGTCGATCCTCTGCCTTTAACCCCCGTTCCTGAAGAAAGCGGACAATCTCAGGCCACTTAGGGTTACAGGTAAATGTAATCAACAAATTAGGATATCCCTTCCATCTGCATATGGCCATTACATCTTGATAGTTTTGGATCATATATCTTGCACCACCAACATAGCTAGATGGTAGACAAATCCTTTTTCCATGAGAAGAAGGATTTGTTTCGCCTCGCAAAAGTGCCTTAGCCAAACCTCGATACATTTCACATCTCAATTCTTTTTGGTGAGTCCTTATGTAATTCAAGCGTGCAGTTTCGACCATTGTGTATGCGTCAACCAAGAATTGTTGAAAGAGCCTCTTTGAAAATAGGATATTTGCAGATTCTGAATCTCTTTCTTGTATCCGGTATGAAAAAAATTCTCTCATACTTAACTTATACCGTCCACAAGATTTGCTAGAATCTGACCCCCTTAGCAAAATATCTTCCCTATAACCATCTTGGCCGTACAAAAATAACAATGGGTACTGCAAACCCAAGTACGAAGGATGTAATTCGTTATTTGCAATAGACCGACGGGTCTCAATAACAATATCCCTATCACCGTGTAGGGTTTCAAAATCACCAACTATAAGTAACGCCACATCGTTCTTTTCGGGAAGGTTATAATTTCGCCATCGTTTTGCGCGCCAATTAGCTTTGAGCCTAACATTGTCACAATTGTCTTGATGCATAGAGTCTCGAACCATCCTAAATGACTTCACAAGGATATTATGCTCGTCCAACATATTTTTTAAGTAAAAAACAATCTCCTCATGCAGACTGATTCTACCCGAGTCCTGTCTGAAAATTGTAAAACCCAAAACAATAGTTATAGTTAGATAACAAAAAAAAAACTATAATTTATTGAGTAAATAGTAAAATTAAACAGTTGCAAATATAATTACCCGATAGCACGCATTCATTGGCAACTTCATGTTCGATATCATAAATATATAAGCGTGCAAATTTAGGAGAATTTCCTTCATTGGCAACAAACTACCAATAAAATGGTAGTTTTGGCCGTATAATTTGAATCTTGGTGGATTCTTTCCTTTATTAATGCTAGAATCTATTTTCCCTCCCATTGAAGTAAAGGAAAACATCATATTGTATGATCGAATATTGAAGTAAATTTTTGTATTTATGTAAACCAATTTGGGTCTATGGGTAATTAATTCTCTTTATAATTTTTTACCCAATTTCTTGTCGATGAGCTAGTTTTGTTTGTGGACAAAAATTTCAAGAATAGTATTATATTATATTGAGTTGGGCTTATGGATTATTTAAGGGTTTTATAATTTTTTTGTATTTATATAAACTGATTGGGGTCTTTGGGTAATTAATTCTTGTGATAAATTTTCGGTCCAATTTTCTTGTGGATGGGTCAAATTTGTTTGTGGATAAGAAATCTAAGAAAAATATTGGGCTTATGGATTAATTACGGCCTCTATAATTTTTTCCCCAATTTTTTAGAGGTGAGATATGATAGAAAAAGTGGTATCTATAATAATTTCTAAAAATTCGAGTTGGGCTTTTGATTTTTAATTGGGCCTTATAAACATTTTCACTATTTAAAAAATAAAATTTTACTATACTTGAGGTGATTGGGGTTTTAGAGGTGATTGGGGTTTTGATTTTTAATTGGGCCTTATGTTTGGTGAGATATGAAATAACCCGTTTCTAATTATTGTTTATTATATCTCTTTTTATATTTTTGGGCCAATTTTATTTTGAATGATCCAGATTTGTTTGTGGATATAAAATATTAATCTATTTATTTTAGATTAATTCAACCAAAAAGCGAATAGTTGATAAACATGTATGCCAACAATGGAGAGATCACAAATAAATTGCTATTATTATTATAGATTTATTAATAAATTGTTGGTTGTCTTTTATATCATGACATTTGAATATCGAAAAAATACTTAAACGAACAAAAGAGAATATTGTCCTTGAAACAAATCGAAATACAAAATATTAATCCTTCTCAATTTTTATGGTCTGTCTAACTTGATCAATGACTTTTTGTTGATGAACCCCGTCTTCGGATTGTAATTGTTTGCCGTGTATTCGCTTGACATAATATGACGTCGTTTATGCAAACCGGAATTTGGGGTTATTTCATCGTTCTCACTTTCGAGTCGGTAAGTCGTTAGGTGTCAAATACGAATAAATAGCATTAATATATGTTTATATATATATATATATATATATATATTAGTAATGTATCGAAGGTTAAATAATGGTATTGCACCTCTATTACTTCTTCTCCGGCTTCCTTAAGAGGGGACATCAATTCTCGAAAATAAATGTCTCGTTATCATAATTATGTTTATATGAAAATATAAGTTAAATATATTTCAATAATTGCTTACCCTTTTATGCAAAAAATTTTTTGCTATACTTCTTTATCAAATTTTCATCATCGAAATTCGACAAATGAATAAACCTTCTCGGTCCCGAAATATTATCTTGTTTCACGTGGACTTTAAAAGAGCGGTTCGACCAACCAATGTCTCAATCTCTTCAGACAGTTCCCTTTACTATTGAACTATCAATGTCCTTTACTTCACTATCTTCATTGCGTACTATTTTGAAAAATAGACAAAGACTAATTAATCATACATAATTATGTATTTGTTAAAATTGAATAGTTTGTATATTGTCTCACCTTGCAAAGTTGCTCCCTTAATTGTAAAGCAGTCTTCCCAATAAGTTTTTCACATGCTTGATCCCAAAGTAAAAATGTTGCACAGTGACTACCATCTAGGACATTTGCCCTCACCTTATACCTTGGGGTGGCATTAGTCTCAAGTCTGTTGCAGGGATCACAAAAATAGCCTGTAGGTTTGTTGGTAAGTTTCTTCATGCACCTACTACAACTAATAAAAAACCAATTTCTGTAACACCCTGAACCCTCGTACGTGTGATTTGTTTATGTTATGCGTGATTTACATGTTAGACCCGTTGTAATAACACGTTAGTTGAATTATGTTTAGTTCATGATTTCCGTTTCATACTTGTAAGAATCGTTAGATTGATTATGCCTTAATATGCGATCCACGATACTGTTAAGATGTGTTATAAGTGTTGTATAATCACACCTAGGAGTGGCCAAGTGATCGAACCTAGGAAATGGTGTGAAAAGATGCGAAAATGAACCGTGTTGATGTTGCACGGCCGTGTGCCTTTCTTTGGCACGGCCGTGCGTATAGAGGACAGAAATCCCAAAAATTCCAGAATGTTTGGCACGGCCGCGTGCCTTTCCTTGACACGGCCGTGCAAGGGTGACACGGCCGTGCACACTTCCTTGACACGGCCGTGCAAAGCCATATACTCTGTTCGTCCGGTTTTCATTATTTCTCGGTTTTTAACATCTTTAAATGGTTTAAAATGCTCAAACAAGCCCGGGATTGGACCAAACACTTACCCACGGTATTAATAACAAAACCCAACCCTTTTCTCCCTCATTATCCTCTTCCAAAACCAGATCTGTTGAGAGAGAGAAAGAAGAGAGAGAGGAGAGAGAGTAGAGAAAGAAATCGCGATATCTCGAGCTCCGTTGGTTGGATCGATGTAGCGTAGAGGGCGACGAGGAGCATGTTTCTAGCCGATTAGATCATCCGATCGGTTGAAGAATTGTCACCCCACTTCTTCTCTCACGTTTTAGAGAGAGAAAGGGAAGGCTTGAGAGATAGGAAGCTTGATTCGGACTTGGATTGAGCTTGGGATCGACGTTTGGACTCCGTAGCGGCGTAGAATTCGCGGAGGAGCACATTTCCACCATAAGCGATTGATTTCGTGGTGGATTTGCGGTGAAGGTAAGTAACTATAATGCTTTGTGTGTTTTACGAGTTGAATTGGAAGAGTAAAGCATGTAGGGTGCGTTAGCAATGATATTCGTGACTTTTATTGGGATATATATATAATTTTCCCTACGAATAATGTTAAGTTATACTTCGTTGTTTGCTTGATTTAAGGATTTGAATAAAGAAAGAATTGATGAACTATTGTTGAGTTCGTAGACTCAGAGTAATAGAGACTCGTAGAGCTTGATGTTGTTGGTATTATTGTGGTGGTTGTTGTGTTGTTGCGGTTGTCCTAGTAGTTATTATGCCGAGTAATAGAAACTCATTGAGATTGAAGCATACTTGTACATTGTTAGTTGGGTTCCCGTAAGTCGCCGAAGACTTGTCTAAATTAATTGTACTTCACTATGTTATTCTTAAGTTCGAGTATATCGAATCATTGAAGCTTGGTCGTTTACGCACTAGCGGAAACCTTATGAAATCGTTACGAGTAGTAGACTCTCCGTGCGTTTGGGCATTGCAAACGATAGGAGTTTATAGGGACGATACTACGGTTTGTCTCGACATGTTAATATTGGTAACGACTCTAGCGGAGTCAATATGAGATGGTATAATTGTAATTAAACACTATACGAACTATATACTAGTCGTGTGACTCGGCGAGTCGAATAGGATGTAATAATTAAACGTCGATTATTGTGGTAATTTCATTAATGTATATATTTGACTCTACGGAGTTGAGAAATGGGTAGTAGTAATGCCTACATGACATATATTAATTCCTACCATGTGGGATAATGAATTGACGGGTTCATGACTTAGTGAAACGTTGACCTTGGTTGACTTAGTCAAATATTAGGCGATTACGAGTTAAATTGAATAAAGTTGAAGTATGCGACGATAAGAATATGCAATATATTATGATGCACATGAGATGAAAGAGATTGTGTGACGGTAGGATACTTAGAGATCCTCGGTTGAGCGTAGCCATTACGCCTTAATTAACGGTTGTAAGTACGAGTAGACTTACCTACGTAGGGTTATGAGTTGGCGTACATGTGAGAAACATGTTACCTTAGTTTGGGATTAGGATGAATAACCTATCCTCGTGTTATATAGGTTCCACATTATGGACCTTGTTTGTCGATTGATTGTAAGGTATAAATACCTTACATTGGAGTTATGTATGTGCCTAGCTATCACGGACCTTTGTTTAGTGATTGAGTTGTACAATGGGCCTACTTTGCCTATTGCCTTGTTTTGTCTATCTGTTCAATAATTTCGGACATGTTGTGATTGTTCTAGTATGAGATAGGACAATCATCCTACTTTGATGATTGATCGTAGGACAATCATCCTACTTTGATGATTGATTGTGTGTATAGTATGTACTAGCACATTGAGTTGATTTGATATGTGATTCAAAGAACACATGATGATTTGTTGAGAATGACGAGTAAATATCTACTTGTGCATTGCATTGAGTCAGTGGCATTGTTTGACTAATCAAGGTGGGACGACCTATAGTCTTTACGAATTTGTTTTGTAATCGCTATAAGTCGCCGTCCGGTTGCACACCCCTCCTGTTGGCGCGGTGGGATGTAGCCCATTGTTGTAGCAATACGCGCGACTTTGGTTTGCTATGTTGAACTCGACGGGATTGTGTCGGGGGCGTCGATACTACGTACACGGGTATCGAGGCACATATGTTTTCTTGTGTATTGCGGGAGCAACGAAGTTGGAAGAAAGAGAAATAATATCCTTTACGATGTGGTTTAATTAAGTTGCACTTATGTGAACACCAAAGTGCTAAGTGATTTATGTGACTTGTATACCTTCAACATGATACATGATTGTTATGGTATATAAATGTTATTGCCATGTCATATAGTTGCATGTGATAGCTTGTTGATTATTGGTCAAGTTAGAATAATACCTAGACTTGCGGTTGTGGTGAGAGGTTAGGTGAGCGGAAGTGCCACTTAGACTAGCTACATGTAGAGTTTTGGTTTCTTGTTGCATTCATACTCATAGCATGCAATGCATTATAGTGGCTTACGGGGTCTTTTAGACTCACTCTTCTTGTGTTAACTCTTTTAGATTGCAAATGAAGGACGAGATAGTGCGATCGGTGAGACTTGCGGGTCTTTGAATGATCTTTGGGTAAGCTCTCTCGGAGCTTGTGTATGATTATGTTCCTTAATTTCTTAGTTCAGTGAGAACGATGGTTGATGTAAAGTTATGTAAACTTTACTTATGGGTAGCATTGTCCTGTAACTCCTTTGATGTTGTATTCTTTTGGAGCCGACACTCGATGTCGAGCTGTTTATTATGGTAGTTTTCTCGAGCATGTTAGCTCGCGAGTATTTGGTGTTGTTGTTTCTCCGGCTCGGTAGTTAGCCGTCGAGGCCTGTTATTGGGATTTCTATTAGTATTGTTCTTCGGCTTGTGTTTGGCCGTGGAGATTTTATAGTTATTGTTTTGTTATTTGAGTTTTTTAAAACTCAGGTTTTTATTAGTTTTGGTTTTGAGCTCGTGTAGCTCGTTCACTTCGGTGGACTTCAGTTGTTTCATTGAGTTTGGCGCATCGAGTTGGGGTTTAATACCGAATCCCGAACCCGGGGCGTCACAGTTGGTATCAGAGCTTAAGTTAGCTATTCGCCAGGATAGGATCCTCGGCTTAGGTGGTTTGGGCATTGGGTTGAGTAATTAACGTCGAGTGTTTGAGTATAAGTGTTGGGTTGACGTTGGTAAATTTTTGGAGTTAGTCCATATAGGACTGGGATGGTTGAGTTCTTACGCTCACGAGAGCGGGGGCAAATGATTTGTAGTCCGTCAATTTCTCTTAAGGAGATTTGTGACTGTGTGTTGAGACCTCGTTAGAGGGTTGACGCCTAGTATGACTCGCTTGGAAGGTGTAGTATTGTGATTTGACCATCTTAGGTGGTCTTATTCATCGTGTAGATGTACAGTCGGGACGCTTCAAGGAAACGTCTTAGGCTCGTGAGTATTAATCATTAGAGAGGATAGATGTGGAAGACCTAAGATTTTGAGTCACGAGTCCACTAGCGATTAATGTTGACCGTTGAGTTATAATAGTACGAGAATATGAGTCCGTGCTCACTTAGACTATTCTTGCATATCATATCATGGAATGCGAAACTTGTACATACTAGAAATATATGTTACAATTTAAGTACATTTGCTTGTATTTGACACTTATGTGCATGAGACCGATTCTAAAGGGCATATTTGTATCACTTATCCCTAACGCCCTGCGACGGAAGCTTTTGAAGCCACTTCAGATGGGCCCCTGATTTGGTTGTCAAGAGATATTCGTCGAGACCAAGCTGGTAGTATGATAGGTTGAAATTGCCTTACCTATTTACCCAACGGAATGGACAAGTAAATGGAATTTATGATCTTCGACATGTATGTGCATTTGTGTGGATTGTGTATCCTTCGATATGTATTAGTGGTTGTGTGAGCCGTTGTGCTCGGTGGAAAGAATTGTTGGAGGCTTGTGATTAGCCATTTGTGACTTGTAAAGTTGTCACGTGAACGGTATATTAACCTGATTGTAAAGATATTGAGTATGGGTTAGCCACCCTTGGGGTGAGCATGAAATGTCTACCTTGTATGATGTGTTATAGACTGAGTTTGGTATGATAATTCAGTCGAATTTTACTGGGTGTACATATGAATAGATTGTATAACCTTATGTGTCTGTCGATTGGCACAGTGAGATGGTTTATGTTAGAACCCTACGTGCGTGATAAACGCCTAGGGTTGAGAATTGAGAAATCTCCATTGGCAAACATGTCTTTAGTCGAATTGCCTAATGTGTTCCACATTCCTTTAGAGATCTGACGTCTCTATTCCATACCATAACAGGATGGCACGAACTAAGAAGACTGCAAGGATGTCAGTTATGCACCCGATCGTATTCCACTCAGACACTCATTGCGAGAACTGAGAGAACTTGAGGACCAACTGAATGTGGCCCTAGGTGAGACACCCCGAGTGGAGCAAGTGTCCCCACTGAACCCTCCTGCACCGACCCAAGACTCTAATAGAGTGAGTCAAGGTTAGAGGTGAGACCTTGTAATTGAATCCGTAAGAGTCATGTTCATCGTGACTTATTCTATTATTTATTCGTCTCCCTGTTATCGGACTACCTTTGTACTCTGATTGGGTACTCGTTCATTAGAATATTATATCTCGTAGTTGACCTGTGGAAGTAATCATTGAGAGTGTGTTACACTCTATGTTTCGAGTAGCACGTATAGTATACGGTATTGGTGTCCAATGGTACCGATCCGCTCCGTTGAAGGTATTTAGAGTTTGAAACTCTTATTATTATTTAAGTTGACCTTGTGTCTTATCGACATAAGTAGTTGCATCACTTGCATGTTAGCTTGTGGTTTCATTGACCTCATTATTTCATCGGCTTGTGTTATAGCCTGTGACGTCGTTATTCAGGGTAAAGCCCGTATGACTCGCGTGACTTTTGTTGTGAAACCATTGGTGTGAAATTGTTCTTTTGACAATGAGAATGACATCGAATAATCTCGTGGACCTAAGGGTCGTATAAGCCCGAACCTAGATTATCGCGGAATTCGCCGTGACTAATTGTTGAAATGTACCACGGATAGTTGAAAATGAGTTTTGCGCTGTGGAAGCGTGACGTTGAGACGTATATGAGATGAGTTAGTATAACTCTATAAGATGTGTTTTAATTGTGAACTTGATTGGGGACGATAATTAGTCTCTCAATGGAACCTCGAGAACGATTATGTCTCGAAATCATACCTAACCGTTGAGCACCTGACGTGTGAATGTTACTTGAGGTTGATGACCTCTAAGCTGGACCAACTCGCCTTTTTCGTTAGGCTTTCACTCACTATCGACGTTGGTTTGATTAAGTAGGCTATGGTACAGCCTTGTGGTGATGTATGAATGCCCCATGAATATACAATTCCGGAATTCGCGGACGAATTCTTTTAAGGAGGAGAGGATGTAACACCCTGAACCCTCGTACGTGTGATTTGTTTATGTTATGCGTGATTTACATGTTAGACCCGTTGTAATAACACGTTAGTTGAATTATGTTTAGTTCATGATTTCCGTTTCATACTTGTAAGAATCGTTAGATTGATTATGCCTTAATATGCGATCCACGATACTGTTAAGATGTGTTATAAGTGTTGTATAATCACACCTAGGAGTGGCCAAGTGATCGAACCTAGGAAATGGTGTGAAAAGATGCGAAAATGAACCGTGTTGATGTTGCACGGCCGTGTGCCTTTCTTTGGCACGGCCGTGCGTATAGAGGACAGAAATCCCAGAAATTCCAGAATGTTTGGCACGGCCGCGTGCCTTTCCTTGACACGGCCGTGCAAGGGTGACACGGCCGTGCACACTTCCTTGACACGGCCGTGCAAAGCCATATACTCTGTTCGTCCGGTTTTCATTATTTCTCGGTTTTTAACATCTTTAAATGGTTTAAAATGCTCAAACAAGCCCGGGATTGGACCAAACACTTACCCACGGTATTAATAACAAAACCCAACCCTTTTCTCCCTCATTATCCTCTTCCAAAACCAGATCTGTTGAGAGAGAGAAAGAAGAGAGAGAGGAGAGAGAGTAGAGAAAGAAATCGCGATATCTCGAGCTCCGTTGGTCGGATCGATGATCCGTCTTCGCCGTAGCGTAGAGGGCGACGAGGAGCATGTTTCTAGCCGATTAGATCATCCGATCGGTTGAAGAATTGTCACCCCACTTCTTCTCTCACGTTTTAGAGAGAGAAAGGGAAGGCTTGAGAGATAGGAAGCTTGATTCGGACTTGGATTGAGCTTGGGATCGACGTTTGGACTCCGTAGCGGCGTAGAATTCGCGGAGGAGCACATTTCCACCATAAGCGATTGATTTCGTGGTGGATTTGCGGTGAAGGTAAGTAACTATAATGCTTTGTGTGTTTTACGAGTTGAATTGGAAGAGTAAAGCATGTAGGGTGCGTTAGCAATGATATTCGTGACTTTTATTGGGATATATATATAATTTTCCCTACGAATAATGTTAAGTTATACTTCGTTGTTTGCTTGATTTAAGGATTTCGGAATAAAGAAAGAATTGATGAACTATTGTTGAGTTCGTAGACTCCGAGTAATAGAGACTCGTAGAGCTTGATGTTGTTGGTATTATTGTGGTGGTTGTTGTGTTGTTGCGGTTGTCCTAGTAGTTATTATGCCGAGTAATAGAAACTCATTGAGATTGAAGCATACTTGTACATTGTTAGTTGGGTTCCGGCCGTAAGTCGCCGAAGACTTGTCTAAATTAATTGTACTTCACTATGTTATTCTTAAGTTCGAGTATATCGAATCATTGAAGCTTGGTCGTTTACGCACTAGCGGAAACCTTATGAAATCGTTACGAGTAGTAGACTCTCCGTGCGTTTGGGCATTGCAAACGATAGGAGTTTATAGGGACGATACTACGGTTTGTCTCGACATGTTAATATTGGTAACGACTCTAGCGGAGTCAATATGAGATGGTATAATTGTAATTAAACACTATACGAACTATATACTAGTCGTGACTGACTCTGGCGGAGTCGAATAGGATGTAATAATTAAACGTCGATTATTGTGGTAATTTCATTAATGTATATATTTGACTCTACGGAGTTGAGAAATGGGTAGTAGTAATGCCTACATGACATATATTAATTCCCTACCATGTGGGATAATGAATTGACGGGTTCATGACTTAGTGAAACGTTGACCTTGGTTGACTTAGTCAAATATTAGCTGATTACGAGTTAAATTGAATAAAGTTGAAGTATGCGACGATAAGAATATGCAATATATTATGATGCACATGAGATGAAAGAGATTGTGTGACGGTAGGATACTTAGAGATCCTCAGTTGAGCGTAGCCATTACGCCTTAATTAACGGTTGTAAGTACGAGTAGACTTACCTACGTAGGGTTATGAGTTGGCGTACATGTGAGAAACATGTTACCTTAGTTTGGGATTAGGATGAATAACCTATCCTCGTGTTATATAGGTTCCACATTATGGACCTTGTTTGTCAGTTGATTGTAAGGTATAAATACCTTACATTGGAGTTTATGTATGTGCCTAGCTATCACAGACACTGTTTAGTGATTGAGTTGTACAATGGGCCTACTTTGCCTATTGCCTTGTTTTGTCTGTCTGTTCAATAATTTCGGACATGTTGTGATTGTTCTAGTATGAGATAGGACAATCATCCTACTTTGATGATTGATCGTAGGACAATCATCCTACTTTGATGATTGATTGTGTGTATAGTATGTACTAGCACATTGAGTTGATTTGATATGTGATTCAAAGAACACATGATGATTTGTTGAGAATGACGAGTAAATATCTACTTGTGCATTGCATTGAGTCCAGCTGGCATTGTTTGACTAATCAAGGTGGGACGACCTATAGTCTTTACGAATTTGTTTTGTAATCGCTATAAGTCGCCGTACCGGTTGCACACACCCCTCCCCTGTTGGCCGCAGGTGGGATGTAGCCCCACTGTTGTAGCAATACGCGCGACTTTGGTTTGCTATGTTGAACTCGACGGGATTGTGTCGGGGACGTCGATACTACGTACACGGGTATCGAGGCACATATGTTTTCTTGTGTATTGCAGGAGCAACGCGAAGTTGGAAGAAAGAGAAATAATATCCTTTACGATGTGGTTTAATTAAGTTGCACTTATGTGAACACCAAAGTGCTAAGTGATTTATGTGACTTGTATACCTTCAACATGATACATGATTGTTATGGTATATAAATGTTATTGCCATGTCATATAGTTGCATGTGATAGCTTGTTGATTATTGGTCAAGTTAGAATAATACCTAGACTTGCCGGTTGTGGCTGAGAGGTTAGGTGAGCCGGAAGTGCCACTTAGACTAGCTACATGTAGAGTTTTGGTTTACTGTTGCATTCATACTCATAGCATGCAATGCATTATAGTGGCTTACGGGGTCTTTTAGACTCACTCTTCTTGTGTTAACTCTTTTAGATTGCAAATGAAGGACGAGATAGTGCGATCGGTGAGACTTGCGGGTGCTGCAGAATGATCTTTGGGTAACTGCTCTCCGGAGCTTGTGTATGATTATGTTCCTTAATTTCTTAGTTCAGTGAGAACGATGGTTGATGTAAAGTTATGTAAACTTTACTTATGGGTAGCATTGTCCTGTAACTCCTTTGATGTTGTATTCTTTTGGAGCCGACACTCGATGTCGAGCTGTTTATTATGGTAGTTTTCTCGAGCATGTTAGCTCGCGAGTATTTGGTGTTGTTGTTTCTCCGGCTCGGTAGTTAGCCGTCGAGGCCTGTTATTGGGATTTCTATTAGTATTGTTCTTCGGCTTGTGTTTGGCCGTGGAGATTTTATAGTTATTGTTTTGTTATTTGAGTTTTTAAAACTCAGGTTTTTATTAGTTTTGGTTTTGAGCTCGTGTAGCTCGTTCACTTCGGTGGACTTCAGTTGTTTCATTGAGTTTGGCGCATCGAGTTGGGGTTTAATACCGAATCCCGAACCCGGGGCGTCACAATTTCTGTCCGAAGTGATTTCGGAAATCTGTGCAACAACCCAGTAATATCCATCCTATATAAAAAAAAATTAAAGGTTAATAAACTGTAGTATTTTAAGTATATATAGTTTAATTTGTGAAAGAAACCAATACCAAGATTTATTTATTATTCAACCTTAGAACATGTTATTATATCTTCGACCGACTTGACATCGACAGGTTCCACATTTGAGTTCATCACTACTACAAGTGGTGGTGGACAGTTCGCTAATTTTCTGGGATGAACCAACTTGAAAAGATAACCTAATAAAAAAAAAGAAAAATGAGTAAATAAGAACAGTTTATATAAATATAAGCAAAATTAACAAAAAGTACAGATTTTACTTCATCTTTAGCTCAGCAATTTCTGGGATCATAGAATCGACTACTATCTTAGTAGCATAAAAAGCATTTGAAAGTGTGATTTGTCCTGCATATTTGTAGTATTTAATGTGTCAGATTTCATTACATGTATTAACATGTACTTCTGTGATTTATTCAATTTATATCAATGTAATACCTTGAAATGTTTTTATCTTGCATAATTGCAACAACAAAATCAATTCAGTATTGCTTGAAGTTTCTATGTGAGCTAATATCTCATCTGCATAGGATCCCCACAGTGTACACTTCAGCTTGTTTTGTCTACAATTACATAACAAATTCGGTTAACATATCAATTTTGTTAGATAAATATTTTAGCAATAAAATAGAACGAAAGGGCGTACTCATCGTCCTCGAGCTCAATGTCAACAAATTTTGTATTGGCCCCTGTTCGACTATAATGTTGGTGCTTAAGTAATCCTTTTGCAACAACTTTTCCTACGACATCTACAGTTTTAAGTAA